>CM067063.1:23825189-24425189 GCA_033980235.1 Diadema setosum
TGCTGCGGAAATCTAGCCAGGCCTTTACCCCAATCTGCGCCTCAGACATGTCTTCGTCTTTTTCATTCAGAGCAGAAAAGAAAACGTCCCTCTTCTTTCATCGTTTCAGCTGATAAAACAGCCCCAAGAATGAAAACTGAAGACTCCCTCCTCCATCAATCAAGAAATTTATCTCCACTTGAAGCAAACTCCCCCGCACACCAAACTCCCTACAGTCACCATGCATAATAGTAACACATATAGTTGATTCCTCTCACTCTCGTAAGATTTATCCCACATCTGCCCCTTTCTCCAAACTCTACCTCCCGAATCTGTCCTCCCGCTCACGTCAACATCCATTCGTTGTCATGGCGATCTGGCTTCTTGTAGTGTATCACTGCTGGGGTGACGGAACGCAAGATCGGGGGAAGAGAGAGAGGGGGAGAGAATATTGTGGTTAAAAACATAAGAAAACACAGAAAAGAGGAATGCGGAAGGGAAAGAGAGAGGGTGAGAGACATTGATTATTGTTACCACATTTTAAGAACCTGCTTACAGGAATAACCATGGACCTACGTCCATGGAATAACACACAACATGCGGCGTTCTTGGAGAAAACGCCATATTGTGCAAATAGCAAGAGATGTCTTACTTGGCCGCTCGCCAAATGTGAGATTAAAGCAACAAACGTACCCTTAATTCGATATTTAGTAGATCCGTGATTGTTGCAGTAAGGAAGCATTAGTGGAAAAACAGAGATAACACACACAATTATTTGATTTGTTATAGCGCGTGTTTGACATTCTCATTATTGATTTCATCGTCACGCTTTTTTTTTTTTATAGTGATTGCCATCGTAGTTGTTTAACGTTTACTATGTTCTGTTAATTTTTTTGATCTAAATTATTTCGTCTACGGAGACTACTGCCAAGTTGACACAGAGTTCAGCTTCAAAGGGAAAAAAGTGACTTGAGTTCAATTTATATACGTATTGTTGATTACAACATCCACATTGCCAAAAGACGAAGTGGTTATGGTTTTATGTGTTGCAACCGGACCTAATTCAGTTTTGCACCCTTATTCGGAAATCAGAGACGCTAATGTTAATTTTAGATCTGATTATTGCGCAAACAACCTGCTTATTTTACTGTCCTCTGGAATGTGTCCAATTCCAATCAATCATCTTTTTTTTTATGAAAACATTATTGTCTCTAGCTCAATTCTCTTTTCCGATGGTCAAGTTGTCGTTTTGATGCATGCAAGAAGGCGCATGTTTGTTTTTGTTTTTTGTTTTTTCTCCATGAATACAATCGTGGATGCAAAGAATCGTTGTAACATATTGCTTTGGTCTTTGGTGGGGTGCTGTGTGTATCTTTATGATAATACTTGCAGAAGTCGGTTATAATCGGTTGCATTCACGACTTTGGACCACGAACGTTTTGTATTAGATCTTATCATTGGCTTAAATGTACAGAATAATCAAGGCATTCAGAATCCGACGAGTGTTGCCAACTTGCCCACATTCGACACATTAGACAATGTGTGGTGGAATTCCAATGTTCGGACGTGCTTCCAACCTTCAAAACAGCACGTAGAGCCCACAACGAAAGTGTTCATGCGCTGATATTGACTCGCCCCTCCCACCTCATCCCCCTTTTCCTATCTTTACCACTGATAACGAAGAGTGGCAAAAGTTCGCTAATCGTCACATGAAAACATCAGGTGATCAACATGACCCACTGCTCCTCGCGGAACAATCTTGACTTTGTGTGTGCCTTTGCACTCCAAAGATATTGAATTTCATAAACACGTGCGCTTTGTTTGGTTTTGTTTGTTTTTCCAACATACAGCCAGAAAGACGGACTGTCCCATGTTTGTCTGAATAATATTGTCAATATTGATTCGCCTTATCGAGACATGTGAGAAAAGGTCAGCGTGGCAACGGGCTAATTTCTATCCGCTCTGCAGTCAGCGGTGCCGTTGGATATTGAGAAACTGGCGAATTCCAGTCCCACTCGGATTGACCTGATCAACGAGATGACACGGAGTGTAGACTAATCATCGAATATGCTAGAAACTGCCCTAAATGCAAAACACATTGCCAGATATGATGGCGGAAATTGCAAAAATGCTGAGAAAGATATATAAGAATCATAGTCACGATGCACATATCATGAAGTTATTTCATTAATATATAATTAGCAGATCTACCACTGTTTCATATTTGAAACTAACTGTTCATATCTAAATGGCGATAAGTTTGCTGAGATGCTCATGAAAATAACAGACACTGGTACCCCACTCTTAAGAAGAAAACAGCAACCCCCGCCCCGAATTGACGGGTAGGCGCCTTGCTTCTTGAACAAGAAGCTAAAACACAATTTTACGATACTGCATTGCATAAATGCATCGGAGTCTATCGTGTGATCTTTAAAGAAAAAAGTTCCAGCAATGCATTCGCATAGAAACAAACAGCTGACAGCTGCACCTCACTTTGTCAATACTATCTTGTGATATCTCTCCACATCCCCCCCCCCCCCCATCTCTGTTTCTCTCCTTTCCCGAGTTCAAAATCCCAAGTGTTCTTCGATCTGTATCTGTCATCCTCCTTTTCTCGGAGGCCTCCCGTCTTTTACCTGGACATCCGCTCGCTCCTCTGCCAAAAAACTTGCCCGAGGTATCCCGTATCATGAGATGAGTTCAACTATCGGTCAGGTACCTGAGACAGGGAGCCTATGGCACGTGAAATTTCCGTACATATAGGGAGAAGTCGAACTTGGTTGTTGGAGATTTGGTTTTGAGATACGTCCTTACATCTGCGACAGGGTTTCATCAATTTTGTTTTAACCTTTACATTTTTGCAGTCATGCCATGTGTATTTGTCTCTGTGTTTGTGGAGTTTGTTCTTGTTCTGTAATATCTATCTTGTTTTGAAATATATATATATATATATATATATATATATATATATATATATATATATTTGTTATTAGCAATGAAAACTGTATGTCTATATTTAGAAAAAAAGAACTTTCATTGAGAACATTTCCATCAACCATTGAGTTACATTTTTGAAATCAATAAAAGCTATCTCAGTCAAGAAAATGATATGAGAATGATACTTCATCTTTTCAGACAAATACACTTTACGTCCGACCAAATGATATTGTACTACAGATTTGCAGATTATAAAATCAACACGTCCAATTGCTACACAAAATAATACATCCATAACAGTGTGTGCGGGATGTGTACGCCCGTCTGGGAGGTAAGGCGAAATGTAAATCATATACATGTACTGTAAAAATGTAAGCATTCACACGTAGTCAAAATCTTACTGATGAAATTTGATAATATTAAAGTAGAGCACACAAAAGTAAACATTGATAGCATCACCATAGGGCATATACCTGCCCACGTTGTTGAAAAACAAATCGTTTTTATGATTATAAATTAAACTATTAAAATGATATACTGTATCGCTTTTTCAAAGAATGTCCTACTCCTTGACATAAGGCTAGTAGAGTTGTTTACCACACGCTAAACTGATAGAGCATCTCCAGGGCTTCGCCAGAAAAGTCAACCACCGTATGCGCTCGTCACCTTTTGCTTCGGCGGCATCTCCTCACATCAGATTGTTTCCATGGTAACTGCGCTTCATCCTTATTCCCACTTCGCCCACCTGTGTGCATTTGTGGTCACGCGTGTTTATGCTCATCTTTACACACACACACATACATACGCACGCACACACACAGAGGCACAGAAACACACAAGCATTATGCACTACACGTACACACACGCACGCACACACACTCGTATGTTCATATACTGACATCGCTCCCACTGTTTTTCTCTTTCCGGATCCGTATTGTGGCGCCTCCTCTCTTTCTTTCTTTACATCTTCCTCTGTAGTAGAGTGAGTGGACGCTCTCTCCATCTCTCACTATATATATCTCTCTCACACTATCTCCTCCTTCATAATGTTCCACATAAATGCGGTTGCAATCTCATTCCAAACCATATCTAAGTTATACTATTATCTGGCTGGTCATTTTCATGTCTTTTTTATTGCGTTCTTAGTAATTCACTACGATGTCAAGCGACATTATTCTCTTGACCCATTGCACCCATTCCATTAAATCCTCTGCCGTGATGTCTCTCACTGTGACTTGTTCCCTTCTACTCTTACTAAGTTTACTGTCTCAATTCCTAATTTTCTTTTCCTTTCACTATGCTCGTATCTACTATCTTTGGCAGCTGTTCATCTGCAGACGAGTGAAATTGCCCCTTCTTATGATACAAGCAGAAAATAAATGATCGAAGTCGTACAGCGTTGCTGAGGCGACAAGACCTCGTATCTACAAAAAGTCAAATGTTCAGGACAGCCAAAAACAAAACAAAACAAAACATGGTGGCCAAAGCACTATAGGGAATGGGAAAGCCTTTCCTTTGACATGTCGTGGTGGCTTCATTTTTGGAGTAAGACAGTTGGGATTTGGCCAGGACATCACTTAACCCATTATTTGACCATTAATCCAAAAAAGTTATTTTCACCAAAATTTCAGATACAAGGCCTTGTCACCCCAGCGACGATAAGGGGAACAATCGTGAGGGGAAAGAATAATTGTTACGGCTAAAGCACATGAGATGTAGACTACAAGAGAAACGCGCAGTGAAGCTTAGACATAGCCCACTAATAATTGTTTATGTAGTTTTCGTGTTGATTATTTTATCCACTTCACGTGAGCAAGTCGGCTCATACATAAAACACAGTTTCTACGAAGTCACGGGGAAAGTAAATCGGCAACGTAGAAATGTACTATAGGAGCACTTTAAAATATCTCTGTGATCGGCAACCACTTCGCACGCTTGGACGCTTTTTGTTAATAACTGTAGCGGCGGGAGCTGTTTAGTCACTATCCCTTCCCTGACCTGGGAGACTCATATGGCGTATGACTGCTGCCCCCCCCCCCCCCCCCCCCCCGTGATGCTGGTACCATGGTAACAATATTCATCAACATCTGCCTAACTGTTCACGGAATCCTCACACATTTGAGATATTTACAGATATGTGACAAATTATCGGAGACTTCTATTTTTTTTTATATCATGCTTGTCAAAGGAAAAACACGAAACCAAGAATCAAAACAACTATGGGACAATGTTGGTTGCGTAGACCTATATCGAACTTCATATCAATCCATGAAAGCTATACTCGTGCGGCCAATCAAATAGGATATCGTTGTTGGTTGATATTACCAGGTAATTGAAACTGACTCACAATGAAAGAGATATAGACAGATATTACAAAACTTGAGTCAGGGGTAGTTCCACCTAGCAATGAGGGCGTCGTTTACGCTATTGCCAGGGAAAACAACTCCGAGAACCGTACTATTCTTATTGTGTATGTGCAGACGATGTGAGTATAAAGGCTAGTCTGCTACGCCTTGTGAATCATCCCAAAGATAAATCTATATAGGCCTACCCACGCTTATCAATGAACTGTACGATTCATCAATAGACGCCGTCTTTTATTGTGAAATTTCCACTGCGTGCTACATTGATTAGTGTTATTCTCCCTTGATGCGCTCGATCAGAACCAATTATGATTTAACAGCAGATGATACTGGCAAAGTTCAGTCAGCAATGCTGGTTTTAATCACACAAGAATGGACAATTCACTCACACCAATAACTATGACCTCTTTCCACAAATGCTCCCCCTCCCACCACCCCCACCCCATTCAGCATGCAGTGTGCAATTTTCATTTAGTTTGTACAGCTGTAAAATTTTATGACTTGCCGTCAGCTTATCATTAAGATGGTGAATATTCGTTACACACGGGGGGGGGGGGGGAGGAGGAGAGGGAGAGAGAGAGGGAGAAGAAGAGAGTGAGGAAAAGAAAAACAAGGGAACAGCAAGGAAACATCACACATGCCTTTAACTTTATCTGGAAATATATCGTCTGGTTAGATCGTTCCGTGTTATCGATTATTCCGCCCACGCACACTCTTAGCGCGTACCTGGCAAAACGCGAAATGCTAAGTTATGCTGGCAGGCTGTGATGGTGAATTTCGATTCAACACAGGCCGTGACAAACCAATCCAGATCAGACAACACACCAGTTTATATCACGCCTCGCGGGAATAATGGCAATGATGGAAATTTCCGCCGAGTTTCGATCACTTCTCCTCTATAGAGAAGACATAAATTCCGAAAGCGAATCATTAATGATCATGTATACTGGATCGTAATTTTTTTAATGTGTTCATGGTTATGAAAAATGTCTTTGATTATGAAATGGTTTCATGAGGGATATAAATATGATTTCATGTGAGAAGTATTGATGGTATTAGTATAAATTCTTATATCACCGGCTGTGATGTCATCTCATGAATTCTTTTGCACGCGTCACTTGTAAAGAAGTCAGTTTACTTTTTGCTCACCCTGGAGCTGTATGGGTAGAATGCGTTACAGATTTGAAATTGAGCCGCTAATCTGAGAGGTCCCAATACTGATAAGTCCACTCCTGCAAAGCGCAACTTGCATTCATCGCTTTTCGCTTGTTGACAAAACAAACCATTTAGCGAAAAATGTGAACTTAATGGCAAGAATCTGCTTACCAACAACGCGCCTTCCGTGCGAAGAGGGCAAAGAGAAATGTGACGTAATGATCACATGACCTCCACACTCCTCATTACTCATTAAGAAACTAGAATAAAGCCAACGTCACGAAGTTTTACATTCAAGACACCATGATTTCAAAAGATAAAATATGTATCATAATATGTTAGCAGTTTCAATATACGCAAGCATCTTTTCAATGATTGCTGTGCTTTAATTTAGGAAAACAAAAGGAAATGGAACTAGAGATTGTAATTTGTCATCACTGACAAATTAAGGTGATCCGATTTTTTTTTTTAATCAATGATTCGAGTCCTGATAGTGCAAAGTCTCAGCTACAACATATTAAAATCTTAGAGAAATTCACCGAAGCATAAGTAAGATAGTGCTCGATAAAGAGTCATGTCAATTTTCACATCTAAAAAATTCCCTCCCATAGAGATAACACGTCATAGCGAAGATAGAAAGAGAAGTACATATGACCTTTGACCCCACTTTGCACAGACAAGATGGCATCTGAGCAAAAAGTGGTTACTTTATGAAATGATCCCTGTAACATGGTCTCTACGTGTGCAATATATGGGAAAGATAGGACATGAATTCACCAAGATACAAGATGAAACATTTATGACCTTTGACCCTAATTTACATACCCAAGATGGTGTCTGATCAAGTAGTTGTTATTTTATGAAATAATGTACGTGACACGAACTAAACATGTGCAAAATATGGGGTTGGTAGCCATTGTTGTTATTGATCTATTGCACAGAAAGTAGACTTAAGAAAGAAAAATAAAGAAAAAATGAAGTTATTTTATAGAAATTTGAAGAAGCATTAAAAGAATTAGAAAAAGATAAAGTTAGGAAGGGAGAATAAGACTAACTAATGAAAAAGAAGAAAAAAAGTGTTCAAAAAAAAGTAAAAAAAAAAATATTGGCAGGGGTGAGCCTCGAACCGGGGACCTTAGGATTACGAGTCGGATGCGCTATGCACTGACCTATTTCATCCTCCATAGGCCCTGTGTATTAAGCAAAATGACGCTGCATCGAAGCCAAGTGCCAATTTTAGCCAAGTTTTTCGACGTGATGCCGATGGCGTATGAAAAAATAGAGGGCACACTTACGATAGCCCAAAGTCTTAGCTACAACATATTAAAGTCTGGGAGAAATTCACCGAAGTATAAGTGAGCTAGTGCTCGGAAAAGATAGTCGTGTCAATTTTCATTTCCAGAAAAACTGTACTCTCATAGAGATAACACGTAAACTGGTCAAATTTGACAAGATTACATTCAATCCATTTTCATGAGGTGATGCCGTCATCCAATCAAAATGTTGTTATGATATTAATGAAAGAGCATTTCATAAGCTACTACATACTGAAATCTGGGTGAAAATTGGCGAGGAATTAGTGAGATACGCTCGAGTGAACTTGAAATTTGATGACGTCATTTTGAAAATTAACTTTTTTTACTTTATTAAGAAATTTGATATCTTTTAATCATTTTGCCAGCATCGCCAACCCATAAAATGACACGTACAACTCATCAGCTTTCAGAATATGTAAAGAAAATGGGGGGTCATCGTCCATCCTGACGAGTAAAATCGGATTTAAAATTGGCGGTTTTTTGGCATAGTTGCACTGTATATCGCCATTGACGCGCGCGCGGAATTTCAACTTTGACGGGCCCGTATGACGTCATATTGAATCGGATTGACTTGAAACTTGGCAGAAATATTCCTTGACATTTCAGGCATCCGATAAGTGTGAAAAAACGGGAAATTTCTATGACATACGAGCAGTGCATGCGCATATGCGCGCGCGCGTACGCGTCAGTCCAATTTTTTCAATTTTTCAAAAAATGCTCTAAATGGTCTGAAACGTGTGCAAAAAAATTTTGAGCTCGATTGGAGTATGCAAATATTTCAACGCGCACGTACGAGCACGTTTTTAGAGAAAATATGAATTTTGAGAATATGAGTAGAATGCGCATAACTTGAAATATATGTGACGCAAATTTCATTGAAAAATTCCATTCCATTAATTAGATATGATTGAGAATGTGTTTTCATATAATGACGTCATAGTGACGTCACGGTCAACTGATCACAATGATACATTAGATTTGTTGTCTTTAGGACATGATGCATACATGATATAATTTTGAAATTGATAGGCAGAGTACTTTCTGAGCTAACTTCTGCACAACTTTTGGGGAGAAATAAAGAAATAACTAGAGATTGTAATTTGTCATCACTGACAAATTAAGGTGATCCCATCTTTTTTTTAATCAACGATTCGAGTCCTGAGACTGCAAAGTCTCAGCTACAACATATTAAAATCTGAGAGAAATTCACCGAAGCATAAGTAAGATAGTGCTCGATAAAGAGAGTCATGTCAATTTTCACATCTAAAAAATTCCCTCCCATAGAGATAACACGTCATAGCAAAGATAGAAAAAGAAGTACATATGACCTTTGACCCCACTTTGCACAGACAAGATGGCATCTGAGCAAACAGTGGTTATTTTATGAAATGATCCCTGTAACATAGTCTTTACGTGTGCAAAATATGGGAAAGATAGGACATGTATTCACCAAGATACAGGATGAAACATCTATGACCTTTGACCCTAATTTACATACCCAAGATGGCGTCTGATCAAGTAGTTGTAATTTTATGAAATAATTTTCGTGACATGAACTAAACATGTGCAAAATATGAAGGTGATAGGGGCTGTTTTTCTTGAGTTATTGCAAAGAAAAATGCAAAAAGAAATATTTCAATACATCGAAGATAAACTTCAATTTCAACCAAGTTTTTTCACGTGATCCCGACAACGTATGAAAAAACGAAGGGCACACTTACGATAGCCCTACATCTCAGCTACATCATAATAAAATCTTAGAGAAATTCACCGAAGCATAAGTGAGTTAGTGCTCGATAAAGATAGTCATGTCATTTTTCATTTCCATAAAAATTGCACTCCCATAGAGATTACACGTAAACTGGTCAAATTTGACAAGGTTACCTTCAATCCATTTTTTCAAGGTGATGTCGTCATCAAATCAAAATTGTTTAATTACACTTATGAAAGAACATTAAATAAGCTACAACATATTGAAATTTGGGTGAAAATTGGCAAAGGATTAGTGAGATACGCTCAAGTAAACTTGAAATTTGATGACGTCATTTTGAAAATTTACTTTTTTTACTTTATTAAGAAATTTTATATCTTTTCCTCATTTTATCAGCATAGCCAGTCCATGAAATGACATGTACAACTCATCACCTTTCAGAATATGTAAAGAAAATGGGGGGTCACCGTCCATCCTGACGAGTAAAATCCGATTTAAAATTGGCGGTTTTTTGGCATAGTTGCACTGTGTATCCCCATTGACGCACGCGCGGAATTTTGAATTTGACGGGCCCGTATGACGTCATATTGAGTCGGATCGACTTGAAACTTGGAAGAAATATTCCTTGACATTTCGGACATCCGATCCGTGTGAAAAAATTGAAAATTTCTATTTCATATTAGCTGTGCGTGCGTATATGTGCGCGCGCGTACGCGTCCGTCCGATTTTTTCAATTTTTCCAAAAATGCTCCAAATGGTCTGAAACGTGTGCAAAAAAAATTTGAGCTGGATTTGAGCATACAAATATTTCAACGCGCGCGTACGCGCGCGTTATGAAATAAGAATGAATTTTGAGGATATGATTAAAATGCGCTTGACTTGAAATATATGTGACGTAAATTTCATTGAAATATACAATTCCATTAATGAGATATGCATGAAAATGTGTTTTCATATAATGACGTCATAGTGACGTCACGGTCGACTGATCACAATGATACATTAGATTTGTCGTCTTTGGGACATGATGCATACATGGTATAAGTTTGAACTTCATAGGCATAGCACTTTCTGAGCTAACCTCTGCACAAATTTTGGGGAGAAATAAAGAAAAACTAGAGATTGTAATTTGTCATCACTGACAAATTAAGGTGATCCGATTTTTTTTATCAATGATTCGAGTCCTGATCGCAATAGGCATGACCATACAAGTTTCATCTGTGTTTAGAGACATTGGCCGTGTGATGTTTGCATTCTCATTTAGCAAAGGGAGTCATATCTGCCATGTTTGGTACCAAATTCTGTATACACTATAACGAAGAAACAGCAACAAGTACATATGACCTTTGACCCACCTTTGCACTCCCAAGATTGCATCTGATGAAATAGTGGTTATTTTGTGAAATGATTCTCGCGACATCGTGTATACGTGTGAAAAATATGGGAAAGATAGGACAGGTATTCACCAAGATACAAGATGAAACATTTATGACATTTGACCCTAATTTACATACCCAAGATGTTGTCCGATCTAGTAGTTGTTATTTTATGAAATAATGTACGTGACATGAACTAAACATGTGGAAAATATGGGGGTGATTGGGCGTGTTTTTCTTGAGTTATTGCAAAGAAAGATGCAGAAAGAAAGAAATATCTCAATACATAGAAGATAAGCTTTAAATTCAACCAAGTTTTTTATCGTGATCCCGACATCGTATGAAATAACGAAATAAATTTAATGATAGCGCAAAGTCTCAGCTAGAACATATCAAAATCTGGGAGAAATTCACCAAAGGGTAAGTGAGCTAGTGCTCGATAAAGACGATCATGTCAATATTCACATTAAAAAAAATTCCCTCCCATAGAGATAACACGTCATAACGAAGATACAAAAAGAAGTACATGTGACCTTTGACCTCAATTTGCACAGACAAGATGGCATCTGAGTAAAAAGTAATTATTTTGTGAAATGATCCTTGTAACATGGTCTTTGCGTGTGCAAAATATGGGAAAGATAGGACATGTATTCACTAAGATACTCGATGAAACACTTATGACCTTTGACCCTAATTTACATACCCAAGATGGTGTCCGATCAAGTAGTTGTTATTTTATGAAATAATTGACGTGACATGAACTAAACATGTGCAAAATATGGAAGTGATAGAGGCCGTTTTTCTTGAGTTATTGCAAAGAAAGTTGCAGAAAGAAAGAAATATCTCAATACATCGAAGATAAGCCTGAATTTCAACCAAAAGTTTTGACGTGATCCCGACATCGTATGAAAAAACGAAGGGCACACTTACGGTAGCGTAAAGTCTCAACTACAACATATTAAAATCTGGGAGAAATTCACCGAAGGGTAAGTTAGCTAGTGCTCGATAAAGATAGTCATGTCAATTTTCATTTCCAGAAAAACTGCACTCCCATAGAGATAACACGTAAACTGGTCAAATTTGACAAGATCACATTCAATCCATTTTTACGAGGTGATACCGTTATCTAATCAAATATTGTAATTTTATGTTTGAAAGAACATAAAATAAGCTACAACATACTGAAATCTGGGTGAAAATTGACAAAGGACTAGTGAGATAAGCTTGAGTGAACTTGAAATTTGATGACGTCATTTTGAAAATTTACTTTTTTTACTTTATTAAGAAATTTGATATCTTTTAATCATTTTGTCAGCATTACCACCCCATGAAATGACATGTACAACTCATCAGCTTTCAAAATATGTAAAGAAAATGGGGGGTCACCGTCCATCCTGACGAGTAAAATCGGATCTAAAATTAGCAATTTTTTGGCATAGTTGCACTGCATATCGCCATTGACGCGCGCGCGGAATTTCAACTTTGACGGGCCCGTATGACGTCATATTGAATCGGATCGACTTGAAACTTGGTAGAAATATTCCTTGACATTTCAGACATTCGATCCGTGCGATAAAACGTGAAATTTCTATTGCATATGAGCTTTGCGTGCGTATATGCGCGCGCGCGTACGCGTCCGTCGATTTTTTTTGAAATGCAGTAAATGACCTGAAACGTGTGCAAAACAATTTTGAGGTTGATTGGAGCATGTTTAAATTTCAACGCGCGCGTACGCGCTCGTTTAGTATGAACGTGACTAAATTTTATGAAATGTATCAATAGACCTTGACTTGAACTATATGATATCTTAATTTCATTCAAAAATTCCATTCCATTAATGAGATATTGATGTAAACGTGATTTCAGATAATGACGTCATAATGACGTCACGGTTAACTGATCACATTGATACACTAGATCTGTCGTCCTTAGGACATGATACATATATGGTATAAGTTTGAAAGTGATAGGTAGGGGACTTTTTAAGTTAACCGATACACAAGATTTGAGGAGAAAGAAATAAAGAAGAAGAAGAAGAAGAAGAAAGAATCCGTACAGATACAATAGGTGATCCGAGAGGATACTCGGATCACCTAAAAAGAAAGAATCCGTACAGATACAGAAGGTGATCCGAGAGGATACTCGGATCACCTAAAAAGAGCATTTCTCCCTTAAAGGCCACTTAACCCCAAGCGACACCGTTACCATTTAACGAGGTCTAATCGCGAGCAAAAGAAATTGGGTACTGTCAGAGAATACGATGCTGCCAAGCTACGAACAGCTATGAAGAAAGTACGATGCATCGAAGTGCGTAGTTACGCTCAGAATGCATCGATCATGAAAGGTCATCGAAAATACCATCATCATCTTGTAAATTGTGACGAACTGAAGTTACTTTGTGATGGACTCGTATAGATGACATTTTATGTCGTCGTAGTCAGGAGAGAGAGAGAGAGAGAGAGAGAGAGTGTGTGTGTGTGTGTGTGTGTGTGTGTGTGTGTGTGTGTGTTGCGTGTGTGTGTATGCTGTGTGTGCTTTACTGTCAGACTTTTACGCAGGTTTTTATGATTTTTTTATTGTATAAATCTGCATACACTCAAATACAAATTTATGCCATTATGTAGCATCGAATGGAATACTAGCTGTCATTGTGTCTTTGTATATTTGTGTTTGTGAATATGATTTTGATATTATCGAATGAAACTCGAAATTTGCATGTGTGTGTGTGTGTGTGTTCGCTCATGTATGTGTGTAGGTGTGTAAGTCCAGGGTATACCTTTCTATCTCCCTCCGCCACTCTTAACCTTGCTACTGAAACCATGTATGGTGGCAAACAAGTTCGAGCTGAAAACCATGTCACCGTTTGGTCCTCTATAAGGACCATTATTGTCTCGAGTGTACTATCATGAGGAGTATTGCGCATGAAAGTCTTGCCTATGTTCGGCTGTGACAGAGCTAAATGTCAGAAGATCGACGAATCAACCCTTTAAGGGCATGATGTCGTTAACCAGTTTAGCTACAATACTCATCTTAACCTACAATAGATGTATAAATGGTTACAACAAAGTCAAACGATTAATGGCGGTTGCATCTGCCATAAAAGTTTGTGCCTCGATCAGTGACTGCCCAGCAGCTGCCCGTGTGATTGGTATGGAGTCGGGAGCGTGCATTAAAAGTTCAAGTTCAATGGCCCAAATTCACGAAGGTGGTACAATCTTGTCCATGGTTTAAACCAGGGACAAAGACCGGTTACAGCTCGTTATTCCGAAGGTTCGTTATTCAGAAGGTTCATTGTTCCGAATTTCATTTTCGGATTAACGAATCTTCGGAATAACGAACCTTCGGAATAACGCCACAAATGTTCGGATTAACGAACCCTTTTTCATTTTCGGATTAACGAACCTATCTACGTATACGGAATTTGTGTGTTTCGGATTTCCGACCATTCGGAATAACCAACCTTCGGAATAGTGAACCTTCGGAATAACGAGCAGGCCCCAAAGACCATGGGGCGCCAAGTGTCGCACGGAATATTTACGAAATCAGTAATTTCGTATACGAAATGACCATTTCGTTACAAAATAATTATTTCGTATAAGACGAAATGACTGATTTCGTAACGAAAAATTCCATGGCATTCCATTGGCGTTCTATGGTCTTTGTCCTTGGTTTAAACAATGGACAAGATTGAACCACCTTCGTGTATTCGGGCAAATAAGTCCCGCGATTCTAGCAGTGACGTTGCGAAGTAACCATAGGGGACATACGTTGTGAATGATAAAAACTATGAAATGGAAAGTGGCGTTTATGATCATTATTTTTTTTAGCATGACAGATTTCGAGCAGCGGAATGCTCTCCTACACTTTATACTCTGTCTTGCTTTTCTCGTGTAAATCTGCACAATTCCTACAATTCCTTGCTTTTCACAGACACCTGGTCTTGTGATAAGGAATAAATGACAGCGAATGGAATTCGTGATGAATGATTCATAGATTGTAATTTGTACCATATGCACTTTCTTATATCTCATCACGTACTAGTATAACTCATTAACTTTGATTGAGAGATTAAAACAGAAAAGACTTCGGTGCAATTTTGGCAATTCGCTACGCTGAGCAATTGGAAAATTGACATTGAAAAAGACGATCAGTAACGCGGTTGTATTAAACTTTCAGTAGGTCGATCATAATTGAGTATTTTCCATGTATAGATACAGTTCTTTAGATGTTATCGTCCTATGAAATCATTTCGTTAGAAATGTGCAGGATTTTGAGTTTGAATAGGGGTTCTGAATTCAAATCTGGCCAGTTATTTACCACTCTCGGATAAGATGTTGTAGCAACAATGTCCCTTCTTACCAAAGATAAACAAACAATAAAAATGGGTGATTGGCAACGCTGTGGATAATGAGTGACAGAGGCCTTAGGAAGAGCAGTTCTAGTACTAACACTGAAGAGGCTATCCTCTTCAGACGAAAATAGTAATGACGTTGAATTCTTATCCGAAGCAGTCGTGACACGTTGAATGGTAAATCATCGTTTCATGCTTAATTAGTTCGTGATAATATACTAGTTCACAGTGACGACAATGGGACAATTGACAACATAACTATGCCATATTTGAGCTTTCCATGTGTCAAAGCGCTTGTGTTTGCTTAATAACGTTCTGTGACGAGCTATTCTTTGCGACCCCACGTCAAATCTCGAGACCCGTTGGTCGCTGGCAGGGGAGCTCTTGCCATTGACGTATTCATCTTTGATAAGTCTTTGTCATCCATAGCAGGTGGCCCTTTTTGCCCCCCCCCCCCCCCCCTCCTCCAACTACGTTAGTTTGCGGGAAAGCAGGATCTCATTGTCATGGTCACTCACATTCACTCACATTCCAGATGAACGAGATGTCGCAATCTGCATCATAACTACAGCAACCAGATCACAAACTGGGAAAAGTACGACAACAGAGCTCAACCAGGCGCAAAACAGAGAAAGAGAAGTAGAAAAGTAAAGGAAAACGTGATCCATGTCAGGTGGTCGTATTGACATAATCACCAACCGAGCTGGATTCCCATGGTGACACAAACTCTCAGCTCTCCAAGCAACACCCATTTGATAGAACTGAAAGCGAATTCACCAAGTCCGATAACATACGGAAGGGGATTTCCCCCTTTCCCGATTTGCCCGCAAATATCATGGATTGAAAAATCCCTGCTGAAATGACGCTATATTTGAAAGTATTTCTTGTCACTTTCACTGCCAGTGGAGATACCCGTATGAAATTCATATCGCATGATGAATATGTTATAACTATGTAAAACATGATAATTATATTACTAAAACTTATCTGTAGTAAGATTGTGGGGTTGTTTGCTATCATCCGAAAGGGGTAGGCCAACGCTTGCAAATCACGCGGGTTGTTTTCTTTTTGCGCAAAAAAAAAAAAAAAAAAATTGTTTGATTTTGTCTTTGTAGAGACCGATGGTAGCTATTTATGTTTTTAGATTGAGACGACATATTGTGAGTGTGCCACAGCATCAATTCAATCCGTCATTTTCATGTACCACTTCATTCCTTTATAGAAAAGGAATCTTTCATGCCATCGCCTACGCGACGCCTTCAAGGCTCGAGGGAAATTGGTTGGAAAAACAAAAAGAACACTCCGCTTTCTTGAAGTGAAACCAAAGCATGCAAACTTTGGGAAGTTTGAGCTCTAGATTTGTTAAGCGTCTGGGACAACAATAGGTTCACGCACCAGCACATGAAACAGTGACTCATTCGCATTTTCATGACTACCTTCTATTTTTTCAATGTCCACCTAGTCTTCTCGAAGTCAGCCAAATGTTGTGTGAAGATGGCATATAGGATATCAGCACAGCGTGAAGGTTGATATTCAGGAGGTAGTAATAACAGGTCTAGTAGACTGGACTAAACCTTTACTCACCATTTTCTAACATTACCTCTTGTATAAATGCTCAATGTGCCTTCAAACTTCCACAGGAAAATAAAAAGTATCTAATTTCATTTATATTATTGTTATTATTATTATGATTATGATTATGATTATTATTATTATTATTATTATTATTATTATTATTATTATTATTATTATTATTATTATTATTATCATTATCATCATTACTATAATTTTGGGGCCTGATAAGTATAAATAAGTATAAGTATGAAGGATAAGTGTAAATGTATCACCAGAAATAAATATTTGAACTACACGACACCAACCTTGACATTGTGTTTGTTTTACATTCCCCGCAGATGACGATTTACGTGTAACATTTTCGACGGGTAAAAGAAGATGAAAGCAATTTGATTTATACAAACCTTTTTTTTTTTCTTTCTTTCTTCATGTAGTATATAATTCCCGAATTCCCGAACATTCCCCGTAAAATTGTCCCTCAAAACTCAGTAGGTCAACCTGTGGGAAGATTTTTGCTCAAAGCTTGAAATGATTCCTTTACGGATGAAGTCTAGACTCAAGTCCACTGCAATAGCGGAATGAAACACGGAAACAAGGCCATAATACCAGACTCTACACAGCCTGAGGTCCGTGAACTCGGAGAGCATTTCAAGAGCGGCTTGGTAACGAATTTTAGGTTCATTGACATTAGCTTGATGATTTTGACATGATAGCGAAGGAAATCATCCACATTTTGATGTGTTTTGCACCTCTGGATTACTGTTTGCGCCATCTCGATGAGATTGAAAGGTTTGAGAAACCAATCGAGATACTTGTGAAGTCAGGTGGAAAATTCTTCGGCACCTACATGTACCTTTCGTTTTCGAACAATCGCATGACTCAGACAGTGTTGGCTAGACATCATTATCGGATAAACAGCCCTTTCCCCCTATTTTTTTTTTTTAACCAAGCGCTGCCGTTATTATTGGTAAACAGCACTGATTTGGTCTCATGTTATGTTAAAAATAATTTTTTTATGAATGGCGAACAGAAAAAATTGTGAGAAACCATGAAGAAGACGCTATGAATAGCATTTCACGACTGAATGCTTTGGGGGACCAAGACATAAATCCCCATTATTTACCCTGCTGTATAGATCTGGGGTTCTTCCATTTTCAAAAGACACCGTGCATTGCTATAGGTTATCATTATAAACCCTTTTTTTTTTTTTTCACCTTAACAACGAGTGCAGTATTCGTGTCCCGGGCCTGTGAGGTAACCTCTCTATATAGTATATGTCCGTGTTCATTTCAGTTTCATTTCGTTTAATGTTCGATAAAAACCCGAACTATTAATAATTATTCATGAATCTACGTCATATAATAAATGTGACATCCCGCCTCAGTTTGTTCACTCTCATTTCATATTCATTTCATATATTCTATATCGAAATGAAACTAGAAATACCCACGCTGATAGTTCATATGGCTCAACGTCACAAAAAGGATGCAACACTTTCCATAATTTTGTCAGCTTTTATTTTCATGTCGATTTCATTAATCTTAGAGTAAAAACAGAAACAAGTCGAAAATTATGATTATGAATTAACGTCATAATTATGATCAGAACACAACATATCCTCCATAATTTCTCGGTTTTATTCTATTTTCATTTCATTTCAGATTTTAAAAAATCTCGAAGCTATCATTAAGGACTGAACGTAAGATTCTGATGTACGAGACATGAAAATCAAATTTATATATGTATATGTATAATTATGTATATATATATATATATATATATATATATATATATATATAATCTGATTCCGTACATTAAAGGCAAGATGGACACAGGATTGTGAATTTGGCTTTCGTCTGATAATGGTGCTTCTGTTTAGAACAATGTGCGCCAGTTTCAACTCGATCTGTTACCATCTTGACCGTGTGACAAGTCCGTATATACCATGAGTTTGAGAACTCTTCCGTGTTTGCGATCAGACTGATTTTATTCCTTGGATTTTTTTTTTCTTTTCAATAGAACATCAAATGAAAGGAGATAAAATGCAAAGTTTGTGAACACGATATTTGCTAAGAACACAACTTAAAATATTCAAGCAAAATAATCAGCCTGACCTTATGTTACTAAAGAAACAGTTATTGTTCTGTAAAATGTTCTGAAAAAAGCAATGCCTTGTACATATGTGGATCCCTTTATGGGTTTTGTTGTTGTTATGGAATGAACAAGGCTATAATCCTAATAAGTCTGCCCAGTAATGTATGTAAACATGGGTTGTTTTTAAATCAATTTTTAAATTAAAATCGTTTTCAACCAAACAGGAAAATTACGGACATAGACCTATATACGAGTTTAATTGCATAGAATATCTCTTAAAGGGATGATATAGTATTAGTTGAGGTGAGAATTTAGCTTTTAACTTTTTGCGAGACACTTAGAAAATACTTCATGAAATGTTGAAAAGCATACAATTCTAAGAGGAATTCAAACTTTATTTGATGAAAAATCGGTTATATGAAATGGCTGAGATATCCAAAAACAAAGTGAAACAAAGCAATCCTATTAAAAAGAAAATGGGTCCTACCTTTATTATGATCGCTTTGTTTTGGACATCTCGACCATTTCAAAACCAATTTTCATCAAATAAACTGTAAATTCCTCTTAGAATATATGCTCTTTCATATCGAGGTTTCTTATTACCTAAAAAAAAAAACATCAACAACAATAACAAAAAAAAAATCACACATTGGAAACCTTAAGCCCCATCTCAACAGAAACTGTACTATTTCTTTAACATAATATATGTTTTGCGAATCAAGCTACTGTATGCGTTGTATCCTCTTGAGCTATGCTGCATGATGTTTACAGGGGATATGACTATGGGATGTCCCCTTTTTCCAAATTTGGATGAAATTGATATAGAGATCAGCTCCATGTTATCAAGTGATATCATGTAGATACGACAGCTGTGTATAGTCCAGAAGATAGAAGCAAACCGTTAAAGCGAGTACTAGTATAATCTTCATGCACTGAATCTAACTGAACATGCCCGTTTGTGCCTTTAAGAGTTAAAAAAATGTAGTTCATGTTTTGAGACTTTGTAATGTATATGAATATTGTAAAAAAAAAAAATGCTGTAAATTTCCAGCCACTTCACTATATTCAAATTATTGTTACATGTCGCAATATCGTAACCAAAACTAAGGGATGCGCTGAACCCCGGAATTGAAAATGGGAAAAATACAGGGATTCGGTTTGTATAAATGTGTGTGTGTGTGTGTGTGTGTGTGTGTGTGTTCATGGTGTGTGTTTGTGTCTGTGTTTGTGTGTTGTGTCCGGGTGTGCTTGTGCATGTTTGAAAAGTTCTGTTTTTCCCACATAATAATTGGCTTTCCACCTGATTTCGTGTGATTATTCTACCGTACGATTGCGAAATCACGTCTTAACGATGGAAATAACAAGTGTTGTCCCAAACAGTTGTCAAATAAAGGTGGGGGGGGGGGGGGGTGGTGGATGAGAAGGAGAAATCCGCAGGGCAGTTGTTTATTTCTCGAAAACGAAACTAGAAAGAATGTTGTATTTTTCGCGTATGTCTGTGAATCAAGGAGGTATATAGGCAAACTAATACCTCCTGGTATAATGCCGTACGTGACTCAGGGACATAAGAATAGCCAAAGAAGAGAACGTATTGTAACATTTCAATCGGCTTGCATAAGGATCTAGACTTACAATCCTCCTGTGAATATTGCAAACCATGAAGGGGAAGAAAAAGAAAAACATCAAAACTGCAACAATAATTTTTGCTCAATAGGGAGAAAGGCAAGACAACATCTCTTTTCAAAGGGATCTAAAATGTAGGTGGCAATTTCATAGGTATGGACTTTTAGCACGAGAGATAATGGGACAAAAAGGAGAAAAAATACAAGGGTAACATGATAAGTGAAGATCATTGAAACGAATATATCGTGAGATGTTATCAGTTATCAATTACATGAGCCAAAATTTACTGTGACAACAGGGCTAAGCAAATGCAAGAACTATCGTAACAGCGAGGTAAATGATTGCAAATAAGGATTATACAGCATAGATAAAACAATAATAACTATGTGTAAATCATGCCTAATTTCATTTATCTTACACTATATACTGACATTGCACCACCTCAAGTGCTTGACGTGGCACTAAAATGTGGAGTGACAAGCAAGGGGAGAGAAAGGGGGAGCGATAACTGACGGAATTATTATGAATGTAAAATTTCTTATAAACCTTGCGCTGTTTTACACATCAACTCTTGAGTCAAGAAAAAAGAATACACCAAACAAATCGTAAGGCGTGTGTCCCCACCATTCGATGCCAAAACCAAGGAGTTGGCCAATCCCCTCTTTCCAAGCAAAGTTCGATTTTTGGTCGCTTGACCTTGTTTCAACAAAAGGAATTTGGCGGTCGACTTCTTCCGCATTCCATTCTTTTGTACGACAAGCGCGCGGCTTTGGGAGCGGGTAAAACCACCGCTTTCTGAGTCTGTCCAATTTGATTGTTATACTGCACGTGCGCAACGTGACGAGGCGCAAAATATTCGAAACACTTCACTTTGAATTCAACCCTTTTCCCCTGCATCCACTTTGAGCATCAGATATAGATATTTTTGTTAAAAAAATATTCCGAGCAGAACGGTAAGCTGAGAGGGAAGAGAGAATGAAAATGGGAAATCCCCATCCCGATTCCCCAGACGGTTTATCTTCGGTACCACATAGTTAAATCAGACGAACGGAATGGAAGTTTGAATTGCTCGGATTCAACGAATGGTGATATAAGTCGCAACTGTGTATGCTAATTAGCTAAAATGATAATCTCACTATATTACTCTGCAATTGGTTTGTGTGCCAAATATCATAACATTTTCTTTTGGGTTGATAATTTAGCGTCTGTACAACTCCACCCCCTTCCTAAAGTTACTATGCTGGGATATAACAACACAACCCAAATTTGATAAGAAGGGTGCGATTTTCTGCTCTGTTGTTTGTTCGTTTGTTTGTTTGGTCTTTGAAGGTTGATTATAAAGGTGCACCTCATCTCATCTGCATAGATGCACTTGCTACCAATAGCACCATTTCGCCAAAACATGCGAAATTTGATATTCATTTACTCTCTTTATCTTACGTAAAATTACGATAAAACACTTATTTGTTTGTCTATAATTCTATTGAAGATTACTTGAACATGATGTCGAATTACACTTTAAGTGACAAGTGACAAACGTGCAGAGAAATTGAAGCAGACTCCACATGCAAAGATGCTGATCCGATACGTAAACAGTCACAGCTAACTTCAATGTCACTGGCCTCTACTTGATAATTCTCTCACGTCGCCATCCTCATTTCTATTTTCTTTATCGATCTTGCCATAACTGCTTTCAACTGGAGCGAAACCTTGTTTGTATCGATCGGTTTATCATGTTTTAACGTCGCTGCGCCCCGAGCTATCGTTTCTCGTCGATCGACAAAAATCTGGGCTGCAAAGATCGACCAGACGTCGCTTGAAGCTGAAGTTTGACCGAAGATTATAATCGTCTCAAAATGTTGGTGAGGCGTTCACCTATGAGATTGAAATACCCATCCACAGGACATCCTATTTCCTGCCCTAAATGGTTTCAAATGAATTAATCAGACCTCATCCTTTACTTATTTTAACCGAGACATCCTCCGTTGTTACATATGGGTTCGTGCTGACAACCCTGGTCCTGTCCACATTGTCCTGCATGAAACTTAAGCCACAGTATATCGGGCCAAAACAATCTTTTTCCTCTTTACCGGAACAGCAATTAGTAAGCCAGTCAAGAATTCAAGAAAAGCAACCTCAGAATTGAGGTTCTCAAATGAATTCAAATTCACTTAAGCTTTTATTGATTTGTTGTCCATATGGACACGCTACACTTCAAAAAAAAAAAAAAAATCGGTGTTAAATCTAACACCGATCAAGTGTCAATAGAGGACCACACCCACAGGTGTAGAAAGTATCTTGTGATGGTGTTGAAAGTTGTTTACTTGGCACTTCATGGTCTTAATTTGACACTGTGCCTGGTGATATTTTGACACTGGGCTGGTGTGAATTCAACACTATGGCACCGCATGGTGTTGATTTGATATTGCTGGTGTTAATGTCAATGGTATAACATCCGTCCAGCTGTAATAGGAGATCACACCAACTGATGTTACTGCGGTGTAAATACGTTTACGCCTTTTTTTTAATCAACTACTTTAATCGGAAAATTCTTGATCGTCTTGTTGAAGTTCAAAATCAACAGGAAGAGCAGTAACTAAGAAACCATTCAAAAAACAATTTTATATTTTTGAAATGACACCTGGAGGTGACACCATAAATGAGCACCGGAAATTGAACACCAGCTCGGTGTTTCACTATAACACCGGACTTTTTGCAGTGTACAAACTCAATAATCAAGTGAGAAAAAAATGAGACGAAACGTAAAAAAAAAAAAGAAAAAAAAAAGAAGAAGATAGAATAGAGAAGATAGTGGTTCAAATTACAAACATTATCCCGCCCTTACATATCAATAAAAAAAAGGTTATATACATGTTAACATTTTCCTCTTTTTCTTTGATGCGCCACGTCGTAGCATAGGTGACTCGGTGATTCCGAAAAGGAAAAATTTGGTTTCTGCTTGAAGCTACAAAGGAACACTCAATCTCGCCCAAAGTCCCATGCCATTGATTTCCATCTTCAAGTTCTGATCACTTGATCACTCCAGGGAGGTATTTTGTCTCACCTCCCTGATCACTCGTAGTTTCTAAGGATTGCATACCAAACTACGCCTTCCGACCGTTACTCATTACCAACATTATTGTCCTAAATAGAAGGCGTAACAACGAGCAGTACGGGTGTATAAAGGTATCCAACCGGACGTCCGTAGCATTGCCTTGATAAACGTAAGTGTGGGAGGAAAAAAAAAACAACTTAAGTCATGTTTTAAGAATTAGGAATGGTTAATTTCCAGTTGTGACGATGATTAGGTGTTAAACGTCATTTCTTTGAATTTCTGAGATGAAACGATCGACTTGATTGTTTAAGACAGACATTAAAGTGCCGTGTGATTATATTGTTCACAAGATTTTTGCTGTTAGGTAATTCACGGTCCAGACATCGGGAAGATCATGAGGGACCTAGTCGTCATTTTTTAGGCCCTAGCTGGTTGGTGCTGTGACGTGAATATTCTCGGTCTGTTTTGACAACAAAACGTCGTCTTTGTATTTTGCTGTACAGGTATGCGCCGTCCAGCATTGAAGGGCTGGACGGACAATAGCACAGAAATAGTAACTTACCTCGACCCGCTCAGTCTCAATTCACCGTCCATGTGATGCAAAATGGCCAGTGAATAAGCAAAATTCGGGCTGAATAAGACCGAGCTCTCTAAATATCGTTTACGTCTGGGCTCTCTCTCCCCCTCCGTTCCACATGGAATGCCTTTTGTACTCTATATATTTATAGCACTATGTCCATCTATCTATCTAAATGCCTATCCAACATGTTTTTAAGTCAGTAACTTTGAATTTTGCGTTATTTAATGCAATCGGATGAATATCTAGAATAAAAACGCGAGAAACAACGTGATGAATTATATACATGTTAATTCCGATGGGGTTTTTTTCCAAAAGAAAGACACCTTTATGACATTGCAGCACAAATGAAAGATAAATGTAAGGTCGATTATGATTTTTATATTGATTTAATGGGAGTAAGTGGAGTGAACGATAGAGGACGTCATTATAGCTCCGACTGATTTTGATATATGCATAAATACATGTATTTGGTGTCTTCTGGGCCATGCATGTGGGAAATTGCTCCGAAGATAGTTGGAGGAACCCAAACAAAACAAGTTCTTTGATAGAATCGTAGGATAGAAGTTGTCTATCACACCTGTATTATCGATCAGGACATTATATACTATCGAATGACTAAGTTTGATGTTTTACGAAAGACCAACGTTGATGATGACCTCGGAAACAATTTATAAGATAAGTTCAGGTGGATGTTGAGGAAAGAGATAGAGAAAAACAAAAGTAAAAAAAAAAAGACGTCGGGGTAATAGAAAATGGCTACAAAATCTGATTCAGCCTTTAAGTTCGGAGGTGAAATATAATGAGGACATAACTTATTGGTATCTACTAATATCAACCTATCTGTTTGTCAATATCTATCTATCTATCTATCTATCTATCTATCTATCTTTCTGCTAGCTACCTATTTATTTGCATTTATATTCGTCTGTCGCGTACTGTGAAACCAGAAATATTGTCGCATGCACGAAGCTCGTGAATTTCGAGAAGAATCAAGATTCGCGAAAGTAAAACGCTCGCGAAAGTTTTTTGCGCAGTGAATGGCAGCGGCAATTCGCGAAATTTTCATGCCGCGAAAGTGTCTGGATATACAGTATTTTTCCTACATCTGCTCATGAGCAGTTTCCTCTATTAAACCCTATACCATGCAGTGTGGAGCAAGTGGGTGAGTCAGATTTTTTTACCTGTGAGAATGCAGAGAGAATGTAGTTATTCGCGCCGCTCCGCACCGCTGCAAATCAATAGCTCCCTTTGTACCGTGTTCGTCTGTAACCTGGAGACAATAACAGAAAAATTCTCCCACGGAGGGGACACAATAGAATACGAGACAATCGCATTCCTCTGTTAACCGCAACCAGATGGGGAAACAGATACGCAGAAGTAATATCTACGAATGTTTGTGTATCCCAAACTTTGCGTGTATTGACGCAAGAACATCCTATTCTTTCGAAACGTTCAGGAGTGACATTCCTTACGAAACATATTAATTAATTTTGATAAACTAATATCAACTCGCAGAGGCGCTGTGGATACAATAATCTCTACAATATTGTATCAGTTACAACAGTCAACAACAGAGTGAAACATTTTCACGTTTACAAATCAAAAAGTTTGGATTATGACTCAAAACGGGAATTAAAAAAAAACGCGATGGGGACAAAGATTCCACTAGTGGTTCTAAAACACATACATGTACAGTATGCGGAGCATCAAAAATGGTATCGGTTTCATATCAATATTGACATTACAGCCCGAGTACTACCAGTAAGTCTCGGGGGGGGGGGGGGATCCTCTAGAAAAATACACACAAAAAATAATGATAAGGGGAACAAAACATTGATTTGATGCTCGCCAAATTATTTGTCCTGACACTTTACCAGCTAATCTACTCACGTGCGAGATGCGATCAATCGCTAGAGGTAGTTTTTTTTTTTTTCTTCTTTACTTCTTCTTCTCACCGGGAGAGTAGTTCGTTTAACCGAAGATTACTGGTTAATTCGAAATTGAAATAAGGAACAATTCAAAAGGTTCATTATTATGGGCTTTTTGGAGGCTCACTTTCGGATTTCCGAGCCTTACTAAGTTTAATTCTTAGACTAACTAACCTTCGGAATAACGCCATAATGTTCGGACTAACGAGTCCAATTTCATTTTCGGATTAATGAATATCGAGGTACCGGTACGTCATAAGGAATTGTGTGTTTTGGAATGACTAACCTTTCGAATATATAACGAACCTTCTGAATAACACCACCCGTATTTATACCTTTCTGATTGAACGGTGGTCTGGTATCTCCACATCGTATAAAAGGGTTTCTGAAGCAACCAGTTTGTCGAATTCTAGTCATGGGAAGTGAAACGCAATGAGAGAGAGAAAGTATAGCGCAGTAAAAGAGCGAGAAAGTAATGATGTATATGTGACTCTGCACCTCAAAACAAACAAAAAGTCGCCAGATATGAATATTTAGTTAAGACCATATTCTGAAAGAGCAGACTTTAAGCTTTAAAATGATGTATAACTCAAATCAAATGGACTCTCCTAACCTATCTAAATATTAGAAAGAAAGCACAAACTCGGGTAAAGTGTGAACTGAGAAAAGAGGCTCTGAAGTACACTGTCTATTCAAGCGCTTAATCTTTACCAAACTGTGCTGGCTGTGGGATGAATGGGACAAAAAACAGGAAGTAAACCACCAGAGTAACAACAATAAAGGGATTATCAGATTGAACGGAAATTAAGCATGCCTCATTAACACATTGTGTCCATAATTAATGCCAACTTTCAAAGCAGTAGCACTATCCTTTCAAAAGTTATTAGAGTTGAAAGTGAAGAGTGTGGACAAGGTTTTCAGAAATGAAAAAGGGATTCTAAAGACACACATAATCACATTATTCTACCAAAAATGTTCGACATAAACTGCTAAAAAACGCACTTTCCTGCCCGTCTTATGATACCAAATTTTAGCATAATGTAAAAGAAGACCTGCTCTTTCAGAAAATATGGAAAAGTTAAGTTCGGCTAGGTTGACCCATTTCACTTATTTCAGTCCTCACGCAAAAAAAGTGTGTGCGACTTTTATGTTCGTTTTGAGGTGCATGGTCACATACATAGTTTAGTGCTAAATCCAACAAAAGGATCAGCCTCTGAAGAAATAAACCCTCTTCTATTTTTACCCATGTAGTGCATCTGAGATGGCACGATATCTCGCAGAAAATACTATATTCTTAGATTGATCACTGGGATATGGAATTATACTCATGGATAAACTTACTTTTTTATTTCTTCCTTTTTTTTTTTGCTAATCACTAACACTGTAAGTCAGTTGGCAAATAAATCAAGACAAGTCAATCAAGTGTTTTGTGCTTTGCTGTTTCATTTTAGTCAAGAGCATGCATGAAGCGCCTTTTCGGTTGAAAATGCAAGTATGCTCCGTTTCTGCCAACATCTCATGTTCTGATCACTAGCACATTACTAGTCAAGAGAGAAATTTAACTGTATCTTTCATGATGACTGATAATCTATCTGGAACCGCGATATGATAAATTGCACCTCATTTACTTCATCCATACTGAGTTTATTTACGTGAAGGGATTAACAAACCCTTCATATCCCCTAAAAGAAAATAATACATTGCACAACACAATATATATACATTAATATACGTGTATGTACATTCATTATATACACACATGTGTGTATGTGTGTAAATGTGTGTGTAACGTACAAGACTACTATTCATTCATTCATTCATTCATTCATTCATTCATTTATTTTCCATTTCCAACAGAAACATATTTTTTCACAGAAATTGAAAACATAAATTTCATCATAATACAAAATAAAGGATAAGTTTACAAAATATTGTAAGTGTATGGAAATGCTGGAAATGGGGAAGAATGCTAAAAAGCAATACTTGTAGGATGCTTTCCCCCCAAACGTAATACAACAAATTATATGATTGATTGACTGATATACATAAAAATGATAAAAACAACATTGCCAAGAGAAGATATTTACATTCAAACTCTTTTCACTTTTTACTCAAATACTCTTTTTTTCAGCAGAATATTCAAGAAATGTTTGAAATTGGACATGCAATGGATATAATGATACAATCACCTATTTCAAGAGAGATTTTTATTTTTTTATTTTTTATAAGGAACCACTGGGTGTTGCTGGAAAAAAAAATTCACAAAAAGCTTTTACATGACGTTGTGACGCACGTAATGTGACGCCATTTGCGGAATGTAGGATGATGGGGGGGGGGGGGGGCGAATTGTTGGTTCCAGTGATTATTACCTATGATAGTGACTGTTACGGCCAAAAACTGTGGAAAAAAATCATGAAAAAAAAAAGATTAGTGACACAGGGATACACTCATCGTTAATTACTATGATATACGATATAGATATACAACACAACGAGAGAACCGCGGGGCGGTGCGAGATCGCCAACACATGTGGACCTCGCCGTGTTGACAGTGTATAGCCTCATTGGTATAATCAGGTTGCTATTTATCTCGCCTTGTGTCAAAGTCCAACCATCTCCAAGCCAGTATTCAAAGTTTGCCCTAATCTTCAGACTTACACTGTGCCATTGTAAAATCTGAATTGGTGATCAATAGTCAGGTAAATGAGACAGGTGAATACACATCATTATGGGTATTATCAGTGAACTTTATCCCATTGCGAAATACGTACATTCAGATATTTTATTTCGCCGAACGATAAGTTTGTTTTCGTTCATGTCCTGAGTTTCGAAGATTTTCTCAAACATGATGTGAAAATAGGCAACTTTATTTCCTTACTGATAAAGTGGCCTACGTTTACTGAAACCACACTCGCTTTGGGTAAGTAGTCCGGTTGTAGACACATGTGCACATTGTAGTTGACGATGTTGATGTAAATTTAGATAAAATATAGACTATACACCACATTAAACTCCTTAAAATAAGTTCTGCAATTAAAGTTTGATATATCATATTTCTCTTATACCCGCATTATCTTCATGAAATATGACATCATAAGAAAGCCTGATTAATTATCTTTAAAATTACACCTCACTTGCTATGACTGGGTATTCCTGGAATGCACAGTATGACTGAGTATGAGGAAAGGTCAAATGTGAAATGTTGCAAAATAGAGCAAACGCGTTATGTCAAACAGTAAATTCCCATTTGCTTTGTCGTTTCAGGGAAGGAATGTGCTTGAAAAGAATGCATTGTGAGATTATCATTACATTCCAGACTTCATCCATGAATTCAAAAAACTGCAGTAGCATCTGCAGATTAAAATTAAACATAAAGGTTGACCAATGTAGGACATCATATAGAAAGCCTGATTAAATATCTTTAAAATGACACCTCACTTGCTATGATTGGGTATTCCTGGAATGCACAGTATGACTGAGTATGAGGAAAGGTCAAATGTGAAATGTTCCAAAATAGAGCAAACATGTTTATATGTCAAACAGTAATTCCCATTTGCTTTGGCGTTTCAGGGAAGGAATGTGCTTGAAAAGAATGCATTGTGAGATTATCATTACATTCCAGGCTTCATCCATGAATTAAAAAAACTGCAGTAGCATCTGCAGATTAAAATTAAACATAAAGGTTGACCAATATAGGACATCATATAGAAAGCCTGATTAAATATCTTTAAAATGACACCTCACTTGCTATGATTGGGTATTCCTGGAATGCACAGTATGACTGAGCATGAGGAAAGGTCAAATGTGAAATGTTCCAAAATAGAGCAAACGTGTTATGTCAAACAGTAGTTCCCATTTGCTTTGTCGTTTCAGGGAAGGAATGTGCTTGAAAAGAATGCATTGTGAGATTATCATTACATTCCAGGCTTCATCCATGAATTAAAAAAAAAAAAAACTGCAGTAGCATCTGCAGATTAAAATTAAACATAAAGGTTGACCAAACAGTCATCTATTGTCTAGGAAATGGGAGTTTTTGAAAGTGCTCTCATTTCATCATTGCTTATTCCAGTGGCATTTTTTTTTTTCATCAAAACTGTGCATTATCAATAGCAGAATTGTTGTGACTTTTCACTTTTGATCTGTCCCCATGCTCAGCTGTTTTGCACATTCCAAGAACACCCACTCATAGCAAGTGAGGTGTCATTTTAAAGATAATTAATCAGGCTTTCTTATGATGTCATATTTAATGAAGATAATGCGGGTATAAGAGAAATATGATATGTCAAACTTTAATTGCAGAACTTATTTTGAGGAGTTTAGTAACTTGGAGACGAGTAAACATGCATGAACAAAATAACAAGGGAGATAAAATTTTGGTTTTACAATTTTCTACTTCACACACACACACACACACAGACACACACACACTCAAACAAACAAACAAACAAACAAACAAACAAACAAACAAAAGTACACACAAAACATGCACACACACATGCATATATAAATGTGAGTAGGAAGACTTGGTACCAAACTTATGAAAAACATTTCTAGCTATTTGTGTCGTATTACCTGATTGTAATTAAAAGCATTTTGCATTATTACAATTGTTTTGTTCATTTTGTAAACACCTTTAAAGGGAATTTGTATAAATTTCATCTGTAGTGCTCGGAATCAGAAATAAAGATTATACACACACACACACAAAAAAAATGCCTGTGTTATTACATTGTACCTGCCATGAGGCTATAGGTCTGGGCCGTGTTTCGTAAAGCTGTTCGTAAAGTTACGTATGATTTTATGAACAACTGGAATATGAAGTGCCAATATTAGTGCCCATTTTTCCTAACAAAGTATGACTGAATGTCAATATTTCATATATTGGGCAAAAAAAAAAGATTTTAAAAATCGTTCAACAGGAAATGTGTGTTATGATGTAAGAATAGTCATTATCATCTGCAAATTTCAACTCTAGCTATTAAAATCAACAATGATTTTATAGGATCCCAACTTGGCTTGCCATTAAGTCGTTCGTGAAGTCGTGCGTAACTTGTGTCGGGCCTTATGGACTGATAAGCATACCTGCAACGTGTTGCTATTAACAAAAGACATGTTAACAACATCATCACAATAATCATGTGTGTGTTCCCACATCCAGACATTGACATTTCCTTAATCTGTCCAAGGAGCTCCTTGATCTGTCTCATTTCTCATGGCTGACAGAGTGACATTGAATATTGAGCGTAAATAGTTCAGACTGCCAGTTCACTGAGTTCGGTTCGACGATCAGATAACAGCAAAAAACAAACAAACAAGTCATTAAAATACCTAGCTACAATCGAAGCGTGTAGTTTGTTTTCAGTGTAACCTACATTGACGTAAATGAACCCTATTTCATGCATATTTTTACCACCCACAATTATTGGTACATGTCAGCTGTTAGGTGGTAAATTTGTGATCACCTTCATTTTGCTTTAAAAGCCCCAACGAGTTCAAAATGATAATGATGATAGTATACTGTTGCAAATATTTTGTAATTCCGAAGGTTCCTTTCCCTTAATCCAAAGGTTCGTTAATCCGAAAGTAAAATAAGGTACGTCATTCCCAAATATTCGCGTTAATCCGAAAACGAAAAATAAAAAAAAATTTAAAAAAAAGTTCGTAATTCCGAAGGTTCGTTACGGACCTTCTTTTCATTCTCGGTTTGACGAATCTTTGGAATAACGCCACAAAATTAATGTTCGGATTAATGGTCTTTTTGTTTTCATTTTCGGATTACGGAACATGTATAGAATAGGGGATTTGTGTCTGTATGTGTTTTATGTGTGTGTGTGTGTGTGTGTGCGTGTGCGTGTGCGTGTGTATGTGTGTGTGTGTATGTGTGTGTGTGTGTATGTGTGTGTGTGTGTGTGTGTGTGTGTGTGTGTGACTAACAGACTTTCGGAATAACGAACATCATTGATTTCGTTATCATCTATAGCCTAGACTGCTTAACCTTCTCACGACCAAACCTCAATAATATCCTCGTCTACATATTACAACATAACAAAATGCGTCCCTTTACCGTGGTGGGAGCCATTGGATTAAGCCAGTGGACATGTCGAAAATCAAGTCAAGACTCGTCAATGTCCACTTCGCCGGAGGTGATTGCATGAAATACTGTATCAACCTCATCCTTTTAATCTGGTCCCCCAGACCACCTAAATATCCTGTCAGATAAAATTGTACACCGCAAGGAAGACGATCATGTTCTATCTATACCAACTAACCAACCACGCCTCATCAGATTTTGCCACCCAGACTCAATCCTCCCAACAACGAAAAAAACTAAACTGAACTAACCTTAACTCGACTCAATTCAGAGCTCAACTCAAAACTAAACTTCAGTAAAACAAACAAACAAAACGAAACCCACATAATTATGCACAAAACAAAAACGAAAGAGCAGTGACCGAACAAGTTCAAGTTCATTGCCATTCCTGTGCCGAACATAATCATTTTTAAGACTCAATAAAAGACGTACATGTAAAGCGAAGGAAAACAAAACAGCCAAACACAACAACAACAATAAAACCCGGATTTCATAAACGGAGATACACTTCACTTCACCTTCACAGAACGTCAATATCACTAAACGTGCATGTAAAAACGGGCATTGCTGAGGTTTTTAGGTAAGGTTTATATTAAAGCTGCGACTTTAACCCCTAATACAAACGCATCATTACATTAGTTTATCGGTGTGACGTCACTGATATGTGGAATTGGTTTATGAGCAGATGCGTCCTTGGCGGTGGTGTAATTGTTGGCCAGTTGCCCGATGCTTGCCCTCGAAATTTGCAAGGAACGTGATTATAGATTCTCATGGCGTATCTCGATAGCTTGAAGTTGAACGACTTATCAGCGTCTTGAAACTCATTTATCGCTGCATGGGGTAGTTAGGGGTAATACCCTACATGAACTACAAAAACAGCAACAGCAATGGATTGATGGAGGTTTCTAATAAACATTTTAATAATCAGACATCGCTATGTATAGGTTCTAGTATATGCACAGTATATTATTCAATGTAAGCCTGTGACCCGAGTGGGGGTCCGCATACTTTAATAACCTCAAAACCTCAAACAAACAGGAATTAACTGCAGCTGCATGAATTGGCATGAACTTGCTGCTATCTTCAAGTTATAAAATCACATGTCACTCATTGTTATTCGATCATGTTTACAATCCTGTTTCCTGTTGTTTGATATAATGAAAGGAAATTGTCGTAATATTACTAAATTTGTTTTGAAATATACCAATGATATTTCTACGATTTTTTTTTTCTTTCTGTTATGGATTGTGAGGGACCGTGTGGATAGTTTTGTATGAGATCGAACGGTCGTTTATATATAGCATGTATTTTCATACTTCATGCACATGGGCACTTGTATGGACTTTAATTTGGCTTTTCAAAGATAATTCAGCCTTTAGAGGTCTGATTTCCTGTCCAACAACATGTTGGTTTTTTTTTTTGGTCAAAAAAAGGTATTGACAAGTATAAAAAAGGCCCTGTTAAAGTGTCTAGAGTGTGGATGACGTACTGACGATTGTGATTATCAAGTTCAAGAACAGATTTCGCTGTGGTTAATTTTCTCCGATAACAGTAAAACTCATGCCATAATCGATAACATTCTTTATAACCTGATTATACATGCGTTAGATTCTCTTTTCTTTTCCCTTGCAATTAGGGTTGTGCGGCCGGGGCCCGGGGATTGCCCCAACCATGGAGCTAGAACAGTGGCTCCACGCCCCAACCAGGTGAGCTTCGAGTTCATCGAATTGCCTCTAGACTTCTAAAATATCATGGAACAGCTGGATTTGCTCGTGAGCTGGTTAGTACGAGCATGGACCTATAGGTCCAAGGTACGAGTCACTACGAGTAATTCCGATCTATTTTCATACCAAATTTCCTGCCAAGTGCCGATGACCGAATGGACGATGTGGGGGAGATATTCAACTTCAGACAACCATCATCAACAGCACTCGGCAGCAGGAAGTTCACATTGTCTTCTTCGTCGGAGGAAAAAGGTGATGTCCTTCACAGTTGTTGTTGTGACGTAGGAAAGCCTTTGGAAAACGCCGCCATCTAACACCAGTGACTTCAAAAAGGTGTTAATCAGGTGATAGGTGAAAGTCACGTGACAATGCCAAAGGCATGCCGCTGGCGACACTCGCTGGTTGCAAGTCATTGCATGCACTTTGATAGAAAGTACATGAAATTCAGAAGAGGCTGACCTTGTAGCTTTGGTAACTTTAGTTTTGGAGATTAGTATATGACTGCAGAACAACCATTGTCGGGATGAAAGTTAGCAATTGATATAGAAAGGCGAGATATTAAAGGGGATGGCTAGTAACCGATCAATGGGAATCAGTAGGAATGCTGGAGGATAATTGTTCCAATCCTTGTGGGTTTCATTTAAGAGTACATTACATATCTACTGTTGTGTGAAAATCATTTGCTTCAGAACGGTCTCATATTCAAGTAATGTGCAGTTTAATGTTTCCAGGTTAGCCTGACTGGTCAATGACAGGGCATTAATCTGCACATTACTTGAATAATATGAGACCGTTCTGAAGCAAATAATTTTCACACAACAGTAGTTATCATCCGTCAGCATTCCCACTGATTCCCACTGATCAGTTACTAGCCATCCCCTTTAATCAGAACATCTCGAGTTCACACAGAGCTTTGAAAAAAAAAAGTCGACGGAGCTGAAACGTTTCAGTTTGTACATGTCAGAGCATTCTGTCAGATTGTCTTAAAGGTACTAGCCCACATTTGCAAACCCACGAAAATCAAAACTGCATAAAACAGGTCCAATATGACTTCAAGTACCAGTTATAACAGTAACATACCTCACCTGTTGCTCTTTGTCTATGCCATTCGATAAAAGAGAGAAAATCATCGTTTTAAAATCAATTTTCAAACCGGGTCAACCCGACCCAAAATCGAATTGCGAGCGCGGGCTATACGTACATTAACTTACACATGTATCGCATGCATGTAGTACGCGCGTGGATCGCTAGCGAGCGTTTTTATACGCATGCATATCGGTGCATTTTCATTTATTTTTATGAAAGTAATGGACTAATTGGAACGAAATTTTGCACAGATGTTATTGCAATCATACCCAAACTCCATGCTAACTATGAGACCAATTGCTGCAGGTTTACAAATGTGGGCTAATACCTTTAAGAGTCGATGAGATGTAAGAATTACGAGTTGTTTGAAACATCAGAGTCGTTCATTCTACAAACCAACCAACCAAGCGACCACCAACAAACAAACATAAAACCAGTAGAGAACAACAACAAAAACCCTTTATGTATACCATAGACAGAGCCCACAAAAAAAAAATGCGATTTACATAAAACACAAATTTGTGCATCAACATTCATCTTCCTTGATTTTTAAATTGGAAGGAGAATTTACTTTAAAGGGGATCGATGGCTAGTAACCGATCAGTGGGAATCAGTGGGAATGCTGAGGGATGATTGTTCCAATCCTTGTGGGATTCATTTAAGAGTACATTAAATATATACTGTTGTGTGAAAATTATTTGCTTCAGAACGGTCTCAGTATTCAAGTAATGTGGAGATTAATGCCCCGTCACTGACCAGGCACGCTAACCTGGAAACATTAAACTGCACATTACTTGAATACGAGAACATTCTCAAGCAAATAATTTGCACATAACAATAGATATATAATGTACTCTTAAATGAATCCCACAAGGATTGGAACAATCATCCCCCAGCATTCCCACTGATTCCCACTGATCAGTTACTAGCCATCCCCTTTCTATAATTATGGTTTTGTGTTTTGTTTTGTTTTTGTTTTTCATAAAAGTACGGATTCCTTTGGCTTTGTACTGACATGTACGTTAAGTGTAATTACATGCCTTCTGAAATAGGAAAGTCTAGCGCTCTTTCATTATGCTAGATTAAATAAAAGTACGTTGAATCTCCTTTCTATTTTGTTTAAATCGTTGCCCTATTTATTGTGATATCACGAATCGTTGTAATTTAGTCTCTCTTCCCACCTCCCTGCTCTATTTAAACAAATTCCGCCAAGACTTCAAAGATTGCGCCACACAGTGACATACCAGTAATCGAGATGCGATTCGACAGGCGATGACAGTTAATACCGTCATCTCACCGACAACCATGGCCTTATAGCGACTTCGACATTGATTGGGGGCAATGATCGTCAATGTTCTCGGAGAAATGCAATGTGCCACGATTCTTGAACCTGCGCCAAGCCCCGTTGTTCGGGTGCGTATCTTGTCTGGTATGATCGGAATTCCACGTACTAACATCTGGCTCGTTAGAGCCAATGGTTAAGGATGGAAGTGAAACAGACATCAGCTGGGATTGTAAAGTTATTCAGCAAAAGGTTTCGAGGTTTGGAATGTATGGTGTCAGACGGTTGACCTCCCTTGACCCTTCTGCGTTCAGTTCAAGTTGACTGGGGTGTTTCTTGCAGGTTGGCATGTTTGACTACACGCATCTTTGGGAGGTTCTCACGCCAACGCAGTGTAAAGAACCACAAACAACAACGCTGAAAGAGAAAATGTCCTCTTTTAAGAGCTGAAGGCCTTATTCCATGACAAAAACAAACAGGAGATGGATCTTTTAAAAAAATCATGTCCATGCAAAGAAAATTTGAAGGCAGTTTTATTGTTGATATAGAGATGGGTGAACAGTACACTCCGCGGCGCATCAACAATAGTAACGCCGATGTAAGGCTGTAGAAAAAAAAAACACCAAAAAAAAAAAAAAAAAAAGTGAACCCCTAGAGGTCGAGTGATTGTGACATGAACTTAACTCAACTGGACATTACTTTAGGTAGATTCAAGATTCAAGATCCAAATCTATTTTCATTTCCATAAAATAAACAGAGAAATTGTATACAACGTATAAGCAGAACATAATAATTTGCAAAAACGTAAATTGACAAAATACATGTGAAAATGAGTAACAATGAAGAAAACAAGGTATAGAAGAAGGTATAGGTCAGCCATGCCAGTCTTTGCTGAGGAATCTTGATATTGACACATCCATATATTACATCAGGAGCTACTTTTAGGTTGAAATACTAAATTCAATTTCAACCCTCGCCTTCATCTTTGAAATCAACTGGACACCGTGAAAACAGCTTTGAATCTTCCTGACACGGAAAATCGTCTATCACCTCAACTCGGAATGCTTTCCTTCATGAGTGTCATGATGACGTTAACTTACAGAAATAAAGTTATGAAAACAACACAAACGAGGCTCTCCAACCTTTATTGTGGCTACTGTCTGCACAGAAATAGACAATGATGGACTATTAACAAAAAAACAAAACAAAAACAACAAAACTGGACAAATAACAATTATGTTTGTTGGCCCGAAAATCTGACTGTAGTACTCAACTAATATTATTGTAACACTTCGTAGCCACCATAATAAAGATCGAATTCAAGCATGGCTATCATAAGTGCATTGGGAAATACGTTTCATATTAATGTTATTAAGTTCATATTCGTTTCATGATGTTCTTTAACGTCAATGTTTTAAGCGATTGCAAAAGCAAACAGAGTGACACACAAACATACACACACACAAACACACACACACATGTCTCTCTAAGTCTTCCCCAAATCCTACCCTAAAGCTAGCCTCTTCCTCGCCTTCCGTTCGAGGGTGTTCACTCGTGTGACTCGTTACATCTGACGAGAACGTTCTAGTCTAAATCCAGGCGTCGACACGGGTATAAGTCTTTTATTGATTGTCTAGGGGTGCCTCGTTATGACCCTCTCGTTTCTTTGATTATTATTTGAATTCTGTAATGCATTCATTTAAAAAATTTTTCATGGATGGCAACATTTTACGATTGCATCAGTTGCAATAACTGCAGTTTCTATGGCAGCAGCCATGCTGCAGCAAGTCGAATGTGAATAACACTAGTCATCACCATGGTAATTGCAATGAACGCAAGTTTCGATTATTGCAAACCCCTTTATAAATAGACATCAGATCTGTTATTCATATATACTAGTATTTGCTCACATATCTTATATATTTTCACATGCCTAGTTCCCTACTAATGTCTCTCTGAACTGCTGATTGTTGTAAATATACATTATATCTGCCAGCTATTCGTAATTCATTCTGTGCGCGCTAATATTCTCTCTTACCCCCTTACCTATCTTATATACAAGATTGAGTGTTGGCCAATAATTGCCATGACTTTTTCGAGGAAAGCAGTGGTGCCTATAAATACTCATATAAATGAGTAAAATCCACTCAGTGTTAATTGTTTATCTTTTATAGAACAAAATAAAAATGACAGGAAAAGTTTCATTAAAATCTAAACAAATATGTTATGCAGTATATCATAGTGGGACTTTTGATATGTCAGATGTTTTTTTAAGAACAGTAACATTTCCATTGGCTGATATAAACATTTGCATCTTCACCAAATTTTCTTTGCTGAATATGAATCTATATATGTCAGTCCTGTAAAGTTGTTACAGAATGGTAATGCTTAGGCAATAATATATCCATTTATTTTTTTTTCTGCTAGGAAACAGGAGTTCAATGTTGTGAACTTTTGACAAAAAACTGTTTTTGTATATATGTCTATATAGGCCTTATGTTACAAAGAGAGAGATAAAGTTATGACTTGGTTGCCGCATCTAATTTGTGCGGTTTGTGACGTGATGAAAAGCATCACCACTTTTTTGTGTGTGGAAACTTGTTAAAAATTCAAAATGAATTCACTTTTGTGTGAGACTATGATAACACGTTCTCGGTTTTGTTTGGTTCTCATCCTCGCCTTGTTATACAGTCAACATGAACAAGAAGTCGAGCTTCCCTTTAACATGAGCATCGCTTGCACCAGGAGGTGTTTAGTTAAGCTCCATTACCCTACACGATGCTGACAGACAACTACATTACCATTTATGTTCAGGCTGTTGCTTCCAGTGGGAGTACAGAAGCAGGAGACTCAGATTACAGTTCGTTATTCCGAAGGTTCATTAATTCGAAAAATTAATGAACTAAGGTTCGTAATTCCGAAGGCTCATTAGTATAGGCCCTACGCATCGTCTTTACATTTTCAGATTAAAGGGTGTGTACAGTTCTGGTCAAGGTGAGGATTTAACTTGTAACGTTTTGCGAGATATTCAGAAACCACTCTATGAGATGTCAAAGAGCATGCAGTTATAAGGGGTATCAAAAGTTTATTCGATGAAAATCGGTTTTGAAATGGCTGAGATATCCAAAAACAAGGTGAAACAAAGAGATCCTAATAAAGTTGTGGCATGTCGCCTTTTATTATTAGCACTTTTTTGGATATCTCAGCCATTTGAAAACCAATTTTCATCAAATAAACGTTGAATCTTTCTTAAAATTACATGCTCTTTCATATTTCACAAGAGACTTTTCATTATCTCACTTAGGAATGTTCAAAACATGAATCCCCACCTCAACCAGTACTGCACAGTCCCTTTAATGAACCTTTTCGGAATAACGAACCTAATTTCATTTTCGGAATTACGAACCTTCGGAATAACGCCACAAAATGTTCGGATTAAAGAATCCTTTTTTCACCTCCAGATTGACGAACCTCTGGGTATAAAGGGGATTTAGAATTTAACGAACCTTCGGAATAACGAACATCGTACGAAAAGAACGCTTGAAATGTTGTTCAAAACATGCAAGAAATCCAAATTGGATGAAATCAAAATGGGTTCTAAAATCTTCCTCGAATTAAAGCTGATCTTTACAAACACACATACACACACACGCAACACACATACACAAAGGAGTATGCACACCCATTTTCCAGTTGTTGTTTTTTTTTATTTCAGCCAACTTACATGATGCAATCATACAAAAATGAACAAGTTTTTTTTTTTTCAGTTTAAATGTTCACAACAGAAAAGATATCAATCATTCCATGTCCACCGTTACAGAGAAATCAACTGAGAAATTCAAAGGAATCGATGAATATCCAACACATCATGGCGAAACGCTGAGTGAAATATTTTACAAAAACTCAACAACAACCGAAACCCGAAAACCTTCTCCCCTTGGTTCATCCTCTTACTCTTCGCCTTTCCTCCTCCTGTCCCCTCTCTTATGAATCTTCATCCTATCTATGGTGGTCTGTATCCCCCTCCCCACCCTCAATATTCATCATGGTTATCTTCTCACATGAAAATCTGTAATCCATATGAAAACGAACAAACCTGAAAAACAATACACCAATCCGACAAAATACCTTAGGTTATACCGTAAGACACACACACACACACACACACACACACACACACACACACAAAATCAATACTAATTTCTGACTTTTGAACCATCTTCACTCTCCAACAATATTTAAAAAAAAAATCACAATCTTAACTGTTAATATTGCATATCGAAACTCTATCCCTATCTTTAGATATTCCCATTTCAACAAAATAGTTGATGTTCACACATACACAATCATACAAGAACACTCTACATACACACACATTATACACAGAACCATGGATGGAGCACAAGACTGCATGGATCGTCCATTCCACAGCGCACATCGCTCTCCCTCCATCATCCATTATGGATCAGACTTTTGGCATCTTTTAACTGCTTGATGAATTCTTCACGACGAGTCTGTGCGAGAGGCTCATTAATTCCACGAATATTTCATGTCTTTGACGTCACTTCATTTGCATATCATCAAAATTTCATCGATTCGGGTCGGCATAATCACCCTTGGCCTTTGTATGGTTTTGTTTCAGTCCATGTAACTCCACGGGCTCAGGCCCTCACCCCATTATGCTCGCTCTTGAGGTAATGAAATTTTGGGAGAAGAGCTTGGGTATGATTAAAATCCAAGGCGATTGAAATCTTCAATATTTAAGGATAGGAACTCTTGTATTGCCGCCTGACTGACCATAATAAGCAAATATCTTGTCTATACTAGAGTCGTCGATTGTAAAAGTTATGACTTTACTCCATCGTCAAGACTATAGACTGTACGTACTACTGGGGTATCCGTCAATCGATTTAACGATATCGATCAAGAACAAAAGTAAAGCATTGCGCACGAATTGTCATGATCCATGTAAATTATAGGATATTGCAACTGGAAATACGGCAGCGTATATAGAAGCATTGTGAATTCAGTGTCATAATCATGTGCTTTCATGTGTGTTCGTTAATTGAATACAAATTTCAAAAGCACAAAAATGATAATAAGTGCAGTGATTTAAAGTGATAATACATAAATTATTACCTACACAAATAGATAAAACAATTCTATTAAGCAATATAGAATATACGGAAACATGCAATACGATTATTTATACAGTATTTTCCATTAAATAATATAGATAATTGAATGATCAATCATAATGATCATGCTATAGATGATGTCTCCCACACTATTGGAGTTTTTCTTGATTTTTCGAAGGCCTTCGACACAATTGACCACGATATTTTGATTTACAAGTTACGACATTATGGTATACGTGGGAAGGCTTTGGACTGGTTTCGAGATTATTTATCAAACAGAAAACAATTTGTGAGTATAAATGGCCGTGATTCTCAGTTAAAGTTAATTTCATGTGGTGTTCCACAGGGCTCCTTACTTGGCCCACTATTGTTCATTTTGTACATTAACGATCTTCCTAGTTCCTCGCCAATTCTTTCCTTTATATGTTTTGCTGACGACTCCAATCTGTTTTTTACACACAGAGATCCTTATACTCTTGTTAACACAGTCAATAAAGAACTTAAATCTGTGCAATCTTGGATATACGCCAACAAATTGTCACTTAATATTGATAAAACTCATTGTATGCTTTTTAGCAATAGTCTTAAAACCCTTCCTTTTCATATTAAGTTTAATGAAACTGAATTAAATCAAGTCAATAGTATAAAATTTTTAGGGCTTTTTATTGATAGTGATTTATCTTGGAAATCCCACGTTAGTTATTTAAGTAATATTCTTTCTAAAAATACGGGTGTTCTTAATAAACTTAAGAGTGTTTTTCCAAGTCAAATTCTGCTTAATCTTTATTCTACTTTGATTACTCCGTACCTTAATTATGGTATTCTTGTGTGGGGGAATGCAACTAGAAATCTTCTTGATATACTGTTCCGTATTCAAAAACGTGCCATCAGAAATATCAACCATGTCGGATATTTGTCCCACACGAATGATTTATTTTTGAAAAATAAAATACTGAAAATATCAGATCTGTTCAGTTACAACGTCGGCATATTCATGTACAAATTTTCTGCCAACGAGTTACCGGATGTTTTTACTAGCATGTTCAGAAAAAACTATTTGATTCATAATTATCCTACCCGCCAAAGTGACGCATTTCACCTTCCACGTACTCGAACAATTTTCGCTAAAAAAACGATAATGTATACGGGCCCTAGATACTGGAACGACCTCTCCCCCGAAATAACAAGCTGCTCGTCTTTATATTCCTTTAAACGTAAATTAAAAGAGTTTTTATTGAGTGCATATTTTGCAGACACTGAACAGTCCTAATGTCTTATGTAATACTGTGGTATGTTATTGTCCAATCAAACATTTTGTCAACACGTTGCAGATTCCATTTAGGGTCTTGCCATCGGGCTCTCTGAATTCATCATTAGCAATTCCACATTCTACTTCGTTTCCCTCTCTTCCTCTTTCCCTCTACTCCTCTCTAACCTTCTATGCAGAGCATGACGGCAGGCACCAAATGGCTTAATAGTTGTATATGTTACTTTTTGTGTCTTACTGATCATATCCTGGTGAAAGTTTTAATGCAACAATAGTTTATACCAAAGTAGGCTGTATAATAATGATGGCTCGGTCACAGTAAGTTCATATTAATGTATAGTTTGTTTTTCTTCTTCTTTTTCTTCTTCTTTTATTACATAAAATTGGCAACCTTACATCATCATTCTGGTCTTATCTTCTATCCGTTCTCCGTTTCTTTTTCACTAACACTGATTACTCGGGGCTTACAGCCAAACAAGCTAGCTTTCATGTAGGTCCCGTCATACTTCTCTTTGATCAACCCCATTTCGATTTCGATTTTGACCAGTTATCATTACATGTAATTACTGTGTTATCACCATGTATATTGTTTGTTTTCTGCACATTGTTCACAAGGTAAAAGAACTTGTCTGGTTTCTGTTGTAATGTTCACAAATGAGAAGTATGAAAATAAAATGAATTGAAAAAAAAAATAATGAAAGTATCATATACATTTCTTTCTTCTTATTTATAGTATAAAAGCGCACAAAGCACTCTGTGTACTGGTATACATGAGCGTTTTTCTCAAGAATTGTTTACAACATAACCTAAGATAACTGGACTTTTGTGCACGTATATTACATGTATATCCTTTTATCAGGGATTACGATCTATCTCCGAGAAATGTTTATTAGTAAGTATATAATTGTTGCCGATCCTTATCTGAGCATCAATCCGGATTACTCAAGTTCCGTCATTCTGGCTAACACCATGGCATGAGTCAAGATTCTCAAGTCTTGCAAAACTCTTTCGCAAAGCATCATGGGATCGCGTGGACGACTCGATCTCTGGAGAGATCTGCCATTGACTCGTTATAGGAAGATTCTGTGAATTTTGGAGGATTTACAAAAGAGGGCAACTGTTTATGCCTATGAAAACAAGTTTTGAATCAACAGAGACATTGGACGGAGAAAGCTTATATGTCAGTGAACGAAATTTTTGAAAGTTTGAACGTCTCTGATTATTCAATGGCAAATTGCCCATTTTGTATTTTAAAGTATAATGTTTCTTTCTTTTTTTTTCTTTGAGGTTGCCGTCACAATCAAGCGCTTGCTTAAAGATGGCAGGCCCCTGCATTTTTCCTCCTTTATACCTGGAAACAAGTGTATCGTCAATTTAATCCCATTGACCAATTCCATTGATCTCTTAATAGTCGTTATGTCTAAGCTTTAATGATTGTTTTGATTGTGAATGTAACACTGTTTTTTTTTTTCGCTCCGTTTTGTTGTCAGATACACGTTTTGTCATTTTCAGGTATGATTTCCTTTAAAAAAATGCAGAAATAAAATCAAACTGTACGGAAACTGAAGATTATCGAGCCTTAGACGCATATATTGCGTGCGATATCAAATCCAGCGTAGAAATTTGATATTTTATCATTGATTTTTTTATTACATCATCATTTTATGTTTTTTTTTTATTATTACGAATATGGTGATTGCTATTATTACTTTTCTCATCATTGTCTGCATTATTATCAACCTCATTTCAATTGTCACAAAGTACTAGGGCTATATATCATGATTATGAACGGTCTACTGATTCTACGCCTCCTGAAAAAAAGTGTTCGTTGTTTTGTACACAAATTAAAAACAAAACAAAACAAAAAGAAACAAATGCTCAAAATAAAAATAAAAAAAAACACTCTTGAAACTACTATTACTATTTCCCAAAATAGGACATTTGACTTCGATCATAATCATGTTGGTAGCAGTCGTGAATATTATCATGTCCTTGTGTGTGTGTCTGTTTGTGTGTATTTGTGTGTGTGTGAGTGTGCGTGCGCGTGTGTGCGTTGTTATCAGCCATTTTATATCATGGCCAAAGAGATATCGAGTTCTCCGCAAGTTGCGTCACCATGTCATGACCTATACTTCGCCAGTGCTGAGATGCCCGCAACATTTAACGGTTAAAGGGATCATATGGTTTTGGTTGAGACCTAATTTCAGGTTTCTAACATTTTTTGGTGAGACAACGACAAACCCCTTATGAAATATGAAAGAGCATGTAATTCTATGAGGAATTCAACGTTTATTTGATGAAAATTGGTTTTGAAATGGCTGAGATATCTAAAAAAGAGCGATTCTTATAAAGTGTGGGACCCACACTTTATTACGATCGCTTTGTTTTACTTTGTTTTCGGATGTTTCAGTCATTCCAAACCGATTTTCCTCAAATAAACTTTGAATTCCTCGTAAAATGGTATGCTCTGTACTATATCTTAAGTGTTTTCTTGGTATCTCGCAAAAAAGTGAAAAGCCCAATTCTCATCTCTACCAATACTGTACCATCCCTTTAACCTAATGACATTTCTTTTTTTTTTTTTCGTCCTAAATTTGCTCAAAGAGTCATTGAACTGTTCTTCTCATTCCAAGGTCCTGTTTTGGAAGAGCTCCTGCTCTGGTAATTGTGAAGGAGTCTCCAGAAAGTATACAGATAACAAGGAGTCAGAAGATACCGTTTCTTGGAGCTTGCTTTGACCACTGCCTTGGAGCAGGCAATCCTCTTTGACCACAGAATCAAGCTTAACTCATCCACACAATCCATAACAGCTGACCATGTTGTTGACCAATCGTTATTTTTCTCACGATATCACTAAAAGTTGCGCAATGACCGACGGGGCATGATTTATTTTCATGGACACACAAGACGAAGTGTTCAAAACTTTCCACTATATGAATTCTGCACAATCCTGTCGTTTTGGTATATTGCTCTACAGTATTATCTGAAATAAATGGACCGAAGCTGAAAAAAAAAATTGTGTTCAAGACTCGTGTACCTTTCAGAACTTTCTAGTCGAAATTGTGCCTGATGCCGTGTTCCTACAAGCAAGTAATGTTTATCAGGTTATACAACAGTTCTTTCAGATCCCATGCATGTATATCCGTATGAACAATTTTCGTGAAAGTGTTTTTCAGAAACCATTTTAACTGATTGCAACGCTTTTATGCTGTTACACTATTTCATTATGGGATATTTGAGTTAGGCTGTCTACTGAACCGGGAGAGACAGAGAAACATGCTTAAAATTTCGTTGACCACTACAACTCTGTTTAGCTACCTGTTTTAACTATCTGTTAAAAATCATGATAAGCTGCAGCGCAACACTCTCCCAAAACGGGCCAATCAGAGTACTTAGTATGGATTATGGCAGTTTATGGTAATACAACAATACGTCATGGTAGAGTGAAATTCGGATCCTTCTCTGACGTAGTCGTTCCAACGTCAGGTCCGGGCGCGTCCGGGCTTTTTAGAGGTCACACACTGACTCGTATAATTTCCGTGGATCAAGGGCGAGGAGAGGCCCTGTGGCAGGCACTGGGAATGTGTGCCGGTGTGATGGGTCACGCGTTAGTGATTACACCCTGTGCCAACATTGACATTCACAACTTCGAGGCGGTTACCACCGACTTTTTTGTTTTCCATCGGCTTCTGAGAACTTCGTTGATGAGTGTTTGTCAACAATCAGTGACGTCACGCGTGGCGCATTTACACGGGTAGTATTGTTTGTGTGCGCGCGCGCGTGCGGGACACAGTGAGTGCGAGGCCCCTTCCTTTAATGTTTCATAAACTTCAATAGCTTTCAAATCACGTCACTATCAAATTCAGCTAAATAATTTCTGATGCAATCTTGCCACATCGGTGATTCAGAGAAGTCAGGAGAGGTGATGAAAAAAAAAAGAAAAGAAAAGAAAAGAAAAGAAGAAGACATATCTGGAGGTGAAAGCGACCACATGCATGTTGTATAAGTTATATAGTGGCATAGTCACGATTACCTCTTGAATTAGTCTCGCTTATGATTAGCCAACTAAAAGATGCATGAAACCATACAAAGAAATTGATTGATATTACTGGAGAGAAAAACACTTTGCTACAGCCGTATTTGTGCTTCTTACCAATGCGTATAGAAATTCTGAAGCCAAATCCGATTTCTTGGCAAAATCTAAAAAGTTAGAAGACCTGAAAAGGATAGCTATTACTAGAAGTGATGGAAATTGTTGTTTGTTTGGGTTTCCCCTTCAGCATATAACTGCTTTAACACAAAGGAACCAAGAACGGAGAAAGTCGTTTATTTACAGAAAACAGTTTTCAGTTATACCTTAATACATATAATTTCATAGGTCAACATTCAGTGTCAGTATTTGGATTTTATGAAAATATTTCGTTGATTTATGAATAAGCACGCTTAATCATAGTGTTTGGAATCTAAATGACTTAAACGTTACTCCAAAGGAAAAAAGAAGTGTTATTTGTGTTTCAGTGGTCATGTGAGGCCTTCAAACAATGGTAATGGCATTCCTCTTCACAGGTTGATACTCAAGGGTCTGGTGACCGACCTCAAGCTGATTCACTGCCACTGGAAATATCGTCATGGGACAAGGCACGTGACCAAGTCATGTGAGAACATCTTCTACAGCAGTGGAGGAATATAACGAAAATCGATATCATGTTTACAGTGTATACCTCCGTACTCTTTCTATTAATTTTGAAGAAATAAAACCCATATTGTGCATGCACCAAAGGGGGAAAAAAACATAGTCTGACTTTCTGGCGCTTGTAAAATGAAAGTACTGAAGCAAGAATAATTATGACAGGGTGTTGCGACAAGGGTTTGAAATTTTGTGTGAGGTCAACTTGAGGGACAATATTCCTGAGTGTAGATTTCGTCCTATGATTGGTCGAAACCATAAATCTAACTAAGTTAACAGTGATAACTTCTCTTCTTTCTGAAAAAAAAAATCAAACTTTTTAAAGTGTTTGAATTGGAACTCAGGGAACGTCATTTTGAATATTTTGCTGAATCTAAATCAGTATACAATTATTTCATACTTTGTTTTCAAATTTGTAAGACAAGATGACAGTCAGATACTTAGTATAAATTGTAATTAAAAGAATATAGCCTTATTTGATGCTGGTACCATATTCACAAAGAGTGACATATCACACACAATTTACAAAAAAAAAAGGTTCCTATTGTAAACATGACAACTTTATTTAGCTTGATGGAAGTTTAGACAAAATAATATTCATGCAAATAAAAAGTTCATATATATACTGCGTCACGTCCATTTCGTCATAAACTATGTCCTAAGTGTCATTGCAACACAGTACCTCAACTAAGTGGAGACTTGATAGAACGAATAAAGACTGAACGAAGCTAGACAAATAGGAAATCAAGAAATAATTGTTGATCAAGTGATGTGTCAACAATATTGTTCAAAGTACACGTGATTATTATCCTAACTCTGTGATAGTAGTGCAATCACGTGATATAAAAATATGCTAATAAATGTATCAGAGCCTTGTCCTCAAGTTTGCATCGTGGTTTATTACAGTAATGTGCATCATGATACGCAGAAATCCATAATATCCAAGTAGAAGGGCGACTGTAAGGTCATTTCATCGTAAGATATAAAATATGTCATTGCAAAACTTTGATAACCTCTCTTTGCACACAAACTTGGCTCTGATGAAAGGAGCGATACGTAAGTCTCAATCAGAACACACTCATTGTGACCTGAATGAGATTTTTTTCTTTATCACTGATATCTTTCGATGTTCATTCGTCATCACTTCCGCTAGAATGAGCGTTGCCCTTGTCTGTATTTGTTTTTCCATATGTTCTCAATGTCATCTTTTTTTTTTCGTTCAAGTCAAGAAATTTTGGCATTCTTGATGGACTATACGGTCTTTTTCTGTCTATATATTTCTCTCTTTATTATCGTCTCAGACAGTTTCCGTCTGTCTTTCCCTTCTTATATGTTTTTTCCTGCATGATACATTTCTTCTTTTTTTTTTTCGTTTTCTCCCAAGTCTTTCACAACGATAATTCCAGAGTAATCGTTTCTGTGTCCATGAACACGATTTACTTATTTGATCACGCGGATAATAATCGTGACTATTTGGGTTCGAAGTTCACCACTGAACAATGCTTACATTCCTAAACTTCTAAACTCATTGCTGCGGCTGGTATGTCAGTATTGTTTCCCTCTGATAAGATAGGGGTCAGACATGCCATATCCAAACCATATTTGGCTTTACCAAGACTAACTCGAGGACGAGGTAAAGTAATACAAGTTCAAACAATCCCGCTTAATGGAGGCGACTCATCACACTCAAACAGTGGTCATTGTCACTCCTCATGAAAGTAAAATCTTTTCATGTCCTTATTCCCTGATATTACGCAGTCAACACGCAGAAAACACTGATTTTTTTTTTTTTAGGACTGAAATGCATGTTGAAACATGGACCTACAACGAAATGTAGGTCCATGGTTGAAACAACGCCTTGGAGGAATATTAAAACCGTCATTAGCAAAGACGGTGTTGTTATACGAGATACCAATCAACTCATGGTCTGACACAGACGATTGCTCAGCACTTTGACACACTTCTCGATAGAAATCTGGAATACGCCTTCAGGCGGCAAAACATGTCGTTAATAACACTTCAAGATCTTAACAGTAGTTCTCTTTGCTCGACAAGAGCCAAAAAGGCTGGTGTCTGTTATTTTTCGTTCAACCATTAAATCAAGATGAATGGGTTACGAATCTTGAGATATTTTTACTTTTGTATTCAATGCAACAAATTTTATTATCATTATTATTATTATTATTTTAAATAAGATTGATTGATTTTGAAAAAGCAACAACAAAAACAAAACACAACAAGTAGAAATCCAAACAGGAATACAAAAGAAAAACAAAACAGCAAAACAATCATCGATGTGAGGATATGTAAACTATCGTACAATGGACGGTCGGAGGAATGTAGCGTATTATCAGAACTTCCGCCAAGGCATGATTTTACACTCATTTCCTATGAAAGGAATTTGTATCTGTGATGTACATGATTTTTGACGGGTGCTGTAAAAGTGATGATACTCTTTAGGCACAGCATAATTATGTTCTAGGAAGTTCTAGGACGTGGTTTAGTATGACACAGGTTCCTGTACTGTGAAATATCTGCCTCTCCGGAGCCAAATCATTGTAAAGATGCAATCACACATCGCCGGTTTAGATGGCGGTTCATGGCGGTTCAGCAAATCGCCGTGCTCCGCCAAAGACCGTGTTTACACCGTACACAAACCGTGGTCATCCGTCACCCATCCGCCATGAACCCCGAGAACCGCGGGGAACCGCGAGGAATCGCCAGAAAAATTAAACATGTTTAATTTTTCGTGGCGGTCTTGGCGGTTTGAAATGGACCGTGTTCACATCGCCGTTCATCGTGTTAAGAACGGCATCCTCCGTGTTTGCACCGCAGGATCCGTGATAATATCGTGTTAACACCGCCATAATTTTCAAGCGAAAAGAAACAATGAACTTAAGAGAGAATAATGGCTCCGGCGACACTTCGTGGCGGAGCAGTAAAAAATGGAGATAAACGCAAAAATGAACCCATAATGCAAGATCGGGCAAATATATTGAATGCTACAGTTTCCTTACTTCTTTAACACATATACAGTAACAAATAAAGTTTAATGTTCAAAAAGTTGTTAGGTATGTTGAATAGTACATCATTTACATTAAAAGGTAAGTTCATAATTCTATCAAAGCTTAACAGCTTTTAAGATGGCCAGCAACGTGTTACACACAGAAGACTTATAATGTAAATATGTTAGGTTCTGCTTTCGTGATTATGTATGCCATTTTTGTAAGACATGTTGATACAGATATAGTGAAACTTAAGAGAGTAGAGGGAAAAGCAATGTTGAAACTTGAAAAAACACCATTATTATGTTACATGAACCTGTAAATAAAGAGGAAACTATATGCACATAATACTATGATATGCTTCTTTGATAATGTATAATGTACATAATATGTCTTTTTTATTGACTGCTGTTAAAGATATCATTATTATATCATCATCATTACCGGTCTTTGATATAGCGCATAATACCTTTGGCAAGGTCTCTATGCGCTTTAGAGGGCCCGGAACAAAAAGATAAACAGGAAAAGGTAATTTCAGAAACAGTAACATGTTGCATAAACCATCATCTACAATCACTATGTTACTATTTTAACAGTTAAGTATTTAAAAACATTTTGGACTTATTGATGGAATTTGCATGTCCTATCACTTGGGATGCTGTTCGACAGTTCTGGGGCGGCATAAACCACGTTTGCCATCTGTAGTAGTTTGTCGTAATGGATCGAGGGTATCACATACAGATTCCCCTTACTATTTAGGAACTCTCCTAGGCTCATATTTCACAAGAAGCTCTGAAAGATAAGAAGGAGCAATTTTGTGAAAACATGGATAAACAAGCAACAAGATCTTAAATTCAACACGCAAAATAATTATGTGAAAACTTAATTAAGAAAGAATAAAAAAAAAGAGAGATGTTGAAACAAGCAAGTACTTGTACATCACTTGATAAATAAACCTACAAATGAACAGGAAACTTTGGAAACTATTTTGGATTCTGCTTTGATAGGTATGTCTTTTTAATGACAGTTAATACGGATATTTTAAGAATTAAAAGAGAAAGAGAAAAGTCACATTGAAACTTGAAGGTAATTGGTTGTTGCATCACTTTAATATATCAATCTGTAAAACACGGGTGGTTACAACGTTTCATAATTTCTTTAAAATTGTGTTTACCTAACAAAGCAAAACGCTCATCGTTGAAACCCACTGAGGACAAGTGAAAGGGCTGTGATTGCATCCAACTACATGGGCTTGGTATGGACGTGTTCAAAACGTGTTGAGAACGTAGTCAAAGTGCTTTCCGCCATCATTGGGACACGGTTCACGGCGGTTTGAGAACCGCCATGAACCGCCATCTAAACCGGCGATGTGTGATCGCACCTTACGAATCTAATTTTCTGAAAACGGTGCACAAAATGACTCGCAGCAATCTGCTGCGCACGCTTTTGTTTTGCGATGATCAATATGATACCGAAAGAATTTATATCTTGATTTCGGTGCAACGGTTTATTCTGCTTCTTATAGTAGGCCTATGTAATACGGCACGCCCTAAAGACGTTGTATAACCGTTACCAACGTTGGACTAGGTCGCGATGTTACCTTGATTGCGTAACACGAAATGATTAAAGAGTTCATGCAAATAGACACAGTGTGACGAAAATGTAAACAGGTACGGCCATAACGAGTTGTGGAGGAGATATCGAGGTGAAAGGTTAGAAAACTTAGCGCCTTGAGAGATAGATGGCTCGCGTAAGGATAAGCGAAGAAGAAAGACAGAAGAAGTGGAGGAAGAGAGAGAACATAGGAGGAAAGAGGGTATACGAGAGAAATCGAGATGGAAGGTGGGGGGGGGGGAGAGAAGGGGAGGAAGGGGCAAAAACGTTAAACAAGACAAGTATACTACCTTAATAGTTCATCAGCGAACAGGAATTATGGTGGACGATTGTATAATGCAAGTGTAACATGTATATAATGTATTTTCCTGCAAGAACTTGAGATTGTGTCGAAACACACTGCAAACAACTTAAGTGAAACATTGATGACACACCTATTATGTCCGCTTGTAATCTGTATGATTTTTGACTTATTGATTTATATTTGCTAGAATGTTATAACCCACTGTGCCATGGCTCAGATTTTTTTTTTCTGAAAGCAAATTGGACTAAATTTCTGCTCCCACAAGTATTAAGTTCTGAAATAAGGCTCGAAGAGATGAAACTGGTAAAGAGTCTTGAGTACATACATTCTCTAAGTTCAGATTCTGAATCAAATTTAAATCATTTTGGCTCACAATATATAATATTGATGATTTTACAAAAATCATATGCTATAGCAACATAAATCGAGGGGGAAACCCATGTTTTTGTCATAAATGCAGCAACAATTGATATAAAAATACAAATGATAGCGATCGTGACTTTTGCTGCCTGTGTGTGTTTGAAACAAATAATGGTAAATTTCCAATTAACATCAATCCCAATAGCATAGAATAGATCTTCTTTGTTAATCGTGGTCATGTTTGTCCAGATTAACCGCTTCACTATTAGCATTGCTCTTCCAGAAGGCATTTGTATTGCTAATATCACACCAGCACTGATAATAACTTATGATCTCATTACATGCATATACAGGATATTGTGGATAATAATGCCTCATCCGAGGGTGCAAGCACCGGTTACAGGATCGAACCAAGGAACTTTTTATGCATTGTTCCCATCATCATCATCTGCATCGTCGAATTAAGACAACATATATTCATGAAGACAGTACTAAATAATATGTCCACAAGCCAAGCAATTCTATTCAATTCAAATATCACATTTTTGCCGATATAGTTACAAAAAGAATGTAATAGAAAAAATATATGAACATAATATACGGAAATATTTGTTGTGTTGGTGCTAGAAAATTTCGAGAATAGCAGTGGGATTTTTTTTTTTTTTTTTAGATGACTTTTTTATGACATCATTGTCATAAGACGTGAATCTAGACACAAAATTTATATCCCCATAGCATAACACACACACACACACACACACACACACACACACACACACACACACACACACACACACACACACATTCACCATAACATTCATAATTTTCATCTCGTGACTATGATGTCATTTGCCAAATCGGTGAAAGTGTTTTTGCTCTCTCTCTTGTCTCTTCTCTTGGCACAGCGAAAAACTCCCTCTTGACCGTCGCTTTCCTCCTATAACGGAGACTAACTTCTTTGCCAAGTGACGATTTCCTCTCAATCATTCCTCCTCGATGGGCCAATGTCATTGCTAATTTTGCCGCCTGCAGTTGAGATTACTCTCACTTATTATTATCTTTTTTTTTTAAGAAATAAAAATTGTCCCTGTGACGATGATACCAACAAAAAAACCAAAACAATGACAACAACGAACGCTGGAGGATGCGAAACCAGCGCGACCCCTGAGCTGTGTGAAATCTTCGTGTGTAATACTACGAAGTGGAATGTTTGGTATCCTGCTCATCTTGTCCGTTTATTTTGGCCTCTCGCATCGGGGTGTGTCCGGAGCTTGGCATCTTGTTCAACTTTCGTCCCGTGCAAATCCTCTGATGCCCGCTACTTCAGAGAGAGAGAGAGAGAGAGAAAAAAAAAGTCTTTCCAAGGCAAGAAAGACACTATACCTGCCGAAGCTTTGCTAACAAATATTTCAAAACAAACTTGATCACGGGAAGTTGCGAAATATCGCAAATTTTAAAAATAATCCATACAGCAGACAAATACCAGAATGACACAAGACACAGATTGATGGTGTAAATGTAGATGGGGAATATCGTCTATTTTCGAAAAATCCCGGTGATTTAAATTGCCAACATTTTGGTGTTCAGCAACATAATTTGCAAAATGTCATATGCCTGTGATATTCTGTCTTCTTTCCCTATTTCTCTTGTGTTATAGAAGTACTCCAAGCTTAACTGCACAGCCAATTGAGGGCAAAATATGTAAATGAAACAGTATTTTTTTTAAAATAATTTATAAAACTCCCTGTGTAACACTTCATGGTGGATATTTCAGTAACTATATCAAACATTAACTGTTGACAGAAAAGGTAAGATAACGTACTTTCGAAGGACAACTCACGACGTTTGAACCACAAAAACTATTGATAAACACTTATAGTAACAAGCATTACACGAAAAACCAAAAATCCAGTTCCCATTTATTGCAACTCATGACCATAAAAAGTGCTGAAAAATCGTTATTCCACGCATCATGTCCTGAAATTTTCCCCGAAGAAGAATGTGAACTCATCCCCTTCCCCTTCCTCAATGGATGGAAAACCAACACAAAACAAATGTGGGGAGAAGAAAGAAACTTCGGCATATACCCTGCGACCCGCGAGCAAATCTGGGCTTTTATTGTCTGTTCACTTGAAAAATTTGATTTATATGACGTTCATTGAATGTTTATTTGTCGCTAATATAAGCCTCGTCTTTACTATGTCTTAAATCAAATCATTCTTATTTTCATTTCGTTACATCAAAACGTATCTGAGTGTCGTAGTCTCATTAACGATATTGTGCAGGCGCTTCGTTCTTTGAAAAAATAAAAGTCTCAAACTGGCATGGAATTTAAGTATGTCAATATCTTGAGTTTTTGCGAACGATTTGATTTCAGTTCTCCGGGTATAAGTGATGCAGCCAGCCATTTCTTTCTTCTTCTTTTTTCAACTCGAAGAGACAGTCTCTAATTGAAGACGGAGGCGAAGACTCGATGAGGAGAATTTGTCTGAAGATGGTGATTATTATGATTATTGTGAGCCATTCATCAAGTAAATCACGCCCTGTCCTCTGGGTGCCCCCTCTCACCCCTGTATGACAAATCCCCCTCTGGAGACAGAAATCTATGCGTCATAAATTCTCATCCATTCAAAATCAAAGAGCTCATCCCATTTCTCGACCCCCCCCCCTCCTTCTTTATTTTTCTCTCTTTAGCCCCCTTCCTTGTTGCTATTCTTGTGCAAGAATATTAACCCAGATATGAAATATGCACGCGTTGATGCAGCTATCCGCACATCAACCACAAAACTAACTGCAGACAATCAAATCTACACGCACATAAGGCGATGCATGAACAGTTATTGATTGGAACAATTCAAATGATTGGTATATTTCACAGCCCCCTTATACCGCAAACGCATGATTCACTTGCTGTAAAAATATGTCGCTTATAAATTTCTATTGCCACTATGTGTGTGTGTGTGTGTGTGTGTGTGTTTTTTTTTTTTTTTTTTTTTTTTGTAGAGCCGTATGTTGAATGGAACAAAAGGATAATTAATCCGTGTTTGGGCGTTGCAGAGGTGTAGTAACAATCTGGACCAATGAATAGAAACAGGTCATTACATTTATTATTGTGTGTCCACAGCTTTTCTTGGAAATTACGAATACTTCGTGTAGTAGTAATAGCATGCCAATGGCACTATAAGCATGCAGTTATGAATTTTTCAATATCAAAGTGCTATCAAATATTAAAAGGGAGGAATTCGGGATGATCAATTCTGTTGAAAGAGATGTTTGTTCAGAAAAGGGTCTCTGATTCAGTTATTCTTCTAATCACGCTTGATTTGGGATAATGTTGAGCGTGAATGACGGTTTCCATCAGACGTTAAGAATTTGTCCCATCCACAAAATTTTAACCTGGCGGAAAACCAACACTGATTGTCTTTTGATGAATGTATTTCAAGTCTTTCAGAGCATTCGAGAGCGCTTGAAAATGAAAGAGATTTCGCCAAAGGACTAACATTAAATTTCATACCGTACTCAAGTTGACTTCGATATTGTGTATGAGTAAAATCGGACAAACAGACTGGTATAGAAATCAAATTGAAATCTGACATTTCATTTCATTTCATTTATTTCATTTCCAACAACATTTTCATACACAAAATAACACAACATCAATGCAATGTAGTAACAGAGAAAAATACGTGAAGTTGACAATACTACGCATCACAAAAGCAAAGTAAACAATGAAAATTGAATTGAAACTAAAGTAAAGAAAACTAAAACATAGAAGAAGAAAATAGCGGAATCTTAACTTACACAAGTTTTTACTGAATAATTACACTGTAAATCACACACACTTGCAAAATAGAAGAGGCGTTTAAGTTTTATATACTATAACAAAACTTTTACAGTAACAGAAAAGTAATGTTTTAATCAATAATTTTAGCAATTACGTCCCCTTTCCTCTTTCAAACCCAAAAGATGGATAGATAAATTGATAGACTTGTATATTGATAGACGTGTATAGAATGTGTTGCCATAATGGTTGATTCACATAATTAGATGTTATTAAACACTGAAGCAATCATAAAAATATGCCAATAAAAATTCATAGACGCTAAAGCATATTATGTAAAAGTGAATCGGGTAATATTCCAGGCAGGTACTCAGTAGACAGCAAGGCAAATAGCTATGTTGATTATAGAAAGACAGGTATTTTGTAAGATAAAGGGAGTGAGACAACTTGAGTATATAAATGCGTGAAAAATCAAATCCTCCCATATCGTGGTTACATCTTATACGCGCATCCCGTTCATTGCATCCCGTTCATTGCAGGGACTGTTATTTTGTTAACCAATATCCGGGACGACGAATTCCCCCTAACGTTGAGGATTACTGGTGTTATGTATTAGCTATAGTGCACGGTCTCACAAAGAAACGAGGAAGAATAAAAGGAAAAGTTTAAAACTCCGGAATCCTGTTTAAAGGAGTACCGGGACTGTTGCATAAGTTTCAATAAGAATCAAGCAGACTGATCTTGGTCAAAATCACGCATTTGGGGACTTTTGGTGATTTGAATGTTATGATAACATCCTTTTAAAATGTATGATACAGTTTACAGTTTTTTATCTTTATCTATCTATCCCCTATCTATATCTATCCATGCATCCATCCATATATATATATATCTATCTGTCTATCTATCTTTTTATCTTTATCTATTTATTTATCTATCTATCTATCTATCTATCTATCTATCTATATCTATCTATCTATCGTTCTACATGCACACACTCACAAATCTATCTATCCACCTATCTATCTATCTATCTATCTATCTATCTATCTATCTATCTATATCTTTATCTATTTATCTATATCTATCTAACGTTCTACATGCACACACAAATCTATTTATCTATCGTTCTACATGCACACACACACACAATCTATCTATCCACCTATCTATCTATCTATCTATCTATCTATATACACGGACTTATGCTGTATGCAGAACTCGGCAGTCCTGGTGGATAAAGTAGCTCGCAAGATAGCCAGGTTTGAACCCTGTACAAGACCGTCATAATACAAGGGATTATGAGGAGGCAAATAGTTTTCAAGTTAAAGTTCCAAGTGGGAGGGGGGGGGGGGGGGGGGGCAAACATATTCGGTTGATGAACTCGAATTCCGAGAAGGGATTCAGTCGGAGGGAGATGGATGTGTGCCCGGGGACAGATTCCTTGAGCTGAAGAAGGATCATCGGCTATCTACTTTCACTGTCAATACTTTTCATTGCGAAAACATTCCACACGCCAGCGCACTACACAGATGGGATTATTAATTCTTTCGTATAGCAAGAAACATCATCGGCATCATCACTCTCGAAGGCATGATCGCTTCAAATTCGCGATGACGAGGATGATGTTGACGGTGGTGTCAGGATAGACTAATGGGACATTGAAAGTGCTGGACATGCATGCATACAAGGTTTGAATGCAGTTTTGGAGAGAATGCACCTAATATAACAACAGAACGAAAGTAACAAAACAACTGATATAGCGAAATTCGATAAATGCGATGCAACAAAGTCAGGGAATGAGTTCATATTTTGAGTAAGAATTTTCTCGCGTTTAATGTTTGGTGTTTTTTTTTCAGCAATCAATAATACGATGTACGGGATTAGAGTTGCAATGAGTTGCATCATTAAAGGGTGTGTACAGTTCTGGTCGAGGTGAAGATTTAGCTTTTAACTTTTTGTGAGATATCAGAAACCACTCTATGAGATGTCAAAGAGCATGCAGTTCTAAGGGGTATCAAAAGTTTATTCGATGAAAATCGGTTTTGAAATGGCTGAGATATCCAAAAACAAGGTGAAACAAAGAGATACTAATAAAGTTGGGGCATGTCGCCTTTTATTATTAGCAATTTTTGGATATCTCAGCCATTTAAAAACCAATTTTCATCAAATAAACGTTGAATCCTTCTTAGAATTACATGCTCTTTCATATTTCATAAGAGGCTTTTCATTATCTCACTTGGGAATGTTCAAAACATGAATCCTTAACTCAACCAGTACTGTACAGCCCCTTTAAAAACCAAATTTGCTCACAAAACGTTTCTTCGAGCACTCATTCAAGACAATTCAACTATAAATGCCATCAGTCTCTGTGAGTTGAAAATAATACAAGATGGCTTTATTAAGATGTTACTTGTCTGATATCTCAAGATAAGTCTTGCTTCAACGATAAAATAAAGTCTTGCCTCAACGATATAGAACAGATGTGGAGAAAAAAAATTAAGATGTGTTTCCAGTGTCTTCCACGCTCGACGCCTGACCATTCACACGCCATGCAGCAAACTGATGCATACGGGAATTGAAAATTGAGGTGTTGGGATGCTGTCGGCTCGTTATTTTCCCTCGGGACTGCCGCTGTCGAGAAGTCGCCACGCGAACGAAAAATCGATGGGCGACATATCCCGGAAAAAACACGGAATGATATCGGATACTGTGTGCAGAAGACCCGTTGGGGAGCAACGAATTCTGCAAATCTTCATCCTGATGTGGGGATGAATACTGACAGGACTTTGGTGAACGTATATGGGAAGATTGGGGGTGGGATGTTGGGGCAGAGATGGAGGGTGATGGGAAAGGGAATTGTGAGGTGGTGGATGAGTTAAGGGGTTGGGAGGTTACGCAGCAAGTTGATGGGGTGTTCCGACGGGGTCTGGTGGGTTAGAAGTGGGTGGTTGATGCGGCGGAATTATACTATTTTTACAATAGAAAAATAATAAATCATAAATTAATCATATATGTATACACACAGACTCTGGATTGGTTTCGATGTTGACAGTAAAAAAAAAGACTAAAGTTCATACAAGCACGTGTAAGATTGTTTTAGTTTTCGATGAGCGCGCGGGATATGTGAAATGAATATGAATATGATTGCATTTAGCAGCTTTCATCACTGATATTCTTCAATCTCAGGTGTTATTGGTATCAGGTTCGGACAAAATAATGATATTACATAAACAGCACAAACACACACATAACCACACATTCACTCACTCACTCATAATTGCTTTTATAAAAGTAATCCAATATTTTTAATGCATAAAAATATTGGGGGAAAGCATAACTCGTTATGCATTTTTTGTATATAAATGCCAAACAAAAACATAAAACATGACAATCCAAGGACGTCCTATGGCTCAGAAGCATTAACTCATGTAAGAATCAACGTTCCTCTTTTTTATTTCACTTTTAGTGGAAATCAAATTGCAAAACCATTTCCATGAACAACCACTAGCTTCACAAATGCACACGACCCCAGTGCGTTCTTGAGCTGCATTGCGTCATAAGGCACAATGTACAATATTTTACTAATATACCGTATGTCATGTACACCACGCGACTGATAAATCGAGCGATGACATCATTTCACTATCGTGATCGATGCGGTATCGATCTTATGTCTTACGTCTTGTCGAGTACGCCTTTCGGGAGAGTGGGAAATTTCTATTTACATAGGGCCTAATAGGTTCCCACGGAAGAATGTCCAAAATAGCGTGATTACCCATCGTCGCAGCTCTGCTTCGAAATGATCACTGGCGCAAACTAAGTGAAAGGGATTGTACACAAGACGTTCTTGCCTGGCAATATAGTATACAGTGGAAAATTACTGGTCTAGAATTGCTAACTGAATTAGAGATTTGGAAAAAGAGACATATTCTTTCAGAAGCATAACTATGTTATTGATCCCTGGTAAATGTAGCAGGGCTACTGTAAATATCCGATTTCATTATTGGAAGAACTTTCTGTTATCCTTACGTTTGGTTGGAAATATTGTCTAATCACTTGTCCTAACTGACCAAAAAAAGAAAGAAAAGAAGTCTATTCTTAGATGAGGAATAGTAAATTCATATCGACAAGAAAGAAATAGTTGAATTGAGTTCCCGTGCATGCAGTCAACGTTTCACATTTATTGCTGAAGCCTCGATCAATCAGTATCTGTTCGGTGCAGATCCTACTCTTATTGTTGTTGTGTTCATCAACAACAGTACATTTACGTCCGATTTTCAAAGAAACTTTGATGTATTTTACGTACAAGTATTAATATAATAAGGTTATTTAAAAGGTCATATTTGCCTGCAGGCCTGCTCAGTGCGTATGCTATACGACTATAATCGGGGATGGCATGTTAACTTTACACTATGTAAATATCCATTTACTAAAACGAAGGCATTTGTCCTGTGATTATACATCGTGGTCATGACAGTTTATTTTTGAAGATTTCTAAAGAATGCCTAGGCCTACTGTGCTAAATGTGATTTGTTTTCACGAATGAGGAGCTGGCAATTAATGAAAAATAGGGTGCCTAAATGGTATAACGTGTCACACATTGGTTCTAAAGGACCATTTATACAGCGGCGCGATTTACTGGTTCTCGCCTAACTTGCCCCTTTAATGTCCCCATATGGCTTTAGGGCTTTTCCTGTGATGCTAATTAAAGGGTTCCCCGCATAAATTATGCACAAATCTCGCACTGATTGCGATTTCATGCACTGGCATTTGCCACGGTGTCAAACTGCTCATTGTGCGTTCGCAGTACCGCGCGTCGAGTGTTGAAAACACGGGCTATGTACAAGGTACTCGGCCCACACTGCTAACAGGGGAAATACGATGCTACAACAGCTACAGGCAGCTACATAACATTCCATGTAGGCCTAGAGGCGACTGTAGTAAAGATAAGACAAAGCTGAAGCATCGAACATGTAGTTCTGTGGTTCAATTACAGTGTATGTTCATCTTGCTTTTGATGCCCCCCCCCCATTTCATTGTTCTTCTGACAATGAAAAAGCATAACATCGACCTGCATGCGCCCTGTGTATTTCTCTCTTGATGTAACTATACTATAAGCATATATACTTGTACATGTTTAAATATGTATATACTGTACTAGTATTCACCTCTCAGATATATGCAACCTCATTCACAGGCAAGATCATATGCACTCAATATGTATTACAAAGTTTGATAAATCACACTCCCATAGTGCATGATGTGTTGCTCATGCATGCCACTCTTCAGAGGATATTGCACAATCTGAAAATAACACATGAATTAGATAATAAGGCACAAAAGAGGTCTGGGAATACTGTAAGTATTCTTGGAATATATAATATTCATCTTTTATTTTACAGATTTTGATACAGCATAAACAGCAATTACAAAATTCTGATGACAGTACATCACTCATACATACACATTATAATATATGCCATTGTATCTGCAAGAGTTGTAGGAAAAATAACTCCTCCAAATCTACTGTTCTAGATCGACACTATAGCATTCCTGAAAAATCATAACTTTTTTTCTCTATCATAATACATCAAAATATCTCTAGTCATACTCATTGTGCACATTACACATACACCATGTATTTTCTAGTCTCACACTCAAAAAAAAAAAAAAAATAATAATACATTTCTTGAAGACCCTGAAACTCGTCGACATCAAACTCAACAGAACTGTTGGAAATGATTCCAGTAAAAAAGTACTTAACAAAATAAAAATCATGTTTACTGGTACAGCTGTAGCTCTTAAACATTTATAACTTTGATAATTAAATGTGAGTTTCACATACCAAAAATAGGCACCATGCACAGGAATGACCAACCTTGAATACTTTACACAGAATTACAACAAAGACAACACACACAGCAAAAACAAAACTGCCCAACTGGAGGAAATGATTTGCGGTACACAGAAAAAACATTATTATCTCGCACAAAACTACAATATGAAGCACATGCTCCTCATATTACACAGACTGTGGATAATGTTTGTTCATTGCCATCATTCATATCGTCTTTGCAGTATTAAAAATAGGGCTATACGCGCGTTCAATGTGTGAAATTTGTCAAGCCTGCTCCATTCTGAAGTTTGAATAATGTATACCTTAAAAGCCATTCAAAACACACACACACACACACACACACACACACACACACACACTCACGCACACAGTAACTTAACCCAAAACGGGATGACTTATTGATGTGGGCAATATCTAGTTTCCCTGTAGCAAATGCAACATTCTGCATTCACATGACTTGGCACACTCACACACACAAAAAAAAAAATGTTTTTTTTTTCCTTTCTTTGTCTTTTTCTATGAATAGGCCTACTTATCAATTACGGATGACTATTTAACTTAAATGTGACTCCAACTTTGTCAAGTTGACTCAGGATCTATCCAGCCTATACCCCCTGGGTCCCCAGCATCTACCTCAGCCCCCCCCCCCCCCCCCGCCCCAACACCTATTATTATAAATACCTTATAGGAGAGTCCAAACTTTTGACCAAAACCAAGAGTTGGAAAGGACTGTGGAGTTGCCATGCACATGCTTTGTATACCCCCAATAGGTTGACTATACACTTACATGATGCTGAATGGTATTTTTAAATGCCTGTAAACAGCACTCAAGACTTTTTAATTCATGAACAGCCTTGGAACTGTTTGTGTAAAAGTCTGATGCTCACTGTACATTGTATGTTCTGAATGATCAGTGTTGATTTCAAATATCAGGAAAAAAAAAATCATACTTAGAGAAAAACGCTCGTACAAGGCATGTAGGTAAGTCCAAGAACAAGATATACCAAGGATTATGCTAGGCCTACATATAAATGGTACGATTCATCTATAAAAATTTGTTTGTTTCTGCTTTTGTTTTTGTTTTTTTGATGGCAAGTGATTTAATGGCAACAATGCAAGCCTTAAGAAGCATCAACACTTTGAGATAAATTGAATGCTCTTATTGGGCAATGGGTTAAATTTCTGCACACTAACTTCCTTCTATGAAAACAAATCCATTTATCAACAGGAACATTTCAGTCAAACTATTATAGCTGCATACTCTTACACACACAATGTTATGTGCATATTAAATGACAAATCTACTTCCCTCAATTCCTTACCCTCCCTCCCCCAGGGCATTCCCTCTCTAATTAAAGGAAGAGGAAGTGATAACTTCCTAATAGAGAAAGAGGAAGTAGACACTTCCTCTTTATGCAAGAGAGAGAAAGAGAAGTGTTGAAAAAGACAGAAATTTAGCATGCCATTTTGTGAAGCTACATACATATAGATGAATATCACAAAATTGTTTGAGACGAAGGCTTTAACCCGTTGAGGACGGTTTGATTTTGCTACAACACGCATTTCACATAGACACCTGCCCCAGTATACTCATGACTCGTCCTCAACGGGTTAAAGGACAAGCTCACCTTCATAAACATAAGGATTGAGAAAATGCAGCAATATTAGTAGAATACATCGGTGAAAGTGTGAGGAAAATTGGACAATCGATGCAAACATTATGAATTTTTAAAATTTTTGTGTTGGAACCGCTGGATGAGGAGACTACTAAGATTCGTGATGACATATGAGTACAACAGTGTAAAGAAAATGTAAAGAAAATTCAACATATTTTCACTTTTTTGGCATAATAAATGAGCACTTGACTTGCCTCTTTCTAAAGACAATGGGAATAATATTACCTATAACATATGTCAGTAACGAGTCAAGGGAATGTGTACTTTTTTCAAAAGATGAAATTTTGTGAAATTCTCTTTATATTTTCCTTATATTGTTGTATGCATGTGACATCCAGTGTCTTCCCATCCAGCGGTGACTGCACAAAAACTTCAAAAATTCATAATTTTTGAACGGATTGTCTGATTTTCCTCGAACTTTCAATGATGAGTTCTACTAATATTGCTACATTCTCTCAATCCTTATGTTAATGAAGGTGAACTTGTCCTTTAATACTCAAACCATTACCCAGTGGAACAAGGCATACATGTACCAGATATTCAGTATAAGAGATATTGTAGTTGCACAGATGTTTATTGATGCTACATGTACAGTACCGTATATGTATATCCTGTGTTGCATTACATTTATAGTCAGAAAACAAAAACCGAGAGGGAAATGTCCTTTTCAAAAATACAATTTTCAAAGAAGGTTGTAAACTTACTGGTACACAGATATAGATCAGTGCATCACTTTGCAACAAAGGGAAATTCACCAATATAATCCACTGTACTCAGAACTTAAATATATCAGTGCTTGGTTGTTGTTGTTTTTTTTCTTCTTCACAAAGAAGAACACTATAGGAAGAGAGAAACTGAAACCACATCTTTGTAAGTAACATCCCTTGCAAAGAATTCTGGAAACTGCACCAGGAAGGCGACTAAAGTAGATGGGGTCCAGTTTCATTTTGAAACATAAGACATGAAACTGCACTCGAACAAAAGTGTCTGTGTGACGAGTGTGTATCGGTTATCATTGCGGACGAAGGGGAAGAAAGGGGAGGGAAAAAGCCCATTTGAATAGCTATTAAGAACTTCCTTCTTTTGCTCTGCTACAATACTCCCATTCATCAATGGAGTGATATGAAATTGTGTTTTGCCCCTCGGTTAAAATGACGGAATGCATTAGCTGTTCCTTTGATGTAATTTCAATAATAACGGAGCAATAAAGCCCACTGTGGTTTATAAACTTGTCCTCTTGAAACTTGAAAGTATTATTATAAAGCGATGCAGAAATGACTTACAAGCTGGACATAAAGAAGAAGAAGAAAAAAAAGAAAAGAAATGAGTGAGGCCTGTCGCCATTTATCAAGAGCCCTGCATGTGCAATGTTATCTTTTTGGCCATTTTGAAGTCTTATCCATAGTACACTGTACGATACAGAAGTCATGTTGGAAAGACAGTGCGGAAAGGAAAAGGAGAGAAATGAAGTGAATGAACACACTACCGGTACATTGTAGAATGTGCAGAAATGTGGGGGACTGCTGTGAATGAAAAACTCCACTCTGTAAAGTGTAAAAACACCAATCCAAGCACATGTACAAAGTCCATAGCATCATGGCAAGGTTAGGACCCAGTGTGTACAGCAACTGCTACGGTAGGGCAGCAGATGGCATTCACAAAATCACACACCATGCACACGGCACAGAAGGCGCTTATCTCCCTCACTATTGACACGGGCTATTGTGCATTGTGCGGTGGCTCTAGTTGCAGTACCAATACACCGTCTACACTAGCAGAGGACTGCGGTATGTGTCTTGTGTATACAATGTACCCAACCCTTTATGCACAAGGCACAGTGCTTTCCAGTGACTGAATGAATACTACAGGACAGGATGAATGTACATGCATACATCATGTAGTTGTGCAACAGGGCCAACCTGTCCATTGTGTACTTACTGTCGATACTATGAAATTTTCCACAGATTACTGAACTAAAAGGCACTGGGGTTTGGAAAAGGAAGTTGTAGCCCTATGTGGTCATGTGTTTCTGTAACTGTAGTGGCATTACTTAATATAGCACATCAATTTCCTGATTCCCTGATTAATCAACATACAAGTGTAATTATCAAACCATGCACTACAAACGTACAAAATGTAGTTCCTCTTTTGGCAAGAATTTGTCAAATGATGTCTAATGGATATTTCTGTAATAATATTGTATGCACATTTTCTAAACCAAACCACATGTCTGCTCATCTGTTATATAGTTGTACATGTACAATGCAAGTTTGTACACCTGTAGTGTACATGTACACCATACAATGTAGGCCTACATGTTCATACATTGTATACACCCAACAAACTGTAATTTACCTACAGTGTAAAACTATTTTGATCGCTAATGGAACCTTAGAGTACTTTACTGATTTACACGTACAATTTACCATTAGAGATGTACATAGTATATTATGTGTTTTGGCAGTCAAATGATGTAAACATACACACAAAGTACCACTTTTTTGTTATTTATATATTTATTCTCTTATACACATTAAAAATATATCTTTGATAACAGGATTGTGACAAGTCTACTCTCCACTGGATGCATACCCTACAATGCCTTCGAGCATGTAAATGAATGTACGTACTAATGATGTGAGCCATGACAGGAAAGTGAAACAGCTTGGTACATGTACACGGCTTTGATGTTGTAACAAGCACTTGGAACCTACCAGTAACCCGACTCATTTCTACACTTTGACCAGGGTTACAAGCCAGTGGAAAAGAGCAACAATGGCATACAAACTGTACCTATAATATCATCACTTCTTGATTCAGTTCTCTTGTTTCTGTTTGTCGGACAGGAAGTTGCTATTAGATGAAGCACAGCTCATATCAAAGAGCTCAGATTTATTGAAGAAGTCATGTGTACAAAAGAAAGCTTTCAGACCTACGCGCCAACTTTGTACCACAGGCAATTCAAACGTGGTGTAGGCCCAAGTACCAAGCACATGCAAACAATGAACTTCAGTGTGGGGCAAAACTGGAAAACAAATCTCTTTTCTCCTTCATTGACAATGTGATTGGTAAATCAACCTGTTGAGGAAGAGTCACGAGTATACTCAGGCAAGAACCAATGGCAAATGCATGTTGTAGCAACATCAGCCCGTCCTCAATGGGTTAAAGAGCATGTCTTAGAGATGTACCAACATTATACCACATAAATTCACTACACAGCATACATTCAGTTTTGTTGATTTGATGAAATCCATACAAAATGCATGTGTGATGTCAAGCAACCTTTGTGTAACAGACTAATACAAATTTGAAGCGCATACATTGAACAGACAAAACCAACCGAGTTTTCACTACCTGGACATCAAAATGGAACTTAAATTTTTAGAACTGAAAAAAATTGAAATCTCACTGTGTGGTTCACTGTAAGCTGACAGAGTACAGGGAAATCTTATCACTGAAAGCAAATGGTACCAGTTGCAATTCACAACTAAAAAAAAAAAGGAAAAATAAATCAAGTGACTCCAAAAGCTATCAATCAGATCTTTTCTTGCAAACTGAAAGGATGAAGGGACCCAATGCCAATAGCAGATCTGTATTACAAGACAAAAGACAAATAGTAGAAACAGAGCTATTCCACTTGTAGAGTAGGAAAAAAAAATCTAGTCAACACACTCCTGCTGGGCAGATGATGAGCAAACTGCACACAGACACAACAAAAATATTTACGTGGAGGGAAAACATCACATCACATCACACTTCACAACATTCACTATCAAAACATAATATTCACTGTTATCATATTAAATATTTATCATCAGCTGCTGGAACATTAGCTCCTTTGGTGTTAAAGAAGCATTTTTTTTTCTATTTTTTCCCTTCTGCTTACTGTTTTTGATAATTGCATCATAAGCCTGACAACTCAACAACTTCTTGCATTGTTTTACAAAACAAAATGTTTGGCAAATGCACAGCATTGACACTTAGCCAAAACAAAGGCGCACTTGTACATTGTAGCTGACTACACAGATGAGTCACAAACTCTCTGTGCATAAATTTTATGCGATATTTCAGACTTATCACACTGACCTCATTTTGGCATGCAAACCACTGTCCGAGAAAGAAAAGCAGAAACAGTATTTCCGTTTGTCAATAAATCTTTACAGAGTACAGCAGAATACTGATAGATTTCACAAGTCCCAAACATTAACTCTCGTTGAAAACATGTACAATGTTATAGGTGGAACTGTTCTCACTGGCCAACTTTGTCATAGCTACAGTGATGCAAGTACAGCTGGCCAACATATCTGTAGGATAAAAAAGAAGACCAAGGTGACCACTACAAAAATTACACTGTATGCAAATGTAGATATTTGCTACATCATGCATTTGTATATTTTCAGCCACTCTCTATTCATAAACAAATTTACTTAAAGGGATATATCAAGGTCACCAATAAACTTTTGATTCTACAATGATTTTCATAAAATGAATTCACAACCAAATGTGTAGCAAAGCACAGTTCCAAAGAAAGCTCTCATGGCAGTGTATTTTGTATTATTATAAATTACTGCATTACAGACTGTTGATCCTACAAAAGTGACAGGTACAAGTTACAGTAGAGTTCTCGACAAATTTGATGAACACTTGGTACAGGTACTTCTGCAGTAGGCAGTTGAGAGTTTAATGTTATTTCTAGTACTGTACACTTAAAAGAAATTTATTGTCAGTCGCTGCTTCGTAGTCGGTAGGTCTGTGCCAGAAATGTTCAGCTGAGGGCCACTGCATGAGCAGAAGTTCCAAAGTTACATCGTCATGCTTGATTAACTGCTTATTACATGAGAAAAATGGTCATGTGAATGTACTGTACACCCAAGAATTGTGCAATGCAATGGGTTGTCTGAAATTTGTCACAAAAGTTCGCTCATAGTTTGAATGTTTTTCAGTTATCTTAAAAGTCTATGGGGCAGACGAGTCCCTATTTCATGAGTAATCTCAACGCTGCAAGACCACCGAGAAAGGCTCCAGTGACAAGAAGAGAATTGAATGCTGCCTTCTCCTTCCAGTCCTTTGCTTTGAAGCTTTCATTGAAGTTGTCCTGTAAATGAGACAGGAAAAGACAAGGAAATCACATTTGTTAGTACAGTGTGTACAAATACACTATAGGCCTAGTGTAAATGTATATATATGACAGATAAAACTCACCAGTTTATCATTTAGCTCGATACAAGTTGCAGAGTATTCGTGGTGTATTTTGTGTAGACTACCATTGAGTCTAGAAAAGAATAGAAAGTAACCCAGAGTCTATCCCATGTTAACAGAAAGTCACCTGATTTGGTTCTTGAAAGATTAATCACACACACACACATGACTGACAAAACTAGTACATGTAGAATGAGTAGATCCGTACTTTTAACTGTTAGTGTTGAACTTGAATGGCTTACAAATACAAGACAATAGATTTGTCAAAATATTACAGTGCTATTCACCACAGACCACGCATCATTACCAATTTTTGAGTAGAGAGAGGAGAGAGAGTGGAGAACCCTAACCACTGGTACATGTCATTGTTATCTACCCAGTTCAATATCTACACGATATAGTACACTGTACACACTGAAGAAAGGTAATGCAGCTCTCAAAAAGACCCGCCCCCAGCAAGGAAAAAACACCCGAATGTCAACAAAATACCTACCCATCCTCCTTGCTTATTAATCCATGGCGTTAATCGAGTTGCAACGTATGTCCCTGCAAAGTCTGCTAACTTTCCTACGTGATATCCCTTTCCGTGTTCTTGGCAATATTTCGCGAGATGAGCTGCAAAGACATAAACCATCACTACACGTCCCCAGTTACAGGCACCTTCTTCGAACATGGCATTCAGACTTGCTGAAAACGCTTCCTCGCCATCTTTTTCCGGGTCATATTCCAAATTATTTACAAGTCCATTCAGCGTGATGGCATATCTCTCCTCGACTTCGTCCCCAACTCTCCTGAGTGTTTCTGCATGCAGGCAAGGTGGACGACGATTTTTTGCTTTTCCAACTTTGTAGCCGATGTAATCATCCCCCAACTGTCTGGCGATAAACCCCGACTCGCCTTCTTCATGCGACGAGGCCATCAAGCATTGACCCCCATTCAGTTCAGTATCCGGACTAGGCGGCTGTTCCTTGGTGACGCCACCGCTGAAAAACAGTTTAGAAATACTGTTCTTTTGAGGGGAAGGGTGTCCAAGAATTGATTCCGACATGGCTGTTGGTCTTTCACATCCACTGGGCCATCCAAGACAGCACCAAATGCCTGTCTGCTCTCCTTCACTCGTACGATTTTCCTCGCACATTCAAAAGCCGCAAGCCCTAACCCAGCAACCAAACAGCTAGTCAAACAGCGACACAACCCTCTCTTGTGCTGCCTCGCCGATCAACTGACGGTAAGGGACGAGTAGGGAGCTAGCGGAGGTACGAAGTGTGGTACGAAAGAGTGCGATGTGATTGTACGAAGAGCTAGATGGGAAGGTACGGGTACGTAGTATCCGAGGTTTGTGGATTCAGAGGACGGTGACTAAGCACTCAAACAAGCTTTCCTCTGTGCTGTTAGTTACCGAGCTTCACCGTACAATTCGTATTGCAAAATTCCCAATGCTTCACTGACGCAGTCGTGTGGTAGTCAAGCCTTCTTATCACGAAAGTGAATTCGTAAATGATCGTATCGATTCGGCCATTCGTGTCTATCACGAGTCCCAACGAAGGGCCAGGGATGACTAAAATTTACCGATGACGTCGCTATGCTGTGACGTCACAATAAACATGCAACCGGATTGGTCTGGCAAAATCTACTTCTCCGAAACAGGATAGAAGATTCCATTTACTGATTTTAGGTATATCGAGAAACTTCTTGAAGGACGTAGTCATGTTTTCAGGTTTATCGTACTTTCCAGATATTTAAAGTGATTAAAAACAACCCACAGCATATTAAAGCAACATTCATTTGAGGAAACTGACTGTGTATGGTAGAATTCACACTTTTTAGAGTGTCCTATGCTATCTCGAAATACATTTCTTTTACTTCAGCATGCTGTCCCCGTCCCCGGGCATGCTGCTGTACTATGATATGGAACGTGTCTTTCTGCACGAGACGGGAAAATCCCTTACAACTGTGTTGTGCAATATTCGTCAAGGAAATTGAAGTGGTGGCAGAAGTTTGGCAAAATTTTACTGGTCTCGAAGCGGTGAACACTCCATGTTTTGTCTCTTGTACCGCTTAAAACTGTGTTGATCAAGATAGTGTCTTGTTGAGTTGTTATTTGGTGGATTTGAGAAAGCAGTCGTGAGTACTTATATACCCATGTTCTAGTTCATTGAGAGCCTATGTAAGGTAGAACATTTTGTAATCGCCACGGTAAAATCTCGTGTGGTGAATGTAAAGTCTCTCTGATTTCGTTGTTCAGTACGACCGTGTGTAATATGTGTATGGCATACACTTTGCAGAAGCTCTTGTTTAAACACTGCTTTATGTGCTGCCTTTGTGTCTGTGACTCTCGTACTGTGCACTGCAGCAGATTTAAGCATTCATTAGAGTTATTATAATTTTGCAATATTGTTTTGTTCATCCCCAACAACAAAAGAAATGGTTCCATGACATTCGCGCCATTGATAATTGCTCCCATGGAATATCTACACGCCAAGCCAAACATAATTTCTACCCACAAACATAACCCTATCCCTAATCCTAATCCTCACATCAAACAAAACCTAAACCCGAATCACAACCCTTTTCCCCTAACTCAGCGTCCTTGGAGAAAATAAGATCGGAGCAATTGTCGCAGGAGCAAATGTTGTTTTACAAAGAAAAAAAAGTTACTAAATGTTTCCCATAAACCTATAATGGCTCAAACAGATCTACCTACTCTCAAGTTTTCATAGCCATTACTTTAAATTGCATTATGCCACACAACACCAGGATTGTACATTCTGTAGCCCATGGAATGCATCACAAACAAGGTCTATTGGACACATTGTTGATGTTAATCAAAATTTGTCTCAAGCATGAAAAGTCACATACAGTTCCTTATCCAGTTCTCTTCTTGTCCTCTGATTGACCGTCAGGTATACAGGCTGATCATATATTGGTGTTGGTACCGTTCAGAGAAGAACGCACCTGCCAGCCTTGACCAAAATGGTGCATCAGGTTCGAACAGACGGCTTGACATCATCATCATCGTTGTCGAACTCTGGTCATCTTGCGGAGCGTGGCAACCAGATGACAACAAGATTCAGCCATCACGAATCTTCGTTACAGTGCAACAGGACTGATCATCCATCAGAGCGAGTTAGTGGGACTGAGGAGGACCTTCCCCACTACTTTCGCCACGACACAGAACACCGTCCCTGCCTTTCACGAGGGGGGCCTAGACTTACATGTGTGCATGACCTGAGCAGGACTGTGATCCCTGGAGGGAGGTGGACCATTTTCCGTGAGACTGGACTGGGGCTGGGCAGGATCGCAGATGAACTGGAAAGGAAAATATCTCGGTTACATCAGATGGCGGAGGCTGGAAGAGGGTTGCAAATATTGGCAGACGAGTTCTGGGTAGAGCTGCATCCCCCGCCAGATTCATTGACAGAGGATCAAGAGATAACAGTCAGAAAAAGAAAAAATTCTTGACGAACAGAAATTGAGTCCAAACTAGCTTGAAGTTAACAATCTTCTCCCCTGACGTATTACAGACATTATAAATGGCCATGTTTTGTTTTTTTTTTTCTTTAAAGGTCTGTGCAACTGCAGCTTTTATTCGTTGTAAATGGCCTTCTAAAAGAATCTATTTTGCATGACAGTTACTGTGGTGAAATAAGTCATGATATAGTAGTCTTACAGATGATGTTTAGTACTTACTATCAAGAAACTCTAGTCTGCAGAATACTGCCAAAATGTTATCGTTTGTCAGACAAATAACTACAATTGAGATGTACAGATATTTTCATGTGCACAGAAAATTTCTTGGGAATATCTGTATACAGCATACAGTACCAAAAACTGTTTTTTTTTCTTGTTGATCACATATGTAACATGAACTGCTGTATCCTAATAGAAATTTTCATATAACAGTAAAGCTTCGCATTCATATTGGCATTTGTGAGACTGATATGAATGTTGATTTGTGGGATTGCATACTAAGCAGTGATTTCATACTGTCTTTGGGAAGTCTCCAAATTTTTCCATGCTAATTATCAGATGTTGAACATGAAAGCTGAAAGTCACAGCTGCAGCACCTTGCAAAAGTTCATGATTTACCAGTGAGCCATATCACATACAGCGTAAACTAAAATGGTCAGTCCAAGGGGGATTTGATTCAACCCTTTTATACCATTGAGTCAAATATGTACAAATTTCACATAAATACCTTTGGACAAGATTTTAATATGGCATGCAGAGTTTTTCCCTTGTTGAGGACGAGTTCCGATGTTAAAAGCTTAGAGAGTTTTTTTTTTTTTTTTTTTTGGGGGGGGGGGGGGAAGGGGGCTGCTATCTTTACCACTATTTATTCATTTGATTAGTTATACATATCATTCATAAGTCTATACACTCCTTCATCCTTTTGTTGCTGTATTGTTCCTAAAGCAAGTAAAGCATATCAAGGCACCTCAAGGAATATTTACATGTGAATTTATGTCATGCATTCATTTTTGTTCGAGAATTCTGAAAAGTGGCACTATGGCATAAAAACTTTTGTGAAACTAATTTCCCATAATAGCCACTTTCACTGAAACTTGCAGTAGTACTCACATTCTTTATTTCTATAGTTCTGATAGTACACATAATCTTTTATTTTCATTACCTACATTGTACTCCCACACTAATACTTCCTCCAACGGTTATCAAAGCCTGGAGTCAAGCGTTTATGTGTATATGCATAACTGATCAATAGGTGGCGCTATTTCAGTAATGCCTCTGAGACTACAGTTGTTACTTGTACATGTACGGCAAATTACGGTACATTGTACTTATTAGCACAGAATTTTACTTGGTCACACACCCTGTCGGAAAACCACTTCGCAGCGTAAGATTTAGTAGATAATTTTGCTAAAAGATACATTTAGAAATATATTCAGTTGCTAGATTTTCACTCTACCCCAGTAATTTAAGAGTGCATACGTGCAGATACACCTTTGCCAGAAATGACAAGAAATTGCTACAAAAATACTGAATGTCACAGAAGTAAAACCTCAATGGATTATCAGTTTGCCGATTGAAATTATCGACCCACAAAATCTCCCAAATGCCAAAATGGTAAGGCGTGAAGTGCAATTAGTTTGTTGACATCAGTAGCCCGTTACACGTTTGTCAGGGTGATGTGAGTGGTAAAGTTGGGTATCATTTTCGTCATTTATTCATGATAAGTTGCATCTTATGATAGCAATAATTCTGTAGCTTATCTAGTTTCCTTGCTATATCATGTGCTATGGTGCTCTAGCATCTTTTAGGGTGATTTTTCCTTTTCTTTCTGACAGCACATTAGCAAACAAAACAGATTTTAAGTGTATGCATGGAATGATATCGTGAGCATATGCGTGGATTATGAAATAAGAAAGCGACGGGTAACGAGAGAACTCATGTACAGGATTGTAATAAAAAATTTGTCCCGTTTCTATTCGCGTGCAGTTGGTGTTTGTGTATCCTCTATCGTTGGGTACGTTTTCTGCTACCTGTGGGGTTTCTGCTGAGAAATTATGTAAACTTGTAGGTCTCCCTTATCATACTGTATGTAATCAGATTCCATTGTAATGGATTATTTCAGCTAGTTTCACACACAAATCTGGTGACCTCTTTCAAGATTGATTGAAAGCCTCTATTTTGTGCTTTTAAAATTCATCTTTGAAGTAACGTGCAATTTTTGCCAGTGACAGCAAATCTTTTCAGATGCAGTTTATTTATAACAAAATTTTGAAAGAAAGATCAGGTGGTACCCTTTGATGGACCACAAAAAGTCAGAATTTGAGAGTCATCCCATGATCCAAAAGGGGAGAAGAGCAGTACGAAATTTGTCGTGAGTGAAATATGCCAGATCATAACGTGCAATTATTATTGTTTTTTTTTTATTGTAAAAAGATAATCACAAACGGGCAGCTGCAAATGTCATGTAATAACATTATATTATGTGTGATTTATAATCTTAACTCTACATGTTGATTGAAGTGTGTGAACGATGTCAATTTTGGCGACGATAACCTCAATAATCAGTCTTTCATTTGTTTAAGTGTGAGGGATTATAATTAATTGATCACAGAAATATGATCACGCACTATATAGTCTTTCATATTTTCAGGGGTATAAAATTATTTCACCCAAGAAGAGAGTGGACTGTACATACATTGTAAATTTGTATCATAACTGGAATTTTTGCTGAAAGGGTATTTTTGTATAGATGCTATGAATAAACAAAACATGCCACTGTTTGATGATACAATGTAAATGTTTGTTGTTATTGTTGTTATATTTCCTGACCACAATGACCTTATATGAAAATTAGTAATAGAGGAGTGTGTCGGTGAAGTCATTACGCTGATTGATTTGTGTATTAGTGACAATGTCGGATATTGTGACTCTGAGGCTTCCCCCCCCCCCCCCCCTCCCCACCGATGAAGCATTACATCCTGGAACATTGTGTTTGTGTGTGAGTGAGTGTGTGCTTTACTATTGGGGTGAATCTATACTTGTCCACTCAAACCGAAGATATAATCATTCCATTACGTCATTTCTAATGGCAAAGCGGAAATGTGTTTGATCTCTAAGTTTAGACTTTAATGTCAATGTATTTTGTCAAAAAATCCACATTTGAGGAAGTAAACATAATGGTTATGATGATGAAAGATAAAGCTATACACTTACAGAAGATTACCTTCGGCATCAATTTATGAACTGCATTTTCATTCATGAGAATCAAAATAATCTTTAAATCCACTTGTTGTGAACAACACAATCTCAATGGCTGAATTTGATGGAATATTTAACAACTGCAACACGGGGCACACATGTAGAGGTTGATCAGTATTCATCAATTTTAATGACATCTCAAATGCACAAGTACATGTGTAAATCAAAATTTTGATTCATATAATTCAATTCAACTTGAGGTACATCCGGTCAGCGCTGTCATGCTTTCGTATACATTTCAGTTCTCAAGAACTACAGATTCGTCTGCTTTTTCGAATAGGTTGATTGCAGCAATCAAACTGTTTGTTTGTTTGTTTTTTTTCCTTTCACATTTTTGTTTACTTTTGTTTGTTTGTTTGTTTGTTTTGTTTTGTTTTTTGTTTTTTGTAAGATGGAGACATTAGCATTCATTAAACTTTGCTGTTGATTTCAGGTAGCGGCCGATAATTTGATTGATACAGTGTATCGCGCTCTTGACCACTTTTTATCTTCTTCAGAATTTCAAAAATATATATATATATATATTTTTTTTTTTTTCATGAGGTTTTAAACATGACTTCATAATGGCAGTGAAAATTCAGATATCGAAATAAAAATAAAAGCACCGATCTGATTTGTTTGAAGCTAAAATATTATCCTTATAGCTTCGCAAAACCGACTGGATTAAAATCACTGCCTTTTTATTTTTCAGGGTGCGCAAAAGTTATGAATACTTAGCAGAATGTTATTTTTTCTCTCTCGTGAGAAAAACAACAAAGATACTTTATTTTCCCTTAGATATAAATAAAATCGACATTATTATTCCTGGCATTTTGTCCTAGGGGAAGAGGGGGTGGGGAGGGTTACTCAAAAAGGCCCATGTCATCATCTTTTAACTATGTTTATACTTTTGTCGTGGTTCTATCGAACCATTATTCGCGCCAAATTCCTCTTAACCGAGTCCTGGCATAAGTCGAGGAAATTCGTTAAGTATGCCAGAACTTCCGACCACGTGATCTCCCAGTTTCCTTCCCGCCTTGAAAACCTGACCCCGAAATCCGCCCTTTTGTCTACTTTCAAGAAAGCATCAAAAAGGGCTAGATTGGGACGAGATTTCCTGCAGTACTAAAGAATCTGGCGAAATCACTTTCATAGGGTGTGGTCAGACTCTTATCTTAAAATTCGCTTATACATGTATTTTCCCATCATTGTCCTACCACATTTCATAGCCGCTCCACATAGTAGTGATTATCAAAAACCCCTTTTCACGATAATTATCCCCATATTTTCGGAAAAGATCTGTATAGATGGTTTAAGGGAACGGAACGCCATCCTAAGAATGTCGTAAGAATACGGTTTGACGTTCCGTTATGACGGCGACGACGATATAGTTGGGGGTGTCACGTTTTTACCCGCAAACTCTTTTCCATAATTATTTTGAACAACATCCGCCACGTTCACCATTCTTCGTGATACTAGTATGTGCAGTCACAAACGCCAGTAAGAAATTAGTAAATTAGTAAATGATTAAGCCATATATGTGGCGCTCCGTTCAATTCTCTGTCGGCTTGGCCCATGGCTTATCAAGACAGACCTTTTCCGAGAATATAGGGATACAAACGCTTATTTGTTTTTTTCGAGAAAAGACATGATTATAGCATTTCACAGGGGTAAATGATTCAATTCCTCTCCCCAACCCCCCTCTCCCAGCGACCTTGAAGTCACCTAACAAACTGTATGTACATTAAAACTAAATTATGTGTGACATTTCTGCCGAGCCCTATGAACAGTTTTCTCAATGTGCCTCCAGGCGGGCCTGAGATGCGGCTTGGAAGCCGTCATCTCCGCGGCCAAGTGCCGCAGAACGTCGTCGCGAATTCGGCGCGCGATCAAGTCCAGCAATTTCCCGAGAGCATAGATGTCCGTCTGGATTGACGTGGACTCCTGACCCAAAATGTACTCTGGTGCCAAATGCTGATAGATGGTCCCAGCCTTGTACCCTTCCAGCTCATCTTTGGCCATGGCGCGGTGTTTGATGGGGACGATGATGGTGGAGACTTTGCCCATGTCGATGATGACTCCTCGCCAGCGCTGTACCTCGTCGTCCCACTTCATGAGGACGTTGTTGGCTTTGAGGTCGTTGTGGAGAAGACCTTTATCATGAAGGGCTTTCATTCCTCGCATGATGTCCAGGACGATGTCGAACCAGCCGTCCTTCGAGACAGACTGGCTTTGGAATTGGAGTGCCTGGCAGAGCGGGAAACTTGTCCCCGTCATCAAATCACCCACGAATTCTACGACGAGTGACGGGCAACCCTGGGCATCGGCCACGCCGAAGAGCTTTGGGAAGGATGGATGATCTTGGAGGACGCCATGGACGATGGCCTCCATGGTGATGCGAGCGTTGTTCATCTTCTCGCGACACACCCTCTTAACCTCGTCGTCACCCATGTCTTGGAATTTGTCATACGGCACCTTCACCGCCACCACGTCTCCTCTGTACCGCTTCAAGAAGACTTTGCCGAAGGAGCCCTGACCGATAGGAACTTCGTCCTCCCCGTCTTCCGGTTCCTGTCCGTAAGGTGAAAGGTCATCGGGCGGAATGGTCTCGACTTCTGCCAGAGATACATACTGCTGGACAACGGCTCTGTCGATGTACGTCATGTCACCGTAGAGAGAACCTCGCTTTTCCAGGACATCCTTCTGGAAGCTGTAATAGATCACAAACACACAAGTCAGTCTGATAAGATGATGTGCATGTTATTACTTATCTCCCTTGACTCTGCCCTTTGAGAGTTTCATGCAGGGCAATTCTTTAGTTACACTGGATTCACTGCGTCTTGATTTTGATAAAAATTGATATTTTTTTCTTATCAATTACTTAATGGAACGGTGTTTCAATAACCTAGAAATAAACACATTACTACCATATTATCTTCTCTGAGCATTTTTTTTTTTGCCTTCAAGTATGAAGTTTTCTAGAGTTTAACTATATTTAATTTGCAGCAGTAATAATACAGAGGCGAAAGAGGATATTCTGATGAGAATTAAAGACATTCCATATATTCACTCTATGCTTCTAAAACAAGTCACTTGACCAGTGATCTAGACTCTTACAATGATTAAGAAAAAAACCCCGAAATAAACCAGCAATTTGAGCAACGCAGAGTTGTACATCAGATCAAAGACATTCCACGATCGAGATAAATTTTTAATGGCGTATTGAAGCGGCAATAACGTGGCGCCAGTATTAACCTCTTAGTGCACGAAGAAATTGGCATGAGGCTATATCTATCAGCGACATGACTCAATGTGTGATGATAATGTCTGTACCAAGGAGTTGCCAGACTCACCAGGTCACCTGGTACCGAAGTTTCTTGATCATGAGTTCTTGTCGGTTGGTCTTGAACCTGAGAGCGTCAATGGTCTCTTTCAACATTGCCATCCCTTTCTTCTCATAGTCTCTGTGGGACAAGGAGACGAAGAAAATTATATTTTCATTAGGTCGTCGTCATTTCTGTCGAGTTTTGTCTGTTTGATGCAATACAGTATGATATCATCACCACAAAGAAAAGAACTGCTACGATGAAATATTAGTTTTCACCAAACACACTGCCTAAGACATGACGGTCAGTTTCGCAAACATTAATTTGATACGTGTATATTTGTTTCTAAAAATGCATATGCATGGTATTTAGATGAATAAGCAGTAAGTCTCAATGATGTAATTTATATAATATCGTTTGGAATCATTTACTTCTCCTGTGATGGGTGGTAAACAAAAATCCCATTTTTATTATTAAGTAAAGTGAGACAATGAGCTGCATGAAGTAATAGTGGAACAACTTGCATATCTAACCCAAATTTACTTCTGTTATAAAGTTGATATATTAAATCAACGAACGGCGTCTTTTTCTTCTTCATCTCTCACATATAAAATATATTTTAATATCTTACATTTCATCGTCATCGTTGATATCAGCACTATCAATGGTCGGAGCACACATCTTCATCTGTTGAAAAGTTGAAAAGGAGAGAAACAGAGAAAGACAGAGAAAGCGAGATATTGAAGACAAGAAAGAAATCAGAAAAGGCTTAAGGCGTGCAGTGGGTCACAGAGGGACAGATATGAAACAGCGGTGTTTATCAGTTTTAACAAAGTATGGAAATAAAGAGAAGGGAACAAAGTGTCTGGACTGCTTCGGTTTGGTCAATTCTCAGATGTGAATGACTGAATCGTTGCTGTATCGATAACATGTTGTCATTGAGGTCCATGTTAACAATTTTCGGCTGATGAGCATCGAAACAATTCATTCAATATAGAATATCATATAAATTTCCAGTCTCATTTTTAATTTCATATGCGACGACACAAATCAAGACCAAACAAAGTCTATTAGTGCCATCATGTATTAACTAGGAATCTCGATGAGAAAAAGTGATAAAAACAAAAACGTGTTCCAATGCGACTGAGTAAATGTGTCATGATCGGCACAAGAATAGAAAGGTACCGTCAGCGTTCTGTTTGACATGAATGATATCTTATGCCTGTCGTGATAAGTTTGTGGAGCATTTATATATTATTGAATCTCACACGCCACCTGATGTGGAAGGCAGCAAAGGAAAAGAGTGAAAGAGATTGATATATTCGTAAGTGATATTCCTTCATTGAGAAATATTGAAATAAATTGAATTGAATTGATATAGCTGTCTTAGCACTGACCATCTCGTCAAAGAGTGCTTTGGTCCTCTTCAAGTCATCCAGTTCACCCTGCATCGCCGTGCAATGCTGCTTCATCTCGTCAAACGAGCGGCAGAGGCCCTCCACACTGATCGTCTCCCCCACTGTAGACAGGAGGCCGAACTGGATCGCGGCAGCCGTCATCGACGCCTTCATGTTCTAAGCCGAAAGACAGAAATTCAAAAGCACATCAGAACCAGCGACTGAAGGAAGACACGTGGGTGACGAAAACTATTAATTTTATCCGAGAGACCGGCACACACATCACACGACTGAAATTTTCAGTGCGCCCGCAACGAAAAGAAAGAAAGAAGAACATTGAAAAAAAAAAATATGCGCATGGCATAGAGGTGTACTTTGAATAATTTCCTCACCAGCTTATGTTTGCTTTCACACTAAAATCCTTTTCAACAGTAACAGTACGTCATAGACACGCTGTTACTTCAACTGGACAGGTATAATATCCTAAGTATACACCCTTTAAACTACATAATAATAGTAGACTTCCACGTTGGACGTAAAAAAAAAAAAGGTTTGTGAAGGAAATGAATTCTCACAAGCAATGAAAAAAAAGTCCTATTTCATCAACAAGGAAGACATTTATTTCATAAAGAAGTTGTGGGGACATCGTAAGTTGGTGAGTTTCTTATCTTTTTTATTTCATACCTCAAGTTCTTCGGCCATTTGTTGCTCCCTTGCCTCTGCATGGCTGGTCCTCATGTCCAACAAATCCACCATCTCCTTAAACATAGCCACCTTCTCATCCGCCTCCTGATGGTGTGTAGATGACGTGAGTTTGACGGGGGAAGAGGAGAGACGATGTATGACAAGGGATGATTAGATTAAGTAATGGGAAGCATTTTAACTCCGTCACTACCAGTATAGAAAGTAAACTGCATAGAACATCAGTGGTATCTATGACTGGTAATCGTAAAAGGGTTGAATTTATTCATCTATTTTCAATAATGCGATAAGAAAGAGCAAGAAGTGTGCATAGTTTTGTGTATATTGAATAAAGATAAATTACATTTGTTCCAAAATGTCGCATTAATCTATGTTAAAATGAAATGATACAGTGATAAACACGGATGCACAGCACTGTATTTCAAGTACTTCTTGTGTTGTAAATTATTGCCAACTCTTTATCATAACGTGTATCTAACTAAGACACATGAAAATATTCTTACATAGCTGAAAAATAATCATTCAAAGGTACTAATGATAAAATTAATTCGTCATATAACCAAACTGACTTAACTTGATTCATAAAAGAGGTGACAAAATGAATCAATCAGTATCATTAGGCATTCTCTTAAGTCTTATCTAAATCGCCTCTGTATAAGCTTACCTCACATTGCTTGGTTTTGATGTCGACCTCACTTTTCCACCCATCGATTTCCACCTTCAGCTGGGTGACCTCATGCCTGAAGTCTCGTGCCTCCGCAGTTAGAACTGCGACCTCGCCTTCCACAAACTTTGTTGATGAAAAAAAAAGAAGAAAATTGTGAAGCGTAAGTACGCGTTTGAGTTCAACAGATTAGTTCTTGTTCTTTAAAAAAAGCAATGAGAAGACGTTACTGTAAAAGTCTAAGAAAAAAAGTCATTTAACATTGATAATATGTTCAAAAGACTGTTAGCAGTTTGTGAAAATAATATTTAGACCTGTATTGGTGTTGAAACACATATGTATTACGATTACAACAAAACGCACCACAACGATGATGAAAAGGACAATTTTTAACGGTTGTTAGTCTCTCACCAGACGGGTTTCTTTTTCTTCTTTGAGTTGTTCTCCAAGATGATCTAGTGCAGTCTCCTTTTCTTTGATCTGAGTCGCAAGCTTCTCACCGAGTTCCTCCGATGTTCTCAACTTGACTTCTGTCATCTGCGGAAGTAATTTTTGACACAATACTGTCGAATTTGAGGAGAATTTGATCAACATGTTTGGGTGTTTTGTATTTTTCAGAGATTCATAAATTGACATGATATTTTGGATCTTAAAGCGGCATGATTTATCCAAGCCGGAAAGTCTGGAAATTCTGAGATAACGTCCTTACGATGACAGTCTTTTGGCGGCTGGAAATGGAGTTTAAAAGAGGTTTAAAACACTGGTCCAATATCATCTCTGACATAACTTATTACTAGTATCTGTCTATAGAATTGAAAACAGCTATAGCTTTCTATAGTTTGTCGATTGTCACGGTGATATGTTTTTATTTTGCCTGTACACTAGATATCAAACGCGAGTCGATAACCTACATCAACTTTGGCTTGGGTGACACAGAGTTGTGTTGAAAGGTGCTCCCTCTCTTGGCTCAAACTGGCAACGGAAGCTCGAAGGTTCTTGATCTGCCGAGTCCTCTCACTCACTTGCTGCATGAGATCCTGCCAGTCATAAAATAACGTTTTACAAGGGTAGCTTATAATGTTCTCTTCACACTAGAATCATTTTGCTCATAGCAGGAAGCAGAGGAGAAAAAAAAAAAGTTAGCCGGAGTTACCCAACAGGTTGACGTTTTTGCAATCTCCTTAAGAATATATATATATATATATATATATATATATATATATATGTATATATATATATATATATATAGTAATTATGACAAGTTCGTACTTATCAGCCATATCTGTAGTCATGATGATAAATCTCACACAAAATACAATTGGTGTATCATTGTTTTTAAACTATAAAATAAAAGTTGGAATAAACAAAATTGAAATAAAATTTGGGCCTATCAATGCTATCATTTGCATGATTTGACATGTCATTGATACCTGGAGTTCAGAATCGTTCTCCGATAGCTTCTTGGTCATAAGGTTATTATCCTTCTTCAAACCGGCAACAGTTGCATCGAAGTCGTCACAAAGTCTGATGGCTTCCTTTAGTCGCTCACCGAGTGTCTGTACATGTTTCATTAAAAAAAAATGCATTAGAAAGTCACGAGTCGCATCAAACAAGTTTGAATATGACGACATCAAATATTTGGTTCATTAATGACATGAAAGCTTTATTTTATTTTGTTGTTGTTGATATTGACAACTGTCCATTATATCTGACGCCTTTCGGCAGAAGGAAAATATATGAGGGAGCACAACAAGAGTGATAAAGTAAGGAAAAGAACCAAGGAAATATGAAAAAAGAAGGATTTAGAGTGATAACGAGAAGAGGATATTACAGCAAGGTAACAAGAACGAATAAAAGTAAATTGTGTAAAGATCGTGAGATTTTCAAGTCTTATAATCACTTTATCATTCGACATTGTGTCTTTCATATACAGTATATATCACATCAGTTTTATCCACATAAATCAACACTTACCTCAATCTCAGTATTGCTTTTGCCAAGTTGCTCCGAAATCTGAGCCTTATCTTTCTCCAAGCTGGCAATGGCATCTTTCAGGTCCTCGTTTTGTCGAGCAGCATTCCCAAGTTGCTCGGTCAGCCCCTGTGAGTACAGATTTGGAAAGAAACGCTACAACCCTGAAACCATACAGACTTGAATAAGACTACATTGCGATTGTGGTACATCATTATGTATTTCGTCATATTTGATTCCAGTTCACGTCTTCGTTAACACTTTGGAAAGATATAACACCAGTCTATACATTACGTAATTGAGAGGAGCAACGTAAATGAAACAAGTCTCCGGATAATCTCATAATGATTGGTCCCTTTCCTTACCTGCTGTTCTTGGCGGGTCCTCTGTTCACTCTGGATCACTTCGTTTCGCTCTCTCTCCAAGTTGGCCACTTGGATTTGAAGTTCTTCAGTCCGCTGCATCGCTGCTAGGAGCTTCAGCTCCATTTCCTAAGAATGTATAATATGATTCAAGTCCAAGTCAATTTATTGGGGTATAGGATATCGAGACTAAGAACGATCGATGTGTTACCACAAAGATTTGAGACACACATGTATCATTTGCAGCAAACATTTTTGCCTACTCAGTACTACCACAGGAGAAGATAGATGATGATGATGATGATGATGGTGATGGTGATGATGGTGGTGATGGTGGTGATGGTGATGATGGTGATGATGGTGATGATGGTGATGATGGTGATGATGGTGATGGTGATGATGGTGATGATGGTGATGATGATGGTGATGATGGTGATGATGGTGATGATGGTGATGATGGTGATGATGGTGATGATGGTGGTGATGATGGTGATGATGGTGATGATGGTGATGATGGTGATGGTGATGGTGGTGATGGTGGTGATGGTGATGATGATGATGATGGTGATGATGATGATCAAAAGGAGAAGGAGGAAGAGGATGAGATATGGAGGAGAAATGAAGGAGAAGAAGACTGAAGAAGGTGAGGAAGATAGATGAGGATGGGAGGAAGAAGAAGAGGAAGAGAAGGCAGTAGACGAGAAATGACGGAGGAGAAGATTACAAACATTTTATCTTCGTTCTCAGCACTCGTCTACCTATCAAGGTCATGGAATATGGCGATGTTACGGTACCTGTAGCTCTTTGCAGCTCGCCTGATGTTGTTCACTGATCTCATTTCTTTCAATGGTCTTCGCACTGACGTCAATTTGCAGAGCTTCGATCTGCCGCGCCGAAGCTGCCAACTTGGTCTCTGCGTCCTGTCGAATTACATTGGGAACAGGTCACTGTAGTATGACGTATGACTGTTTGTGAACGCGCCATTAACATGTAAAGCGATATTTCCTTTTTCTCCTCTCATTATTGATTTATGATTGCACATAAACACATTTTATGTGTATATAGATTTTTGTGAATGCATGTACGTTTGTTTGTCGGTTTGTATTGTATGTTTTGCCACTCTCAAAGTTTGCTTACGTAGGGCTTTGTTTACCCGTAGAATCACTAATTGTCGAACAAAAACAAAAACACAAAAAAAGAGGAAGAAAAACTGAACATGCATTTTGATTAAGTTGGAAGAAACAATGTGGTCTTAATGAATCCGTGACAGCCTTTAAAAAGGGTAAAGTAGAGTGTTACCTCCAAGTTGGACTTGAGATCTTCTTGCTGAGTCTGAAGCTCCGAGATTTGGGAGGCGTGGTCGGTGGCAAGACATTTCTTGGCTTCCTCTGAGATCTGTCACATGACCAGGTATCAACCATTAATTAAAGGAGGGGTGTTAATCTGAACCTAGTCTGTGAAGATGATATCGTGTTGAATGTGATGCATAACTACACTTCTGTTTTTGTCGAACAATAATGAATGTTCAAATTCATGCAATTCTTCCGTGGAGATGTTTTCATTGCAACTGATTGACAAATTGCCCTACATCGACGTAAATAAGCACTGAATTGATCAGTGTTTTAGTAGTAGCCATGATAAAAAATCATGGGCGTACATACTCGAGCAAGATTCGAACCTACGACCTCCTGATCACCGGACAGGCGTCATCTCCACTAGACCACCGAGCTTTCGCCCGACAGCAAGTGTTTGGTTCTAATCCTTATAGCGTGCAGCGGGTACTGCTTTGTTATTCAAATTCATGCAATTCTTCCGTCGAGATGTTTTCATTGCAACTGATTGACAAATTGCCCTACATCGACGTAAATAAGCACTGCATTGATCAGTGTTTTAGTAGTAGCCATGATAAAAAATCATGGGCGTACATACTCGAGCAGGATTCGAACCTACGACCTCCTGATCACCGGACAGGCGTCATCTCCACTAGACCACCGAGCTTTCGCCCGACAGCAAGTGTTTGGTTCTAATCCTTATAGCGTGCAGCGGGTACTGCTTTGTTATTCAAATTCATGCAATTCTTCCGTCGAGATGTTTTCATTGCAACTGATTGACAAATTGCCCTACATCGACGTAAATAAGCACTGAATTGATCAGTGTTTTAGTAGTAGCCATGATAAAAAATCATGGGCGTACATACTCGAGCAGGATTCGAACCTACGACCTCCTGATCACCGGACAGGCGTCATCTCCACTAGACCACCGAGCTTTCGCCCGACAGCAAGTGTTTGGTTCTAATCCTTATAGCGTGCAGCGGGTACTGCTTTGTTATTCAAATTCATGCAATTCTTCCGTCGAGATGTTTTCATTGCAACTGATTGACAAATTGCCCTACATCGACGTAAATAAGCACTGAATTGATCAGTGTTTTAGTAGTAGCCATGATAAAAAATCATGGGCGTACATACTCGAGCAGGATTCGAACCTACGACCTCCTGATCACCGGACAGGCGTCATCTCCACTAGACCACCGAGCTTTCGCCCGACAGCAAGTGTTTGGTTCTAATCCTTATAGCGTGCAGCGGGTACTGCTTTGTTATTCAAATTCATGCAATTCTTCCGTCGAGATGTTTTCATTGCAACTGATTGACAAATTGCCCTACATCGACGTAAATAAGCACTGAATTGATCAGTGTTTTAGTAGTAGCCATGATAAAAAATCATGGGCGTACATACTCGAGCAGGATTCGAACCTACGACCTCCTGATCACCGGACAGGCGTCATCTCCACTAGACCACCGAGCTTTCGCCCGACAGCAAGTGTTTGGTTCTAATCCTTATAGCGTGCAGCGGGTACTGCTTTGTTATTCAAATTCATGCAATTCTTCCGTCGAGATGTTTTGCAATGAATAATGAATGTGCTTGTGCTTAATTACTCATAATTCTTGAAATTCTTCAAGAGTGGCATGGACTCTTTATCGTCATCCATCATTATCAATTACCGTTATACGATGGTTTATAGTTACAATTCGTTGGTACAGCATGATGCTGTTTGATATAATGTCTAGAAGCTACAGTCGGTAGTGTAAGACAATTGGTAATGTTAAAACGTCATGATACTCTAGTAATCCGCTGTATATGTAAGAAATGATTGGAAAAATCTTGTGCAGATCTTTGATGGCTTCCTATATTCCCAAATCTTATTATTCATTGCAATATAGACGTAACATAACCATGAAATCACTGTAAAATGTGAAAGTAAAGCATTATTCAGAAAAGTGATTTCAAGACATAAACATTGCTTCGCAGATCATACCTTTAACTGGTGTATAAGCTCTTTGGTAAGTTTTTCCCATCTTGCCGTCTCGTTAGCACACTGGTCGATGAGGGTATGTGATACGCGATACTGGCTAATCACACTCTGTATAGAAGACAAAATCATTAATTTTAATTTTATACGCTTGTACAGCGAATGATCTGTGGACATACGAAACCAAGGTTTGCCATACAGTCAATTAAATTTTAAATCATGTGCTATTGATTTGTTTCTCAATCCAATATTTAGTGGAAACAGAGCGAGAATTGTCTTGACAAATTACATCACCCTTTTTTTTTTTTTAAATATTGAAATGAAAGATGTTATGACTGTCTAAATAAGTTAATCAAAATCTATTGGCACTGCAGTATAAGAAGCATGGGATGCTCACCACCAGATGTGACTCGAGAGAATGGTTCTCTCTCTGCAAATTGGCAACGTCATCCCTAAGCTCCGTGACAAGCTTCTCTGATCTCTCATTCTGTAGTCTCAAATCCTGTCAAACGAAAACACAAAGAAAAGGGTTTTTGTTTGTTGTTGTTTTAAACTTTGTGAGAGACGCGACATGGTATACGTATACACACGGTCATACAACCACTAGGGTATCCTATTAGAAAAATGTTTCTATTTTCTATACTGCGTTTTGTCTATAAATATACATCATGATTAGATGCAGCCTTTTGATGTTCCAATAAAAGCAAAGGGGAAAGTATTCCTAATCAAGAATTGATTAGTTATTCATCACTACTCACTTAAATAAAATGACACTGGACGCTGATAGCTCGGGCTGCAGTAGTTGCATGTGAATAAATCTCAACAACGAAAATGACACTGAAGGAGTTGAACACACGGTAACATAAGAATCAAGATTATTTTGACTCTTTTCATATCCCACGATATGTACTTATGTATAAATGTTCGGTACCATTTTCTTCAAAAAGTACCTTGAGCTCACTTTCCTTCTCCAGTTTGATCTGTCGGATGTCAGAAATTTCCTTCTGGAGATTCGAGATCAGCCCCATCACCTTGCCGTTCTTTTCTTCCAGATTCTGTGCAGAGAAGAAAATCGAAACGGCTAACAGGATACATACTAGTATAGTATATCTGAGAAGACCATCATTTATTGAAATGTTATCTGACGTATAGAGGTCTAGCTTACCGTGTGTCGAAAGTATGTCACTTGTACAAAAGTGGAAATCTGATGTAAAATCACTGAGAAGTGACGTCCACAGGAGTGAGAAAAGCATCTAATGTAGGCCTAAAAACGAGGGGACAACTCCGAGAGAGTATAAAAGGCAGGAAAGACAACAAAAATGAAATGGAGGAAGAGGAAGAGGAAAGATCGGAAGAAGAAGAAAACAGATTAATAACAATGAAGGTGAATGAAAATAAAATCAAGTTGTAATTGAAGCTAGCACAGGAGAGTAAAGTGGTGTAAAAAGAGTCGAGATATAAAAATCATTCCGTCCTGAAAGTGGAAAGCAAGCTAACCAGGAATTTGAAGTCAAGCTCTTTCTTCTCCTCCTGCAACTCGGCGAGTTCGGTCTCTCGCTTCACGACCAGCGCCTGGGACTTGCGATGTTCATCAGAGATTTTCTGTAAGAATAATAATGGCAAATAATCATTCATATTTTGAAACATCCATGAGAGTATGTTGGATTGATACAATGTCCTCTTTCGTTTCTTCCCGACTCGTACGTCAGGTGAAAATATACAATCGGCCTTTCTCCCGTCATTCTTTTATGTCATGATTGTTTTTAATTTATCTTTAACATTGATAACGCTGAATGAAACTAGTATCAAAGTAAGCCGTAAGAATAAGAAGTAGGGGGGGGGGGGGGAGAGAGAGAAACGGAATATACCAATGACGAGGAAAAAAAAAAACAACCCAAACAGCTGCACCTGCATGTCGCACTCTACATTTATTTTTTCCTTATAATTAGCTACAAATATAAAAGATCAGAAACTATACCACACTCTTGTATGTGACGTCCCATCACTATGCTTGATCACATCCTTAATCATCAGAAAGACATATTGATATGGACTGTACCTTTGATTCTGAGTCCAAGGTCTCCTTCTCATGGCGCAAATTCGCAACTGTTGTCTGAAGTTTGCTGACAAGATGGTCGGCCTGGGAATAACTCTCGAGCAAAGACTGAAAGAGATTTTGAATCATCAGAAATGTCAAAAAAAACATTGAAAAAGCGATAACGACCATCATAGAGAGATATATAGAAAGATAGACAGATAGAAAGACAGAATGATAAAATTACTATTCAATATTTTTTCAATGAAAAATAAACAAAGTATGCGTGTTCATCTTATGAGTGTCCGATAATGATATAAAGTTACAATATAATATATTGTAACTTTATATCATTATTGGAATTAATATTGTTAATTCATTACGGTGACAGTTAAAGCGCATATTGTGACGATACGCTACAGTGCACGAAGAGTCATAACCAGGACTACAGTGACGGTGACAATATATTTACACCGTCTGAAATTAATTTTTCATTTAATTTCATTTCATTTATTTCATTTCTAAGATGAAGTAAAATTGAAGCATAACAGTCACATATACATATAGCTATACGAAATCAATAAGCTTATTTCTTATATTAAAAAAGGGACAAATAGTGTAAGGAAATATAATCATATCATGTGACTTTTCTTTAAGAAAATAAAAAGTTGTTTGAGTTTTTTTTTTTTAATCCTTCTCTGAACCCACTTTGTTCTCCGTCATCAGCTTCTGATCTTTCTGCTGGCTCTCGTCCAATTCTCCCCTCAGATCTTCGAACATTTGACTAGCCTGCTCGTATCGCTGCAGCAGGTCCTGTGTGAGGGACAGGGTGTAACGAAACAGAGACAGAAGAGTGACGAAGAAATGGACTCGGAAGAGAGATAGAGTAGAGACAACGGAAGCAGGGAATGTATAAGATAGATGGATAGATAGATGGATTGGCAGATAGATAGATAGATGACAATCAATGAAAAACAGAGAGAGATGGAGAGACAGTACATGAGCACTTAAAATTGAAATAAGGGGCAATTCCAGCAACAGAGGATAAAGCACCAGGACAGCAAAGGAAAAATGGAATAAGGAAGAACGAAGGTCTGCGGTGGAGGCAAAATAAGGAAGGGCGATAAGAAGGAGGGAATGAAAACAGACGACAGGGAAAAAAAAACAAGCATTAGAAATCACATAAACGATTAAAACATTACATTGATATTCAGTTAAAGAATATATATATAGTACTGTAGAAACAAAAACAAGCAAAAAATTTGCATTGGATATAAACAAAAACAACGACAACAAAACCAACAATAACAGCAAAGGAAAAGTCATGGATATCAAACTTTTTTGGGCCTTCATCTCACCTCCATCTCACAGGTCAGTTTGTCATTGGTCAGTTCAAGGTCACTGCACTTATTCTCACGATCGAAGGCCCGATTGTCTGCTGCCAGAAGCTTGCCTCGAGACTCCTGGGGTTTAAAAAAAAATGGTTTCTGACTTAGTCATCACTACCTTGTTAAATGAAATACATTAAACTGTTATATATTGTGCATATGACTTCGAGATAGAAAAGGGGGTAGACATTATGAGAGTATGCCTTCAAATCTTCAAAAGATTTCTTGAGCCGATAAAAGATAAAACAAATTCATTAAAATTGATATATGTATGCATTGGAAACTAGAAGAATCCCAATTTTGAAGGTTGTGTAAAAGTAAAACGTTATGCGAATTAAAATCCTTGTTTCATGATCTTATCTTTGTATAATCTAAAGGTTTGATCGAGAGCTGCATGGCATTTCAAAGGTTACCTTGAGATCTCTGGTGAGATCCTGGTTTTTGGTCGTCAAGTCTGTGATGGTGACCTTAAGATCGGCAAGCTGTTCATTCTTAGCTCTTTCGCCGTCTTGGAGATCCTTCATAATTTATGGAACGTAAGACGAAGAATGTAACCTCTCAACAAAATGTGAATGACATGTCAACTTCGCATGGTTAGTCCAAGAAGGTATGACTAAAGAACAACACAGATTAAAAAAAAACAACAAAACAAAACAACGGAAGACATCAATATAGAACAGAATAAAAATCAGTGTTAATTGCACTATAGTTTTTTTTTCTGCCAAATTATAGTTAAAAAAAAAAACTCGAGAAGTTTTGTATCGGGACTACCGATACATTTACAGTACTGTATCTTAACTATTCCCTTGTGAATTCACTCCTGGTCTATGTGGTTCGTCTTCAGAACTGTTTTCATTGCTGCCTCCATACCTTGATAAGATCATCTTTGGTTTTGATGACGTCATCACGGCTGGTGATGTCAGCCTGAAGAGCCTCGAAGGTGACCTTTAAGCTGGCCACCACTGATGAGACTTGTCCGTCAGATGTATCAACACCCATGGCCCGTGCAAGCTCCTGTTTTGTATTGTATAATATCGTTTGTTTTGTGTTTGTTTGTGTGTTAATGTTGTTATGTTTTAGGGGGAGGACACAGAAGAAAATTAAAGCGTTATTTTCCTTTTGCCGACTTCTGCTTAACTGATTCCTTTTTTTTTTTTTTTTTTTTTGAGTGTCGCGAATGTTGTCGGGCATTGTTTTTTTTTTTTTTTTTTTTTTTTCCACGGGAACGATAGTGTATTCATGCCAGCTAATCTATGCTTGAAAATCCTCAACAGTTACACAGAGTTTATTCTCGGCCCCCCGCCTCCAAGCAAAAAAACAAACAAACGAACAAACAAACAAAACAAAACAAAAAACAAACAAACAACAAAAACAAAACAAACAAAAACAAAAAACGAAAGAAATAACAGAGAAAGTTATGTCATACGATTTTGGAAACGCGTGTAGTCGTTCCTTATTGTCCCTTAAAATTAAGAGATCATAAAATTGCAGTGGATGAATCGCTACATAACTCTCCTCTCTTTTTGTTTCATATGTATTCTTTTGGTTTGGAGGAGGTTTTCTGTAAAGATAACTCATAAAACTGCACGATATCTCACCATCAATGACTCGTTAGGTTGTACTGCGGAGTCCTTCTGTGACGGAACGTTGTTCTTGTCCTTCAGGTTCTGAAAATGACAGGAACATTGGAAAAATACCGAAACAATGCTTTTTCCTGGACAACGTCAGTAAATGAAGGAACAAACTTCTCTTGTGTACATTTTCTTTTTCTGTATATCACATCATTTAGTTGCCTTCTCATTAACTTTGCGAAAACTAGCAGTTCATATGTGAGAAAACCAAACCCCAAAGCATCAACTAATCGGTTTGTTTGGGTTTTGTTTTTTGTTTTTTTTTTTGTTCCTGTGGGGGGAGGGGGGGGGGGGGAAGGGTGCTAATGATTAATACTTGTAAGGATTAAATATTGAACACAATGTCCTTTTTTATTCGTAACTCAGAAAGATTTTGTTACAAATTGTACATTACTTTGTCAGACGACCTCTTAAGCTCTCGCATTTTCTGGTTCACTTTTTCTCTCACTCTTTCTCTCGTTTTTCTTATTTCCTCGTGTTTATAAGTCATTCTTTGCTTCAATAACGTCCGATTGTGGGATTATTATGTGTTTGTTTCATGTATATTTTTACTGCTTCCATCTCTTTCCATTCATCTTTGTAAGGTATACCTGGATGGTTTCTTGCATGCGGGCCAAGGAGTGCTGCTTTCGGCTCCAGCTGGAGCGAAAGAAGTTAGCAAGACCCTCGGGAGCATGGTAGCCGGAAACACCGGCAATCTCCTTGCAGACCTGGAGGAGGGCATCGTTACCCTGGCAACGCACGCCAGAATCAGAAAGACAATAATTACAAAACCAAGAATGAAATTCAAACACACACACACACACACACGTGTGCACAATATGTGACAAAAGTATCAACAATCAAGTGGTTTTCAATCCACGAACACGTGAAAAGACATAAAAGAAATGTTTTCCAATTGCTTCACGATGAATCTGTTTAGGGATTCTTGTACACAGAGATATATGTACTGCTCATAGCAATGCATAAGGTGACATAGATTGTTAAATACACGAGAACATTACCAGTAAGAAGGCTTATTCATGTTGTTTCAGCACATTATCATCGGCAGTTGATGTAAAGATCACAGCGGTCCATTGCACTTTTTATTCAGTGAAATATAAGCGGAAAAACAGGAAACTAGCTTTCCCTTACATAGAAATCTTTAAGACATAGAGTTACTATTCTGTTTCGTCTCACCCAAGTTATATTACCTTGATGGTTTTCTCCAGTCTGCTGATGAGATCACGTGATGTCTTCACGTGACCCTTGAGGGCGCGGCTAACTTTGACAGGATTCACTTCCGGTCCCAGATCTAACGCCTCTTGAGCCGCAAACAAGAGAACGTCGTGGTCCTACCGATGCACACAGAACAAAATGGAAACAACATATAACATGACAAGGTATAACAGATGTACTGATGATACAATGTCTTTTGTTTCTGCTTAACTCTGGCACATTATTTTGATGGAAAATAAAATGGGATGTTCTTTTGATATCATACCATATCCATCATCCTATATGCAAGTATATTAGACATAAAACACAGAAGCTTTGGTCGATGTCTATAACTAAAAAAAAAAAAAAAAAAAAAAAATCCGCTTTCTATTTCATCTTTTTTAAACATAAGGAAGTGTCCATCTTTTCATTTGATATTATTGTTTTTGTTTGAGCATGAGTTATTCATTTCAGTCTGAGTAACACTACATCGACATTACTTTCCAAGTAAATGAAATGTGCACTATACATGTATATATGAAATATACGTCCTTTTCTTTTCTGCTCTTTGCGATACGAAGGTATAGGATTACTTTTTGATGTTAAACACGGCAGATATCTCATGGAGAGGTGTTTACCAGAAGTTTTTCTTTCATCTGCTTGATCTTGGAGTCTGCTGCTGCCATCCTGTGCTGCAGCTTGCAGACCGTGTCGGCCGGGCTGGTGCTCGGCGGAAGATCGCAGGTTTCGCGAAGGAACTTCAGTAGCAGCTGCATGTCCTTAATACACATTTAAATATATGGAAGAAACGACGCATTTCAAGAACAAATTATGGTAAGAATGTTTAGAAAAACAAACAAATGACTGAGACAAGGACTGTTTCTTATGTCTTTTTTCAAACCATAATCGGTTTAAATATTAACTTTTAGACTGCTATAATGTTACTTTCTAATTCAGCTTGGAGGGCTGCTCTCCGTTTTCATAACATGGTAAAAAAAATAAAGGAAAATAACAACATTTGCCATTTTGCATGTGACATTCTCGCAAACCAGGAATATTTTTAAAAAATACAATTACGGTGAGATTTCTTTTGAATTGCTATCTTTTGTGCCATGTCATGGAAGGTGATGCACTAGCATAATTCTTGCTAGTGATTGGATCAGCATCGTGCAATTTTTTAAACAGTAGGCCTAAGTGACGTTATTCACAAATATCTGACCCAATTATTACCATGATGCTGAGATTTAAATGTTTATCATTAGCCCACATCCAAAATATCCCATGCTGTTATAATGTATATTTTATCCATCCGCATTTCTATTTCTCCATCGCCTTTACCTCTTCCCGGATTCTCTGGTTCTTGAAACGAGTGTCCAGGTTTCGAGCAACTGCTGGTGCCTTCAAGGCGGGCATCAGGTGAAAAGGTGCCCTGGTCTTAAGCCTCCTCCCTAGAGGGGGAAGTGTGCCTGCTGTGGCTACACTACTCATCCCACAATAAAAGATATCTGAATAAGAAAGAAAAAAAACCACAAAAACTATAACAAAAAACAATGTTTTATTAGAGATTGTCAATTTGATAATGAGTAATCAAAATGTTCCTTTATGTGTATCAAAATACGCGCATTCAGTTAAATGACACAAATTCATGCAACTTTTTTAAATATGATTACCGGCTAAGGGCGCTAAACTACAGTCCACATAAATCCTGAAAGGCCTCAATGCAACACACATGCAACCGGGGTACATTCTTCAAACGTAATGTTAAGGGAACAAGAAAAAAATCATACTATGCAAATACAATTTGTCAACTAAGAGGCAATATCCCTAAATTCGCCTTTGAACAATGTTCTATAACTAAATGGAATAAACCCCCTGAATATGCCATGCTCTAAAACTCCCGATTTTCAAAGTTTTCTGTGTACAAACTTGAAAAACTCACCTGAAATAGTGAGGCCTACTCCTGTCAACTGGATTCACCAAATTAAAAGGAATCTGAACAATTATTTCAGGTCTTTCAAAAGCTCACTGAAAGCAAGATTGCTCCGAAAAATCAGAGTACTTAGCTAGTAGGCGTTCAGTAAGCGAAAATGTGGGGAGGGTCGCTATGCACTCGTTGATGTAAACACATGATGCGCGCAACACCTCATTGTTGCGCCTACGTCACAATTACCTTTTGACCAATGAGAGTAAGTTTGCTGCTTGCCAGCGGCTGATCCATTGTGCACGCTTGCCTGACGTAACAACTGATATCAATGTTACGTTGAAACTTATCATTCTTTTGACTACAGGCGGTTCTACTTCCTCCGAATTACAATACATGTACACCTCTCCCTTTCTTTTGTACATAAGAATATTTACGATTATCCTGATAACCAATAATTTAGCAACTATAAAACCCCTTCCTTTTCAGACACGATTGCTTTATCACAGCCCTTCCGAATGTATTTTCCTTTAATAAATTAAGATTTGTGTGAAAACAAAGGACAATCTTGATCTCATTAATTTACATGTGTGAATCTGAGAGATATCTCCGTTTCATGAGAACACGTGAAACTTGAATAGTTAATAATAACTTCCCTTTTAAGCGTCAGATTTTGATGTAGCTAGTGACTTCTCTCTTTGCTTGATGCTATTCCAATTTATCAAAATGAACATGAATACCAGTAAGCCAATGTTTTCTACATAATCATATCAAAACACTCGCTTTAATCATTTGACACGAAGTCAAACACTATTTTCATGAAACGATTACTGGCTGACGGGTGCTAAACTACGGTCCACGATGAATTACGTCTACATAACATCTACAACTGAAATGTTTTATACGGTACTAAGAGAATTGGAGCAGAGCAAAATATTATTTTAAATGGAAATCCACGCCATGTGATAAACCTTGTAAAATCAGATGAACGGTACAAATCTGTTGGATCATTCCGTAACCGACTGACGGTTGATCACAGTGGCTAGTCATTTTTGTTCAAATTTGTTATGTGCTTGTAAATATCTGTAAATACACTGTATTTTAATGTAAATAACACAGTCTGCAAGAATCTTTAGCCTATTGAAGGAGGCAGACTTAACCAGAAGAGGAAGAAGAATCTTAAAAGATCGGTCCAAAATAATGAAATGCGAAACAGCAGACAGCCCTTCCGAGTGGATTTTCTTTTAATTAGTGAAGATTTGTGAGCAAGCAAAGGATAATCTTCCATAACATCAAAATCTCACCTCGTTTAATGTGCGACTCTGAGAATTATCATCGTTCATGAGAACATGTAAAACTTAAAATATTTCTTATGCCAAATTTTGATTTTAGTTTGATCCATGTATTACAATGAAGGTGACTGCGGAAGGGTGTTCATTTCATCCCTATGTGTCATCCTGATTCCCTGTCCATAGGTAGGCCTATGTGAGCGAAATATGTGCAAATTTGACTCATTTACACAGAAAGGGCTAAAATATATTTCAGTTTTACTTTCCTTATATCTTGCACGTTGAACTAAGCTTGTCGAAAACTGTTTTGGGCATATCTGGACGTTAAAAAGCTTGCAGATAGATACATCGCCTAAGATAAAAGTCTGCTCAATTGAAACTGTTGGGGGGGGGGGGGGGAGGATTGTACCTCATCTCCTATGGTTTTTCTACTTTAAAAAAAAAGGAAAGAAAAATCCGTTTACTTCTGGACTGCCAGTACGTGCGGCTGAGGCGAAACACCCTCCCCCCCCCCCCCACAAAAAAAAAAAAAAACACCTCCATCCTTTTACTTGATATGACGTAAATATTTGTGATACCCTTTACCCATTACCCGTATATGTCACAAAAATAAACTTTGAGTTTACAAAATTATAAACTAAGCAATGCTATTCATACCCTTACCATCTATTCTATCTAGACTGTGTAGACATGGTCTACCGACACAGCTGTGTTATTAATTTCTCTTTTCTCGTTTTTCTACCATACTTCTCAGTCATCTCATTCCTTTCAACTAAACTCATGTAACTAATAGACACTTTGCCCTTCAATGATGTAAAAAAATACCCATAATTCAGTGTTTTAGGAAATTGCCATGAAAAATGTCAAACTCGAGCGGGACTCGATCCCACGACATCCCAAGTCCCGGTTCCCTCCCGAGTCGTATGACCATGATTTATTTTTTCTTTTTATCTTGGCGATTACTCAAACACGGAATAATTGGTCTTTATTTACGTCGATGAAGGGCAATTTGTCAATCAGTTGCGATAAAAACAACTCGACGCAAGAATGATTAATTTGAATAAATTTATATTTCTACTTCTTTCCCTCATATGCCTTATTTCTCACCACCTTATCACCTCATATCTTTATTTCAAGGGATCTAGCTACGCTGTAATACACAGGGCTTCTTCCTCGATTTCCATCATCTATTTCAACATTATATAGATATTGATTTGTATTAATGACCCCATGATTAGCCATTATTTATGCTTTGTATTGTTTGTCACTCTTTTTACATCGATATGTAATTCTGCAAAATTAGACTACAATCTGAAATTCGGGAAGCATCATTGATAGATAAGATACCCAAAACTGCTGCTATTAACACAACATTTGTCATGATAAAATCAATAAAAGCAAACCAGAAATTGTGAAAAAACAGCAAATCTTTCATCACGTGAAGTCCTTCAAGGGGAATAATTTGTTGTCCCGAGTACCAATAATTTAATGCGATAACCTCATTCACAGCAGATACTTGTAATAATTTTCTCTATAGTTGAGGACAACAGACTTGACACTATTGTAGACAAAGTACATATGAACACGAAGACTGAAATATATATAATGTAATGATAGAAATATATTACAAACACACAAGCCCACAGACATAGACAGACAGACAGACACACATACAATATATATAAAATATATATACATGTTTATCTTTTGTATTTATGTATTATACATTGACATACACACACAGGAAAGGGAATGAAGATGTATTTGAGAAGAGAGTACATGTATTTCAAGAAATGGACGCTTTTTTCGCGGCTCTGAATTCCGTACTCAGTGGATGAAATTTTGCCCCCAAATAGCACCAGTTATTTACAAAGTCGTGGAAATTACGAATCCAGCAAAATGATGAAAAATATTCGCTGGAAAATAGATTTCAAACATACCCCTTTCCTAAAAGTTGTCTTTTAGTGTTGTGTAAAATCGCACTATAATTCCAGACAAAATTTTCGTAATGGAATAATCGATGTTTTTCGCATTTTGTCCTTGTATCTGAATCACAATTCAAACCCATGATTCACTGAACACATTTTTACCAAGTAGACGACAAAGAAAAAATCGGCAAATGAGGCTCAAATTTCATATTATACGGTAAAATGTCTAACATGAACATTTTGAACAGTTAAAGCGGTAAAGTCTTGCCATAAATCAACATCTTCTTCTAAATCTGAGGTGAAATGTGAATTTGTTAGCATTTTTACATTTTTGTGTTGCATTTTTGCAATTTCGGTCCATAAAACGCTCTGTGAGGTTAGTCTCCTAAGTCCCACGCATACTGAATGTCATTAGTACCCAAAATGTGCATGTCCGGAATTATCATGCTGTCCGGTAATACCATACCTCTATAATACAGACACAGACATAAGATGCAGACACAGACACTGCCACAGACATTCATACAGACAGATACACAGGCAGACACACAGAAACAGACAACACATACACACACATAGACACTGGCAAAGACACTCATACAGACAGATGCACAGACAGATACACAGACACAGACAACACACACACACCCACACACAGACACAAAGACACATTTCTGAAAGAGCACTGCTGAATAACATTAGTTGAAGCTTTAATGCATTACAAAATATATGTCCATTTATTTTAACACTTAGAGCTGTGTGGACATCATTCAATCCACACTACAAAAAAAAATCTACATCATGATCAGTCTCAGTAGCCATATGTGAACAGGAAATAATGTACAAACCTGTGACACAAGGACCTGATTCACATTTGTAAATTAAGGGTGTTCCCTGTAGACTTCCCTTTCAATGCAAATACATGACTTGTACACATGATCTCCCTATTGCATCATGGCCAGTCACACAGGTGAAATAGTCCTTGCAGCTGACAACTGTGACTCTGTGAACATTTCACAACATTTGAACTGTGTTTATAATATAGAAACATGCTTTGCAACCCACTTTTACATGACTGGCAATTTCCTTGCAAATCTTACACTCGTGAATCAACATTATGATCCATCATGTTTTATTCACCATCATTAACCCTAAAAAGGCTGGGGGGTTGAATCAACCCCCCCCCCCCCCAACATTTTTTGCGACTATTCCGCCGCCCGAAATTTTTTGACAGCGCCGTTCGCTGACTTTTTACTTTCAAGTCTCACGCATCTTTTGACCCCATTTTCGCAAAAATCGCGCATACTGTTACGACGCTGCACGACCTTTTATACACGCCTGTCAGACCGAAAATGGCTCAAAAACGTGATTTTGTGTATAAAGTCTATGCAAATAGAGTTTTCTCACCTTGTTCATAAAGATATGATTATTTTCACTTTCATAGGCTGAATTCAATTAATTTTAGCATAATTATGCTTGAAAAAGGTTCTGTCATAAATTTTATGGAAAAAAAAATTTAAAACAAAAGGTCAAAAAAACATAGAAATACATTAAAAATTCATAAAACAATAAAATACATAAGAAATTAAGTTTGATACCTGATTTTTTTATTTGAGTATATTGTTAAAGAATGCTACAAAGAATGTTATCACCAAAAATTAGGATTCTAGGAGCTTTACTTTCTGATTTAGAGCAAAATGTATGATTTTATGCATATATTAGCATAATTTATTAGTATAATGAAAATTGCCAATTCTTTTTGTATAGTGTGGTAGAGTAATGCATGTGCCAATTTTCATGGCGATCACGCGATCGACGGCCGAGATCTCGGGGGAGGGGGGTTTGAATCAACCCCCCCTCGTCCACAGAACACCCAAAAGAGCCCGGCCTGGTTAGGGTTAAGCTAAAGGATAATCTCAGCTCCATTCAGTTATAGACTGGTATGTCCTGCAATTTTGCCAAATGTGTCGACAATAGCATTCGCAAACTATTCAGCCTTGCAAAGTCACATGCTCGAGCTAATAAAGCTCAAAGCCATGTTTTCCTTTCTCATTGCAACAACCATATGAAGGTATCTAGAAATCCCTATGCACCATGTGAGGCAAAAACAAACTGAAGTAGGTGTCAAAGAGTATCAGGCTATGGTGCTAAGAATGAGACAGGATTGAAAAAAAAAAAATTAAAATAACGGAATAATATTGGCAAAAATCTAATCTCTGGAGAAGTCTTCAAGAATTATCAGAAAAGATGGAATGTGACAAAATCTGTTGTTTTTTGTGCCCTCTTGACTGTCATGACAATAAATCAAAACTTTGTTGAGTTTTTTAGACACGCCTTGTGACTAGATCATGGATATGGCAACTGTCAAAGCAGCTAATGGAAAAAAAAGAAGAAAGGAATTTGGTATGCTTGCACTGTTTTGCATTATTTTTTTTTCTTTTGTTTTTCTCTTATTTTTGAGGCTGGGTACACCTACCACAGTGTGGTTATTGTTAGGGGCAACCTTTTGGTGACCAAGTTTTGCATGAACTGGATTACACTAGCAACATTTCTTGGTGAACAACACAGATATGCCTTTTTTTGGTCATAATTTGTATCAATTCATCCATTTTTGCATTGTGTCATGCTTTGAGAAATGATGAAGCGAACACATTATTTGGAAAAGAAATCTGAAGACAGGTGCACATGGGACTTTCAAATATGAGAGAGATGTTGAACTTCAGAACTTAGCATCTCCACCATCAGTATTATTATTTGGCAGATGCCTCGTGAAGAGAACATTGGCGCAGAGAATGCTGGGAGACCATGCCTTCATTCACTACTGTTCACATCAATTTCTGATGAAATATTTCCTTCTTATAGGATCCACTTCGTGATGACACTGTCCTCACAGCATTGTAACACAGAAAAAAATATTGGACTGTGTTTCTTCTTTCGCCAGACATCTAAATGCCGCATATCAAAATGTTGTTGGTGATATGTCCCGAAATGGATTTTCCTCTACTTTCGATATCTAACCCTGAGAAAGAATGCATTGACTTTGTTAGCCTGAAGAACTCCAAGTTGGCAACACAACATGGAGAATTCCAAAGCGGCAATACAAGAGGAAGAACCCCTTACTGGCAACACAAGATGAAGGACTCCACATTGGCAACACAAGATGGCGAACTCCAAATTGGCAACACAAGATGAAGAGCTCCAAATTGGCAACACAAGATGAAGAACTCCAAATTGGCAACACAAGATGAAGAACTCCAAATTGGCAACACGAGATGGAGAGCTCCAAATTGGCAATACAAAATAGAGATTGCTTTTCCTTGTGAGCCAAGCATTGCTTTCACTGAGAGGACATATGAACCAGCATGTGCTACAGGTGTCCTCTTGATTAGTCCATGAGAGTCACATGGGGTTGAGATGTCAAGCCCTCATGTCGCGCCAGAGAAGTTGGTGGATAGCGGGACGATGTTGTAGCTGTACTCCTTGGAGACAGAGTTCTTGACCATCTTGGCCGCATGCGTGAGCTGGAGGGCAGCGTCCGGATGGGAGGTTCCTGGCAGCAGCGTGCACTCGCGCTCCAGGAGGCTGGAGATCCCCAGGAGCAGTTCCTGCATCCCAAAAGAGAGGGCCGCTCTCCTCAACCTGTTCAGCTCCTGCAGTCACATGACACAGTCACATGAACATAACAAAAAATGAAAATAGCATTGCCATAAGACCAACAACATGGCACAGTGAAATGATAATCATACAAGAATTGCACTCAGATTGTCATACCATCTGGTAACTACAATATGACACAGTGAAATGATAATGGTAATAAAAGAATGAAAATCACATCATCACAAGTACAATTTTCTTCTATTGCAACTTCACATGCAATTTGCTCAGGTTGAGATAGACTCTGAAATATCTTAATACTCTGAAAGGACCCATATGGCAGTAGTATATTAGTGCAACATTATTCTATACTTACAATGACAGCAGTACACTGAGCATCAAATTCTTAACTGTACAATGAAGCCACTACCATGTTGTTTGATCTTGCACTCGGTGTGCAGGAACCTGATTATAATAAGTTTACATTACCCTACCAGACAAGCGAGGCACTGCCTGAACATGCAACTCAAGTTTCCTGTATGATACGTATCTCAAACATGCCTATATGCAGTACCGAGAGTTTGTGGAGTTAGTTAGTTTGTTTGTTTGTTTGTTTATTTTTCTTTTTCAGAGATGACAATTTTGAGCCCTGAATTTTTACTTTGTTGTATCGAGGATGTTATTATAACTGTGTTCATGATAACAGGAGTGCATTGTATACATTTTCATGGGGCAATTACATGAACATGACCTTGAACTTATGGTCAAGGCTTTGGGGTGCTTACCTTATAAAACACTGGCGTCTTGTCTGGCAGCTTCCGAGCATAACGCAAGATCTTCTGAACATCAGACTGAACATGCAAAGTAAGGAAATATTTGATGTTACACATAAACATAATCTCATATATAACACAAAAGCTATACATACACACACATACTACACACAGTATCTATGTTACCTCATATGTATACATCCACATTATGTATATCAAAGTGGTTTGCATGTTTTCTATAATATAATAAGATATTTAATGAATGTTGCAAAATGTACCATAGGGTCATAAGATACAACTGCTTGGTCAACTGAAAGCTTGAAGGCTGTAACTCTTATGCAAAGTGTACACAACATATGCCCTTTTGCCTCAAAGTGAGTGACAGTTACTGCAACTAAATACAGACTCAAGTTTCAATGTTTGTGAACGTCATTTCATCAGCTTTAGATTATCCATAAGGAATGAGCAAGGAAGGTGGGGGGAGGGGTAGTGGAGAAGGATGCCACAAAAAGTGAGTAGATTCACTACCTGCAAATTCCCTGTCTTGATCCACACCACCGGATTCTGGGCATAGCTCCTCTTCTGAGCCGGTCTTACAGGAAAGGGTGTCTTGTTGTTGTCTCCGTATGGATTCTCATCAAATGCTGCAGGGTGGAGGACAAGGGGTATCTCTCATTACACTAACTGCCTCAGTTTCGTTTCTGTTCTTACCTTGGAATGCCTTATTGAAGTCAATAGCATTTTTGTTTTAAATGCAAGATCACTAAAACTTTGCTTCCTGAAAATGAGTGAATGGTACCAATTTCTCCGTCCACTGCAGTACTCCCTAATTGTAAATTTTACCACTTACGGAATAGTCTGAAAGTCTTAATTCGCAAAAAAATTAGACTCACTAAATATATGGCATATGCAGAATTAAAGGGGCATTCCAGAAGATCTATATAATTTCACATCATGTATTACATAAATCGGCAGAGCCATGTATAGTTTGTGGAATTTATTGTGGTTCTTGAACTGATAAACCAATACTCTGAAAAACCCAAAACATAATACACTGAACAATGACAATGACACAGAAGCTCATATATTCCAGTAATGCAGCAGTGTAATTCTGTTACAATACCAATTGCTTAACAAGTTCTCCTGCGTAGACTTCATGCATGCTTTCTTCTTTTTGTTCTGCTTCCTTGAGCACTCAGCCATGCATTTGTATGTGAAGCTGCTATGTCATCATCCTTGTTCCTTATGATTTGTTACATATTTTGAAAACATTCTCATTCCTCATCCCAATCACTATAAATTCTGAAACTCTGTACCCATTATGACCAATTTATAGACGTTCAAATGCAAAACTCTAAAAATCGTTTGGAGGTCTCCTTTAAAACGCTGTATATCCACACTCATATGTCGAATGGACATACCAAAACTCAACATGTCTGAGAGCAATGGGAGATAGATAGAGAGAGAGAGAGATAGGGTAGAGATAGACCTACCAAGACAGGGCCCAAGCAGACTGGTCTTCCCTAGCCAGGACAGTGGGGTGGACCCCGGCTCATACAGTGACAGCATCATGTTGGATTTCTTCTTGCTGTCTGCCCAGGAGTACAGCATGCCATACCAGTCCTCTCTGTTGGTGAGGCAAGGATGAAAATAATCGTAAACTTTGGTATCATTTTTAATCATGAGCAAATTATCTATTGATAGCTCAGCCAAGATTTGGGAGTAGGCATCCCTCTGGTCTGTTGCCTTATTCTATATTTGTGAATTGATTCATACTTAACCAGAAGTTTCAATGGTGAGACAAACAGATGTATTAAATAATCATGAACAATAAAGTAAATGCAAGCATGATGAGGTATTCCTAGCATTGTATCATGGGAAGAACTTCACTATACACTCCTTTCCCTATATCACCATATGTACTGTTGCTGCTTGCATGAGTACAGCTCAAATTCATTCAACACCAGCTACTTTCAATATAGTTGGGTGACAAACAGCGCACATATACTGCAAACATCAATATTTTTTTCCTAATTAATTTTTCACGCTGAACGGCTCAAAAACATATTCACAGCTTGCGTGAATTTTGCACAGCACAATTGTCAACCCATTGAAAATGTGCAAAGAAAATTGTGATTATTTTTCCATGGGTTTTTGGAATTCACGCTAGCTAAAGTCGCACAAAATATGCGAAAATAAGAAAATGGATGTACCGCGAAAATTTCTGCGTTTCAGTAGGAATGAAATGAACTCCACATTAAACATTTGTGACCTCCTGACCTCCTGTGATCAAGCAGTCATCTCGTTCAGGACAATGATCTTACTTCTGAGTTGTTCTGATGAAGCAGTGGTGACTGTAGTTCCTTGAGGTAGGTGCAATCAAGCACTATAAACTCAGAACATTCGTGACAGGAAACTGTCCTGAACTGGAGCCGATGGCCATTTTTGTGGTATGAAACTTTCGCAAACTGCTACTTGCATTCAATGCACTGCATTGACAAAACACTTTTGCATTCATTTTCCTCTAACGAATCTTGGCTCTTTGCAAAATATGCAAAAGTTTCATGCGCACATTTCTGGTTTTACAGTAGTTGCCCAGGTAATGTGCATACGGATCTTTGGTAGCCATTCATAAGCACACACAGGTCGCTTAGCTTATGCTAGAGGTGTCGGGTTGTTTTTTGAAATTTGTATGGTAATGCAATACAGAACTAAACTTGAGAGAAGAATTGTGATATGTACTCTTGATTGCAATTGTGATTCCACAGTTGAGAGCGACACCCAATGGACTAACTGATACGTACGCTATCTGCACCATGGCAACCATGTTGTTGACCTTCAGACTACCATGGAGCAGTACACAGAAGCTAGGAGCCTTGCCTTCCTCTGTGGACACTGCCGAAGTCGTCTCATCCTCACCCTTTTCTCCTCCTCCATCTTTACCTTCGCTGGATTTATCTATGTCAGTCAACAATGACAGGAAAAAAAAAATAATGGGTGGGTTTCTTCCTCAACGCAGGATGCAGACTGTATTTGAGGAATTGCATGATTGGCAGCCATATGATTGTGATGTCATCACTGGCTGACAGCTGAGAACACGTGGAAACTTGAACAAACAATGGGCTTTGTTGAGAAAGACAGTCTGGCGACCATTTTTCATTTTGAAAACAGAGTAATAAGAGCCTGCACTCTGTGCAGAAAAGTGCAGAAAATAACCCCAAAATTCCTGTGAAACATGTTACTAGAAACATTTTGAACCATACACGGTAGCCATATAGTATACTAAAGGTTACTGACAATGTCAGCATGGAAATTTCAGTACTTTCTTCCTTCTGGACTAACCTTTATTTTGTGCTCTATTTCTAATGTAGAATGCTAAAAGAAAACTACTTGTATGTGATAAAGTAGCTTTTATTTTAGCACATCATCTCTATGACTAACAGATCACCACCTGCTTGACTTCACTCCTTAAATACTCTAAGTTAACTTAAACATGGCTGCAAGCTTATATATTATACGTGTAATTCTGTAAACCATATAGAATTTTTCAAATCTATATATTCATCTGATGGAACTCTGATCTGATCTGATTCATTCGTTCATTTTTTTTTGCTTAACAGAAATTGAATGCATAAAGTAACAAGACAACGTACAATAAACAAAATTTTCAAGTTGGTAAAACATTTTGAGTATAATTATGAAAATGTTGGAAATGGGAGGTATGCTAAAAAAGCAATGTTGTGTGGTATATTTCCTTGAATGATGCACTTTTTAATATACATGAAGACACTAACCCCTGAGATTAACTGGAATGACAAGATGTCGAGAGAATGATGGTGGGCTTGCAATGTCCACCATGTCCAGGAAGCCGAAGATGTGGAGGTCACTGCCAATCTCCTTGGAGATGACCTCCGTGTCTTTCTCCACCATCGTGGTCTTGGGGCGGGGGAAGAGCTGCACGTCGGAGCTCAGGTTCCCGCAGTGGAGCGTGGTGCTGAACACGCTGTGCTGCGACTCGGCGTACTTCAGGAACATAGACTGGACGGACTTGGGTGAGAGGGGGCCCTCCACCGTGTGTAGCTGCCCGCTGCCGTTGGCATCCACCAGCTGCTGGTAGTGGAGCAGGGTGTGGCCCTGCTGTAGCTCGGCCTGGCTAGCGACGAGGAACACATGGAGCTCGCTGGGGAAGACAAACGGGAGGGGGTTCTTCTTTGGGTCCACCTGGACGTTCATCTCGGCAAGCATCTGGCATAGGGAGCCCGCCCCAATCCCTGGGTTGCCATCGGTAACCAAGAGGACCTGTAGATGGCAGAAAATCAAATCATGCAGTTCGGGGGGGGGGGGGGGGGGGGTATTCTGTTTTGATTCTGGTCTCTCAGACAGAAGACCCTAAGTTAAAGGTGCATGGTCCCAGTGTTTTAGTCAAATGCGTACGCGGGCGCACAGCGCAAGTTTCCTATAGAGACCTACGCTATCGACTCCTCTTTGCGCTTACGCTTTGGCCCACTTCCCCGAGTCCGAAGAAGTCCGATTCACTGTAGTCAGCACCAGTGGTCGGATCACAGTTCGGCTCATGATTCGGCTGATGGGGATGACAGCTTTGTTAAACTTCTTTTGTGATGTCATAATAACAAGCACATATGCACGCACCCTGGCATTACTACAGAATGCGCGATGCGCAGAGAAGACAACGAAGGCAACGTTATTTAGCAACACCTACGCTCTTTACTCTTGATGACAGCTCAACTTCGGTAATCTTCGTATCAATGCTAACAGTGATCGGCAGTATCATCAACAGCGCCCTCTACACTACCGGGACTATGCACCTTTAAAGTCCCGCTTGGTGAATTCCCCCTATTAAAGACAAGCTATATCATTCAGCTGCAAGAATGGGTACCTGGCAGTGTTGGCATAACAATGATGGCATGACCCTCTGTAAAGCAATAAGAACTCTAAAGAGGCCCAATCTTGAGTCAATGAGCCTATACTATTATCATGGAGCTACTAAGTAGTAGCTCCATGCTATTATCGTACCACACATCAGTGAAACAATCATTTCCATCATCAAGATTACTTATCAGTCCTTCCAAAACTTTTGAGATATTTAATGAGTCTAGTTGCACAATTGTTATGAATTTTCATTAAATCTGCCATCTGATGACAATAGGCTGCATGGGAATGTGTGGAGTCTAGGAGAGCTATTCAATAACGTTTATGTATGGTTTAATCTGAATTGTTTCTTCAGAGCAATTTCAAAACAAGAACCTACAACACACCTCTTACATATTGATTCAAACCAATAAGTTTGGATTATTCTTTAGCTCTTTTTTATTTCAATTTCAATACCACAATATTGCATATCAAGACAACATGAAAAAACCACTTACAATATACAATTGAACCATAATTATCTGGTTGACAGTTACAGAGCATAATGAGTTTGTTTAACCCTTCGTGTGTTTTGAGTGCAGATTGGCACAGAAAAGCCCCATAGCATTGTACACACTGTCCAGATTCTAAGGCACAGAAAGGGTTGAGACTCTTGCTATGAATACAATAAAAACAAGTACAAAATATATCATCAAAGTATGTGGGGGGATTAAAGCCCATCATGGAATTGGAAAACCCTTTCTTTCATGAAAGATATTGCATATATATAAATCACATATAAATCATCATGCACTCTTAATGTTAAAAATAACTGTTTTGAGGCATGCTTTTTTTCTGCATAACTGGGGCCTGTCTTGTAAAGACTTGTGATAGAAATCAATCACAAGTTTCTTTTGAGCTGCAATGCAAGTTGCGATTGATTTTGGGACTTGTGATTAATTTGAAGGCTTTATAAGACGGGGCCCTCCTGAAACTTCACTGAAAATGAAAATGCACAGGCACAAATTTGAGGCATGAACACATTACTCATCTTCATAGCTCAGAAATAACTTTGGACCCTCCCCCGTCCTGCCCCTCCCCCCCCCCCCCCCAAAAAAAAGAGAGATTCATATCTCATATATATGAAAACAAAAAAAATCTTGCTTATCATTTTTGCTAGACTTGTTTTGGGAGATTCTGAATTGCTAAGCACACAGTGCTCAAGCTGGAACATTTCGCCGCAACGAACAGTGAAGTAATCATCAGGAGGGAGATGAGCTTGTAACCACTAGCTGCATCAGACAGGTGACCACTACACTCAGGGTCTTTGTTACCTTGTTTCTCATATAACACAAGTGGCCATTATAGACAGGTAGACAAGTCTGACTGTATCTTTTGTTCTATTTGCACCAAGTTCCTCGTGGCCACGGCAGCCCCGTTTGCCTGAAATGTAGTGCCCTTGCGGTAGGTAAGAAATTCTCCTTACTCCCCCCCCCCCCCCCCCCCCTCATATTCTAGTCTTCTTCTTTCCAACTGAAAATGTAGCTATCAGATACCACTCCAATGGCATCTGGCATGGCTAGACTACACACATTCCCCGTCACATTCCACTATGGACTGCTTCCGAGTTTTGTTACTGCCTATTACCAGTACATGCTGCCATGTTATGTGGCATTCACCCCGTTTTATTACGACCTTCTAGGTTTCTCATCAGCAATGTGACTGCCATGACAAATCTTTTGACAGTTTAAAAATCTGACACGACATCTACGGCAATCATGGCCTGTCATGTTTGCCCATTCTGTCTCTCCATGTTGTCTCACGTTCGGTCTGTTTTGCGTACGGTGGCCTGAAATGTGATTGCCCTGACCACTGGGGACATGGTGAAAACATGGCATAAGCAGCTGGTTCAATGCTAGAAGCGTCACCTGGGGGGCATTTCATGAAGTGTTTTGGTCAGATATTTTTCTGACAAGCTGGGGGTGTTTCATCAATTTAGTCAGCGCTAACAAGTTGTCAGCGCTGACAATTTCAGCAAAATCCTTGGTTTTAATTGGCTGGAATGTTCTTGTTACTGACTGTTACTATGGTGATTGTCAGAGACTAACAACTTGTCAGCGCTGACAACTTTCATGAAACGGTACCCAGTTATGAGCTACTGAAATCCTTGCATCTGATTGGCTGAGAGCAAATTTGTCCGACCAATATGTCAGACAAAACGCTTCATGAAATGCCTCTCAGGAATGGCTGGAGGCAGCGTTACCTGTATTGGAGTAATGGACCCCCACTCTTCCATGACGTATGTATTGAGCGATGTCAGGACGGTGTCCAGCAGCGTCTTGTCGTACGTGTCAACAGACTGCACAGCTCTCTGGTGGATAAGAGAATGGATACTGCCATGTGTAAAACTGTATGGAAGACAGACTCTGTGACCTTTGTGTTTAACATTACTGTAAAACAAGGAATGTTCGCATGCATTTTAATTTCGTGAATTTCGTGAGAGCCACGATTTGCGAAATTAAAATGCACGTGAAAGTTCTTGTCTACACTACACACAATGAATGTTAGAGGCAACTTGGAAAATTTCATGCCGCGAAAAGGCCGTCGGCTCCAATTTGCGAAAATTTCATGCCGCAAAAATATCATGTTTTACAGTAGTCATTTTGGTGATGTGTGTATGTATCAAGGATATGTAATGGGGGAAAATTAAATCTTGAACATGTCTTTTCCTAATGTAAGACAGATACAGTTATGACTGTGCATTCCAATACATTCTATTATTAATGTGTAATAACATTATGATCAATACATGTATACTGACACTGGATACTATGACATGTCTGATGCACGTTTACACATCAAATTTATGAAGATCCCACACTGCATATGACTATAATATGACTAATAATGATATTCCTGCCAAGTTCTTGCCTGCACTATCTACACATTGGTCACACATACACAAACATATACACACACAAACACACACACACAAACACCCACATTTATCAAGATGTTCTACCTTGCATGCAATATTTTGCCAAGTAAATGGTGCACGTACAGTTGTACAAGTATAGTGTAAGAATGAGAAAGAACTAATTATGACTCACAAAGACAGTGAAATACCAATAATCTAAATCTCAAATGCACAGTCAAACCTAACAACTGGTAGATATTTTCAGTTTCCATGTGATCATATTTACATTGTATATGCCCGGCTCTACACAAACCTCTCTGGTGGCCTGTTCGGGCTACTAAAATCTTCAAATCAGAAATTTTGGTGGCTTGAAAAAGACATGTAGTATCCTGAAATAGTAAATAAAAATCTACTTTGTATCTGCAGTGCCTGATCAGGTCACCAAAAGATGACCTTTTTAAAACAATTTTGGTGGCCGGATATCAACTTCTAGTGGCCCCAGGCCACTGCCAATGCTGAGCCCTGCATGTGTACATGATGACACTGGTACCAACCTATAAAAAATCAGTAATGTTAGCTACTTGCCCTCCCCATTCAATGATCATGTGTTGTCTTAATACATCATTCTGTAGCTGTAGACAAGTTTTCAGCAGCATTTGTCTGATGCAGCAGCCAACCAAGCAATAGTAGGGACTTTTTGATTTCAACCTCCTGGACGTGGACGTTGAGGTAACAAAGTCATTTTAAGGAACTGCGCATGCTCCAGGTTCTCCGGTACGTCCAACGCAAGAATCGCAAATGCATCTTCAAAGGATTTCACGTCCCCCTAGATTCAGGATGTGAGTGACGTCATCGCTTGGCGCACCAATTGCTAGCCTGTGAGAAGGGACGGGGCCATGACATTGTGAACGGCGTGCATTGAATATCGTAGTGGGTGATGACACAGCAGACGTAATGAGTGGACTACAGCAATTTGGAATCACTCTTGTACCGAGGAAGGCGTCCACGTCCACACATTCAAAAAGTCCGAAGTATTAAAGCTGGTTGATCTGCCTCAGCACACCAATGAGTGGTGGTTATGCACACTTTGACTGTAAAGTGGATACCTTATAATCAATATTGGTTGCTGGTCATGTTAGACTGGTCATTGCTTTGTATGTGTTTTGAGCTCCACATTTTTTTTTTTTCTTCTTCTTTGCCATGGAGTTCCTTTCTGGGTGCTTTGGACAGGCAATTGTTATGAACAGGTGGTCACTAGAGCAGGTTTGACAATCTTTAATACTAAATTATTATATGGTTAGAAGCATCCTAGCATTTGTGTGAGTTTATTCCATTTCTCTGATCTTGCTGATCTCAGACACAATTAGATGACAAATCAAGGAATACACAAATTGGCAGCATTGCATTAGGAGGCCTACTGCTTGATTAAAAAAAAAAAAAAATCTCTTTCATACTCAGGTCCACATTTTTTTTTTTCTAAAGCATGTCATCATTTCTTTGTTGGGTGGGGCTTAAAAAAGGAATAAAACCAAGCAGAGAGAGCATCATTAAAAAGTATGGACACAGACTACTTTGTGTGAGATTATAAAACTGGTAATTTTAAAGGGGATGGCTAGTAACTGATCAGTGGGAATCAGTGGGAATGCTGGGGGATGACTGTTCGAATTCTTGTGGGATTCATTTAAGAGTACATAATATATCTATTGTTGTGTGAAAATTATTTGCTTCAAAACGGTCTCATATTCAAGTAATGTGCAGTTTAATGCCCCGTCACTGTACAGGTATGCTAACCTGGAAACATTAAACTGCACATTACTTGAATATGAGACCGTTCTGAAGCAAATAATTTTCACACAACAGTAGATATATAATGTACTCTTAAATGAATCCTACAAGGATTGGAACAAAAATCCCCCAGCATTTCCACTGATTCATACTGATCAGTTACTAGCCATCCCCTTTAAAGGGATGGTACAGTTTTAGTTGAGATGAGATGGGTCCCACCTTTTATTAGAACCTCTTTGTTTTTGGATATCTCAGCCATTATTTCAAAACCAATTTTCATCAAATAAACTTTGAATTAACATTAGAACTGTATGTTCTTTCTCATCATCTCACATAAAGTTGGAATCTGAGTAACTGAGGAAGCCCATCTGAACCAAAACTACATTGTATACCATCCATTGAAGGTTTACTGCCATCACAAAATTACACACCACATCATTTGCACCCTTAAAGCTAATAACCTCAAAATGAGGCAGACACACCCTATTTTTCTCTCTCTATGAGTCTTTCTCGATGATAAAACTGTGGGAGAACACATGATGAAGCCAGGATATGGTACAGACTTTCAATAGCAATAATGACAGAGCCACCCTAACTTTGCGTCTTTAAACAAATTTATGCCACAGTTCTAAAAGAAAAGGGAATCGGATTACCGTTACTTCATGCGCTCTACGTCATTGGGATTAACTCATACAATACATTACACCCATACATGACCAGAAATGATGACAGTGCCATCCTAACTTTGCATTGTTTGACGATTTTATGCCACAGTTCTAAGCAAAACGGAGAAGGATGGAATCCCATTTCCTTTGCTCAATTTTCCATCAAGATGGAGAAGGATAACTTATGCAGTCTACATCCCAGGGATAAACTCGTACAATGCACTACTGCCTAAACATCAACCGCCATAATGACATCGCAATTCTAACTCTGCGCCGTTAAATGATTTTATGCCATAGTAATAAAGAAAAAGGAGAGGAATGGCTTAATGCAGTCCACATCATAGGGATGAACTCGTAAAATGCACCACAGCTAAACATCAACATTTCAAACTCTTTTATGAGCCAGAGAAAGCACTGGTCTGAAGGTTTAATAAAAATAAGTGGCTCTGTATCAAAAAGCTGAAATATAATGGAAAACACACACAATGCACCTTCCTGTGGAACAGTCTGTTAAAAGAGTGTTCAAACAACTGTAAAAAAGCTGTTATTTTCGTGAAGGTTTAATTTTCACAAATTTTATGAATCACTGTTCAGCTGCGTATTTAACAACATGCGAAAATATCATAAACAGACAGGCCTTAGTGCATTTATGATGTAACCTCAGTGCCAAATTGCCCAAAACAACATCTCCTCAAAATGTCTGTGGCCTCCTTGTTCACAAAAATACCTGTTTGCGAAAATAACAGCATTTCAGTATCTGAAGTCTATCCCTTGCACCTTAATAAACCTCAAGCCCTTTCCATCTTGACTGGAATTTCATTTATAGGAAGTACTAATGTAAAAAATAAATAAGATTGAACGGTGAACATCCATTCAATCCTTAGTCACACCCAAGACGGGTTGTTAACATGCCATAATAAATCATGATAGTTTGATCCGTTCAGAAAGACGTTTCAAGGATCCTTGTGTGAAATCATCACCTAACACAGTCACTACGTCAGCTTTTTATTGATCACCTGTGGTGGTCAAGCTCTTTGCACCCAATTAAAGTCATGGTAGAGAATTTATACCTTCAGCTCGTTGTGGTCTCGTGTGAATGGGACAAGAACTTCGTAGAGGGAAGAGAAGACAACCAGAGAGCAGAATTCCATGCGATCGTTGGCGGTGATGTAATCAAACATGGAGCAGAGAGAGGTTTGGGCCACTGAGCGCCGCGTCTCCGTGCTGGATGCGTCTGCCGACGAAGTCGTCAGCGGCCGCATCATGGACAGCGATGCATCAAGGATGACGACTGTCGGCATGGCGATGGGATGCAGTGACTATTCGCTCAGGGAATAGACTGAAATAAAAAATGATGAACTCAATGTAAGCAAACAGATAAACTTTACAATGTAGTGTTCCTGACATGTATCGTACAGCACATCCTTTCTCCTTTATAGTTCATATGACATGCTATAGCTTCACATCAGATCATTATCACAGAGAACTCCTCCCATTTACAGAGAATGTATAGAATGCACTCCACTACCATTTAGGTCTGGTATCACAATAAACTTGCAATCACTTCTACATGTGCACAGATGCTCATTGTGGACAATCACACCAATAAGTTAGCACTGATTTCCACATACTACAGTTGTGTTGATATTCAGGAGTTCACCATGAGCCATTCAGCCATCATGAGACATGGGTGTTCTTTCATGAATTTGTTGTGGATGGTGCCTCAAATCTACACAGCTGAGGAATGATTAGTACTGGAAAATCAGATCTATGGAACCTGCCTCATTCAGGGTCATGCAGATCCCTCTCAGACTTAAGAATCACAGACTTCCCATGTCAGCACTGATCCTTTCATGCCTCCGCTTCACCTGTCCGACAATGCTTTGGGATCATTGATGACAATGCGCATCCAAAACCCCTATTCATGGCAGGATTCGTTTTCCTGATCCAGAATACTTCTTTGACTTTCCCTTGGCCAGAAGCAGGTTTGAGAAAGAGTCAATGTTACTAGGTATATTAAAATAAAGCAATCATTCACCTTGAAAAAGTCAATGGGGGTGGACAAAAGCTAGCCAGTCAAATACAAGTATGTATAAAGGTTGGTTGAAGCTTTGTTTGGTTGTGAGAAAGACAGAGGCAAACTAAAATTTCCAACTCATTCCTGTTAACTCTTTATGTGCCATGGTGTACACCCTGGTATGCCACATTATTCTGAGAAACCAAAGCAGTTATGCTTTGAGAAAACATTCTGTTTTTCAAATCTATGTACCTCTTATACACTTCTGTTAAAAGCTGGACATATAGTCTGCAAAGTTGTAGAGAAAATGCCAAGCATTGCTTTGACATAAATTCGTCGCCAGTCACACGAACCGACGAATCACTCGATTTTGGGTCAAATTTTCGATTTTGAGATTTTCAATCATTTCGATAGTAGATATTCCATACTACATATTCTGAAATTCTCAGTGTGTAATTTGGTGTAATTTTTAAGTAGTTATCACTTTTGTAGAAGTATGTAATTCCATTTGTGAAAATTATTTGTTTTCCCCATAGACGCGTGTGTTAAAACAATCAGGCGATTCGACGGTTCGGTGACCGCACGTATGCGCGGTCACCGAACCGACGAATCAGTGCGCATTGACTTGCGTGTAATTTTTGAGATTCAATAGTTCATTGACCGCGCGCACAGTGCGCGTACTATGTAATACATGCATTGACAATGACAACGCTCAATGTACATGTACATATGGACACACATGGAAAATGACAACGTTCTTTGCAGACCGAAAATACATGCATGCAGCTCTTTGACGATTTTCCGCTTATTTGTTAACAATACAATTCGATAAAAACTTCACAAGTTAGAGCAAGAATTGAAGTCTGATGTACTACAAAAATAATTGGAAATTATAGACATGAAAGTGTAGCAACCATAAGTCAAAAATGGGTTAACTTCAAAAGCGATTTTCTCAAATTGTCATTCTTACGCAAACCTGAGGGATTCGTCGGTTCGTGTGACCGGCGACGAATTGTATGACAAATGTATGATTGCTTTTTTTTTTTTCAAATGACCTGTAGCTACATTACTGTAAATGCATGACCTTTGGACACAAAAGAGTGACAGAAACTAAGAATTTATACGCAAATCTGGTAGGGAACACTGCATGCTGGTCAATCACCACATAAAATGCAAACTACATGTGAGAGGAACGGAATCGCAAGAAACATTTTTATTGTACTGTGGCATTTGGCGATTTATCGATCGGTTTGGGCGGGTTTGTGCGTTTGAGCAGAATATGCGAAGTTGGCACGCTGTCGACTGAGTCGGGCGTGCGAACGTGGCACTTAAAGAGTTAAAGTCACTTTTGCCAAACAGGCACAAGTTTGAAAGCATTTTCCTTAATGCAGGAATAGGTGTGACCTCCAAAGCCTTTGCATTTAGGCTGGTCTCAGTTAGTGTGACACGAGAAATTTCGTGAAAACTTGGGGAAACTTTGAAGTTTCATGACTTTTTTTATTTCTATGTCCTGATTTTCATGAAACATCCACTACTTTGAATTTGTCTGCTCTCCATTCTTCTATCAATGACAACTTAAACGTGGGGTCACATGGCACTTCAAGAATCAAGTTACAACTGTGCTTCATACGGGTTAGGGTAGAATGACACGGCTGTCATATGATATATATCAAGTTGATATGTCGTTGCTGCTTCACAGAGAGTTTCTCACAGAATTGAGAGATCTTGTAGCCCTCATTACAGAGCTTCGTTTGGGATTGAGCATGACAGAAATATTGCATCTGCCAACATTGACAACATCACATACTTTGGAGAGATCCCAATCCCAATACGTAAAAACTTCCTTATTCTATGGTCGGGATAAATGCATTACAGGACTCCCTTGCTTTTCGCAAGACAACTGGCTGGTTGGGAGATGACTGAACGTAATGAAAGTTGACTAATAGGTTCACGGAACATAATTATTCAATCCTTCCTGCCAATCTCGGCCAGAGTTTGATCATAGTTTTGTTACAGGATAGTGTGATGCACACAGTCCCAGCTGTGGGCAGGTATAAATAACATCCCCACCTTTACAGGGAAAGAGGAAGAATCTATTTGAATCCTTCACGGCCCACGCTTGCATGCATCCTGTACATCTAGATCTTGATTCAGAAAACTCTCAAGACAGGATAGAGTATGACATTATAGTTTAGCACTATGCTTCAATCTTGGCCATGGGAGTCAATGAGTGCCTAATATTAGACATGTGAAAGCACAAAAAAAAAAACTGGGCAGAACTGCTCGGCAGCCTATTTTTGCTTTTCTTTTCCTTGTTTTTTGTTGTTTTTTTCGCAGTTGCCAACATCACTAGCAATGCCAGCTATCCCCTTTACGTCACAATGATTCACATCTGCCTGATATAGCACACATAGTCTGCTATCAAGACCCTACTTGTTGCTTTAATTTCCTGTCTCGATGAGGCCCAAGAGTCATTTAGCACTGATTTCCTTATCTGGGTGTTGTTTTAAATTCTCCAGACTCTTCAGTAAAGTTTTCCAATGATACATAGTTTATTTAACTTTATTCCCCCAAAAGCAACCACACAATTTAAAGGGTGTGTACAGTTCTGGTCGAGGTGAGGATTTAGCTTTTAACGTTTTGCGAGATATTCAGAAACCACTCTATGAGATGTCAAAGAGCATGCAATTCTAAGGGGTATCAAAAGTTTATTTGATGAATATCGGTTTTGAAATGGCCGAGATATCCAAAAACAAGGTGAAACAAAGAGATCCTAATATAAGGCGTGGCCTGTAGTCTTTTATTATTATCACTTTTTTGGATATCTTAGCCATTTGAAAATTGATTTTCATCAAATAAATGTTGAATCCTTCTTAAAATTACATGCTCTTTCATATTTCATAAGAGGTTTCTCATTATCTCACTTAGGAATGTTCAAAACATGAATCCCCACCTCAACCAGTACTGTACAATTCCTTTAAATCAGTCAACAGATAAAACATCCTTTTGAAAAAAATTGTCTTTGAACTCTGAATTCAGTTCTGCATGCAAGAATTCATACATTTCACTACAGCAAGTCAACTCAAATCATGCTTTAAAAAAGAGCCAAATTTCTAGGCTCAAAAGACTTAAACTGAAAAGTGGAACAAGAAGTATAGTTAAGTAGTAGGAAAGATTTATGCACAACTTCAAACTCTGAACAAATAAACACCTTTAAAGAATAACTTTGTTCAGCCACATTACTATAAAAAAAAATAATAAAAAATAAACTGTCACTTTTTCCCCTTGGCACACACAACTGTAATGTTTTCCAAGTAATGTGGTAGAGGGACACACATACTTATTTCTATGCTTTAACTTGCTGTGTAATTATTAGGCAACCCGGTACAACTAAACTGTGCAGAGACATGGACTTACAGACCTGATCTTACATGCTTTTCTTGACCCAATCTAAACACCAAATGTGACCCTGCATCACACACAAAAAAAAACCAGTCGCCGGATTTAAATTTCTAGATAAGGGCAGATTCTGAAAGAGCAGACTCTAAGCTTGAAAATGATGCATAACTCAATTCAAATGGACTCTCCTAACCTATCTAAATATCTTGAAAAAAATAACACACACTCTGGGGGGGAAAAAAAAGTGAACTGAGAAAAGAGGCTATGAAGTACAGGATCTATTCAAGTGCTTAATCTTTACCAAGCCGTGATAGCTTTGCGATGAATGGGATACAAACAGGATGTATACCACAATAGCAACAACAATGAAGGGATTATAAGATTAAGCTGAAATTGAGCATGCTCTATTAACACATTTTGTCCATGATTATTACCAGCTTCCAAAGCAGTATCACTATCCTTTCAGAAATTATTAGAGTTGAAAGTGAAGTGTACGGGACTTTTAAGAAATGAAAAGGGCCTCTAAACGACATACCTTATCACACTACTCTACAGAAAAGGGTTACAGAAAAACTGCTGAGAACACACTCTCCCATTCGTTTTATGACCCCAAACTTTAGGAATGATGTAGAAGAAGAAAAGCCCTTTCACGAAATGTGAAAAATTCAAGATTGACTAGGTTGACCTGTTTCACATTTTTTGAGTCCTCACGTAAAATCATGTGGTGCGACTTTTTGTTAGTTTTGTGATGCACGGTCACAAATGGTCCCTCCCTCACATGTACACATTATCATTGCAATATGACAGATGAAACTGTCTCGTGTGCATGCGTATGTTTGAATGCATGGGCATATAAAACATCAATCGTAAGGCCCGTTCCAAATACGATCTTGAAACGCGATATGAAAACTGCAAATTCTTGCGTGTAGACTGTGCATACGGAAAAATTACAAGCATTGGGATCCACAGAGTGACGCAATACTCTGTCCATCTTGACTTTTGACTGAAAAATCTTGTGATGATTTGCTTTGCATAGTGTGTGTGTGTGAATAGGATGCGAATATCGAATTCTGCATCACTATCCGAATAAGACCGATGACTTCTGTGTGTTGATGGGCCGACTGAGATCTTAGTACCAGACAAGATGACTGATAGCCATTGTCTTGAGGGGGCATTATAATTGTCCTTTAGAGGTGGTTGCGATTAATCTTCGTCTCCACTCGTTGGGACATTCAATAATGAGGAACGATGACAGCGATAGCAGCCGTCCCAGGTTGTGAAAGCCACGTGAGCAATGCGCACGTGTGTGCATGTGTCTGTTTGAATGCACAGTGCAAATACTAGCCTATGTCAAAGGCACTGACTGCTGATGGCAAATCTCACCACGTCATTGGCTGAAGTCACTAAATCAGTGAATTCAATATGAGCAGTGAACTTGTTCAGCGTTCTCAAGACAAGGCCCATAAATAATAAAAACATTCATGCATTTTGAAAGACGCATATCACACTGACTGCTATTTTTTTAATTTCATTTTGAGTTCATGACAAAGAATACTGTATTTCATTTATTTTTTTTCTTAATATCACTTTGTTTTATATATATATATATATATATATATATATATATATATGCAAGCAAAAGAAAAAAAAAAAGATTTTGTTTTTCTCCTTTATTGTTGATGACACTGAAATATCTTCAGTTCAATGCTCAGCTTTGGCTCTTTTCCCTTGCCACTGTCAGTGCTAACACCAGCACAACAGCCTTTGAAAAAGCCAATGATGTGAACACAGAGAACATTACACTTTACTGTTATGTGTATGTGTGTGTGTGTGTGTGTGTGTGTTTCTGTCTGTCTGTCTCAGTGCTAAGACACAGGTAACTTGTCTCTTGGCGCTTTGCATATGTCTTCTGTGCTCCCGCTCACAAAGCCTTTGTCATGTTGTTGTGACAAACCCGATTGTCTTCGTAGAGCCACACCCAACGGGATTGATCAAATCCTGAACATAGTGATGTCAATGCAAAATGATTAGTCACAAGAGACAAACTCACTGCAGGGAAACAAGCAAACAAACTTGGCTCAGGTGGAACCAATTTCCTTGCTGCAGGCAACAAAATAATACTGTGTGATGTACACACAATGAGTAAGTGTAGATGGCAGTACAGTTGTATAATATAAACACAAAAATACTTACTATCGGTATATGCACACTTAAGACAATAAAGTGCAATATTTCTTTCTTTCAGTTATTACCTTTACACGGTATGAAAACATACAAAATACACATACACACACACACACACACACACATAGCTATGTGTGTGTGTATATATATATACATATATATATATATATATATATATATATATATATATATATATATATATTGTTGCTTTAGAAAAATGTACAGGAAATATTGTCAGACAAAAACTCAAGGACATTTTATCATAACCACAAAGACTTCACATAGCAATATTACTTGCTGACAATAGTTGTCATCCTTAATGGTATAGAAATTCAAGTTTAGTAATAAGAAATGAAAGAAATTTGTTATCCCAGAACAGTTTCTTCTTTTTCTCTTGGTGTTCATAATGATATAGATCATGGATACAATCTTATTCATGGAGAGTAACAGAAAAAAAGAAGAAACAAGGAAAAGTAGAAATTACGCGGTGCGTAAAACATGTCCCCGCCGGAAGTAGCATTTAGTAGCAAAATGTACAATATAGGTAAAAAGATCAAGGTCAAAGGTGAAAGAAGTCAAGGGTCAAAATTCTATGTAGAAGTTTTGAAGCCCTCACCTAGTGCCATCACATAAAGCAAACGGAATCGAAATCGGGTTAGAAATGGCGAAGGAGTAGCATTTGGTAGCAAAATGTACAATACAGGTAAAAAATCAAGGTCAAAGGTCAAAGAGGTTCAAAGGTCAAAATTCTGTGTAGAAGTTTTGAAGCCCTCACCTAGTGCCATCACTTAAAGCAAACGGAATCAAAATCGGGTTACAAATGGCGAAGGAGTAGTATTTTGTAGCAAAATGTACAATATAGGTCAAAAATCAAGGTCAAAGGTCAAAGAAGTCAAAGGTCAAAATTCTGTGTAGAAGTTTTGAAGCCCTCACCTAGTGCCATCACATAAAGCAAACGGAATCAAAATCGGGTTAGAAATGGCGAAGAAGTAGCATTTTGTAGGCAATGTACAATATAGGTCAAAAATCAAGGTCAAAGGTCAAAGAAGTCAAAGGTCAAAATTCTGTGTAGAAGTTTTGAAGCCCTCACCTAGTGCCATCATATAAAGCAAACGGAATCAAAATCGGGTTAGAAATGGCGAAGGAGTAGCATTTTGAAGCAAAATGTACAATATAGGTCAAAGGTCAAGGTCAAAGGTCACAACTGAAATTCTGTATAGAAGTTTCAAAGCTCCCATGTAGTGCTATCATATAAAGCAAACAGAATCAAAATCGGGTTAGAAATGGACGCACGGACGGACACACGGACACACGGACACACAGACACACACACGTACGGAGCCCGTTTCATAGTCCCCTGCTCGAACTCGTTCGGCGGGGACAAAAAAACTAGATATATCACTACGGCGACTGATATGCCTCCGCCATAATGCATGGTTCTCCTAATAGGTCTATAGTACAATGTCTTGACAATGTGTGATGACAGTTTCACACAATTGGCAAAATATTAAAAATGACAGGTTTGCCACAAATGTGCTGAGTGTTCACTTTCCTAGAACTAGGTTCAATTGGATGAATGATTAAAATGTCAGAGTGCAGGTATTTGGGGAACTGATGATTTTTACTTGACTTTTAACCCTTTTATAAGTTTATGCATTGAGTAATTTTCAAGGTATTGAGAAAAAGTATAATTTCAGTATCAAATGGGAAAATAGCATTATCTAAACCTGGCCTTTGACCTTTGACCTCACAGTTCCAAAGAGAATCACTGTTAGGTTGAACATGCATAAATATGTAAGTATCATGATGATACCTTGAGTTACTTTTGAGATATGGAGGAAAAAGTGCAATTCAGCACTTTCACTTGACCTTTGACCTTTTGGCAAGAAACTTCTCACAGAATATATATTGAGTATACACGCATACATCAAGTTAAAACAAAAACAAAAACCTTCAGGCATACTGCATTTTTATGGAAAGTAGTGATATTTTGAGGAGTTGACCTTGACCTTTGACCCCCCTGACCTTTGACCCATGACCCCAACTTCCCTAGATAATCACTGCCCATCGGTACAAGCATATATACATGTACTAAGTTCCATGAAGATACCTTGAACCATTTGCGAGATATGGAGAAAAACATGAAATTTCAATTTTTTTCACAAAATAACCTGTGACCTTTGACCTTTGACCCTGTGACCCTAAAATCCACACAAAGTATTATCCCCCAAGGATATACTCTCATACCAAGTTTGATGTAAAACCACCACACGGTTCTTGAGATATCGACAAAAACAAAACGGGACGGATGGACGTACGGACGGATGGACGACCCGAAAACATAATGCCTCCGGCCACTTCATTGCGGAGGCATAAAAAGAAGAAAACCTCAATATCAGGTTTAGTAAATTAAACATATCTTGACCATTTGAGGTAGAGGGAGGGGATAAGATTTGAACATCTCATTTTCAGCTTGGAATTGCAGCTGTTGTACTGAAAATATCAAACATCATGAATATAGATATTGCTTCACATACACATACACACACACACACACACACACACACACACACACACACACACACACATACGCACACAAACACATTTACAACTCACGAAAGGGACGATACACTATGTCAACAACAATGCCAAATGCTCACCTTACGACAGAAATGATGTGCTCTGCACATCATGGCTTGGGCTGACGTAAACGAACATAAGAGAATAATCGATGGGGCTCATTGTACTATTTGTGATAAACTCTAGCTGGTGTGATGCAAGAGATCAAATGCAAAGCTAGATTTGGCCGATGTCCAATGTCCGCTTACCTTCCCTGCTCTATATTCATTTCTGACTCTTTTCTCCTTCCAATCTGGTTTCTAATCACGGAGTACAAGCATTATCTCCGAAACTATTCTGCGGGAGACCGACAGCTTCGACGGATTAGAAATTTGAGTGACACAGACGAATGCCCCGTGCCTCGCGCAATGAGCATATGCAGTGACCAGTGAAGGGCGAGGATCAAACCAGCAATGCCAGGCACCTGCAATCCATAACAGGTTTAAATCAACAGCTGATGATGAACGGGGTCTGTCTCAAAGCCTACACCTACTCACAGCTCATGACGTGAGTAAACCCAAATTCTACGTATACCCCCACTCTCCTCTCTCCCCCCCCCCCACCCCCACCTTGGAGAGATCTCTTAGATCATGTATCTACGTACTCTCCCCAAATTGATGATTTCCCCTCGCCAAATCCTGTAGGTCAGCATGATAAAATGTCAGCCAGAGGGGTACTTCCTACCATACCCCTACACACAGGACCTGCTGGTGGGGGTGATCCGCACTCGTGTCCTTATCACTCGCCGCCACGCACGGGTTACCCTCCCCGCACTAGAGGGCGGAGCATTCTGTGGACACTAATTAGGCATGATTAATCATGCTGAAGGTTTTGCTGTTGTTCTCGTAATTTCCCTTTGCCCGACGAGCGTGAAGTTTTATGAACACGCACAAAGGCGCACTCTCCTTTGTTGGCTATCACGAGTTTAAGGGGGTAACCCTGTACAACAATATACCGGCCAGAATGTGCCGCGAGAAACTGTGAATATGTCGGAAAACCATGTTCATCAAAATGTTACCATCACTGTAAGCTTCTGAGGAGAGAAATACCAAAGTTCAAATGTCTGTGACAGGAGCACAGCCCTGTGATAGCTTCAGACAAAGTGAAGTTCTTGATCTGGTGAAAGAATAATACGGCTTGTCACAACGAACAGGACCGGGAAATTTTCCTTCAGTTGAAATTACGTCTGCTCCAAGACAGGATCTTGTGGACACTTTTGGACACTTCTCAAGAGAATAAGGAAATATTCCTCAAGGTAAGCTATTGAACACTTTATGAAATTTTCACATCATTCGCTGATGTTATTTGTGGCCCATAGTATATGATGTCTGTTGATGATCTGTGCTGTTTTTTTTTTTTTTTCAATTTGAAACATATATACAGTGTTAAAAAGGGGTCAAACTTCACTAGTAGTACTCTCTTATTACAAGTAGACCTACAATGCTACAATAAGGGTGTGGAGTTAAAAGCTACATTTGTATCGAGACGGAATCACAGGAGCAGTAGTAAACTATCGTCATTATGAAAAGTTGAAAAGAAAAGTTTATATGGTGGTTCCCTCAGTAATTAAATAACTGCTTTAAAGAAAAAAAAAACATTAAAAAACACCCAGTTAAAATACCCAACAGGCCCATCTCTGTCAAGGGAGCATATGAAAACTAATTTGATACTTGATAGTCATCCTTTGATGAGTCATGAACACTAACTTGTTGTTGTTCATTAGTTCCTGGATATGTTATTGAAATGACTTATAAAGTGTCACACATACATTGTAGTTACAACTGATTTTTTTTTTCATTAAAAAAAAAGTATAGAATTTAGACAAAATATTTTGAAAGGAATAAAATGTATGTATGTCTTGAACTATGACATTATTTTATCATTAAGTGGTGTATAAATTGAAATGTTTTATTAAATTTTGTTGAAATATCTGATTTGTGTGTTTCAGTGGGAATAGTCTGGACATAAGCAAAGAAGTTTTGAGCCTTTACTGTTTACAACCTTCCTCTCATTTTCATGAATCAAAATATCAGATGAATTTGGAATAAAAGGAAATTATCCAATTTTGATACAGCTGAGAAGTCTTTGATTACAGCAATTCTTTAATATTCCCCCAAAAGTTTTCAAATCAGCTTAAATAGAAACAAATTTATGACCATGTCTCCTAGTGTTCGTGTTCATCAGAGAGTTTATCAAATGCTGCATAAGCACAGCATACATTGTAGGCTGGGCAAGTATGTGTATAAGGACAAACAAGGCACCCTTATCCATAAACTCAATTGTAGCAGGGAGGTGGCAGGGAGGTGGCCCTTTCCTACTCCCCTGACTGAATATCTATAGGGTTTGATTCCTGTCTGGGCATTGGCAAGGTTGCAAAAACCTCGTCATAAACTTGATAACCTGTTGAACTGATTGACATCCATTCATATCGGTAACGTTACATCACAGATCCGACTTGATACATATCCCACTTAGAGGAATACTGTTACCAACAACAAAAAAGATATGACACATTTGATTTAATGAATAAGTGATGCCAATGACTACAGCACAACAACACAACAATAGCAACCTTCACGTCAAGATGCTTATCAGCTTGGCGCACGCTATTGCTTATTCCTGGTTGACTTGAACCCTCTTCAATGCTGACAACATGACATTTTGTTGGATCTCGGACTATTTGAACACATTTTGCTTCTATAACTTTGGCCCAAATTCACAAAGGTGATACAATTGAAACCAACGTTTAAACCATGGTTTATGCAAATTTCTTCTGCGTAAATATGACTGACAGATTGCGTATGCCAACAGACATCCAGTAGCAAGTGCCCATTGATACACGCATGTCAAAGGTACGCCTATTTCACGCTAATTTTAGACCATGGTACAATTTTGTACCATGGTCTAAGTTTAAACCATATTCGTGAATTCAGGCCATAATATCCACATACAGTAACTAGACTACTGCCTTGTTGTTGTTGTTGGTGGGTTTTTTTTTTTTTTTTTTTTTTTGGCATTACAATGACTTTTACTTTGTTCCATAGTTATTGTTCTTGAGACCTGCCAATGCATGTGAACTAACTTTAGCGCAAGGGAGGAATCTGCAATTAGCTTTCATCAGATAAAACTGTCAAAAATGTTTTCTCCACTTTCCCTGTGTCCCTTGATGGATTGTTGTCTGCTTGTTTTAAATACATCACTAAAAAATCTACATAATGTAGTTGGCACATATAACGGGTATTACTGATACTAGATCTACATAGATTAGAATGCTGACATTTGAAGTGATTGTCTGCTGCCCACACTAAGCATGCAATCTCTTTTAGCACTGTCTCTTGACAGTTCTATTATTAATCTAAGGGTCTTTATAGTTGCCTGTAATTCTGGGCGATTATTGTTTTGTGTACTGTAAAACGAGAAATGTTCGCGTGCATTTTAATTTCGCAAATTTCGCGAGCGCCAAGATTCGCGAAATTAAAATGCACGCAAAATTTCTTATCTACACTATATGCATTGAACGCAAGAGGCAATTCGCGAAAATTTCTTGCCATGAAAAAGGCCGTCAGCTCCAATTCGCGAAAATTTCGTGCCGCGAATATTTCATGTTTTACAGTAATCATTTTCACAAACACCAGTGATTCAGGGACATTGCAAAAGATCCCCTGTAAATACCCCCCCCCCCAAAAAAAAAAAGAAAAAAAAAGAAGAAGAACAAAGAGAAAGGCAAAGGATTAAAAAAAAAAACAGCTGTAGAGAGGAAGATGGGTGTTATTGCATAAAAGTATGAAAATTTTTCAACTGCTGATCACTCTGCAATCAGTGGTAACCATCTGTGATTTCCTAGCTTTGATTGGCCATGAAATAGTGCTAACTATGGTAGTCATCATTGCTTGCAGAGTTCCCACTGATTGCAAAGGTACCATGAGTATTAGTCGACAGGGCCAAAAAGTCAAGGCGAAAAGGATTTGGACCGACCGAATATCAAGTGATGGAATATTATCAAAAACGATGAAATGCACATGATGACAAGAAGGCAACAAGGGAGTTAGAGAGGCAAAGAAATTATGCAATTTGACTACTGAAAAGGAAAGAACAAACAAACAAAAAACAAAACAAAACAAAACAAAACACAAACACAAACACACATAATAAGGGTCTCATGGGGGAAGCTGATGATGATTTAGGAAATAGACACCAAGAAGGGTCAGTAGATAAGAAAAGGGAAAGAAAAGCCCCTGACAGGAAGAAAAGGAATCAATGACAATGGGTATAAAAAAGCTGTAGACCAAGGGAATGAAGAAAAGTGAGAAAGAGGAAAACATAATACAAAACAGGATATCATATCCAAGAGAAGACAAAAAAATATATAATGGGAAAACAAAGAGAAGTCAATGAAAAAGAACTTGACCAAAGAAAAGAAAAATATGGCAAACAAGAGGAAAGGGAGAAGAGGTTTAGAGGAAAAGGAAAAAAATCAAACTGAATTCATCAAATGACCACCACAGGTGATATTTGGTAGTACATACAACGGTGGGTTTAAATATAGAAATGTACGTAGTATACATGTATTTACAGGACATATTATTATATTTTTCCATGCCTCTGTGATGACCTAAACATCCAAGAATGGAAAAACCAGGACAATGAAACAAAAGACATTGATGTACTATCAGATTCTTGCTTCTATATTCACCCTATTTGAAAACTGGGCGAATAATAAAAAAAAAAAAAAAAAAAAAAAATCACCGGTAATATGTTGTGTATACACGTTCATCTTAAAATGAATTCAGTATCAAAAGCTATCACTGGCATTAGCTGTCAATCCATCTTGTAATGAGCTTATTTTAAGCCCCAACGAATGATTTGTTGAAAAATGTTATAGCCTTTGATACATTTGATATTTATATGATGAATAGGTATATCCTTGGGTATTCATGATATTAAGTATATTTTGAAGCAAGGAGTCTTTTCAAGGGTAACTGTTATACTGCAACTGTAGATTTGATAATTTAACAAAGTCAAAGACATGTGCTATTTCTATACATTGGCAATGAATTCATATTTCAATTTTATATTTTTACTTTTTCTCATTTTCAAGCATACACTATAATGAAAGAGTAAATGATTTACCTACAGAACAGAAGGCTGGGGAAATAATGCCACCCCTAACATGATCATGTCAGTAAGAAACAAGGAAAAGTAGAAATTATGCGGTGCGTAATATATGTCCCCGCCGGAAGTAGCATTTAGTAGCAAAATGTACAATATAGGTAAAAAGATGAAGGTCAAAGGTCAAAGAAGTCAAAGGTCAAAATTCTATGTAGAAGTTTTGAAGCCCTCACCTAGTGCCATCACATAAAGCAAACGGAATCGAAATCGGGTTAGAAATGGCGAAGGAGTAGCATTTTGTAGCCAATGTACAATATAGGTAAAAAAATCAAGGTCAAAGGTCAAAGAAGTCAAAGGTCAAAATTCTGTGTAGAAGTTTTGAAGCCCTCAACTAGTGCCATCACATAAAGCAAACGGAATTGAAATCGGGTTAGAAATGGCGAAGGAGTAGCATTTGGTAGCAAAATGTACAATACAGGTCAAAAATCAAGGTCAAAGGTCCAAGAAGTCAAAGGTCAAAATTCTGTGTAGAAGTTTTGAAGCCCTCACCTAGTGCCATCACTTAAAGCAAACGGAATTGAAATTGGGTTACAAATGGCGAAGGAGTAGCATTTTGTAGCAAAATGTACAATATAGGTCAAAAATCAAGGTCAAAGGTCAAAATTCTGTGTAGAAGTTTCGAAGCCCTCACCTAGTGCCATCATATAAAGCAAACGGAATCAAAATCGGGTTAGAAATGGCGAAGGAGTAGCATTTTGAAGCAAAATGTACAATATAGGTCAAAGGTCAAGGTCAACGGTCACAACTGAAAATCTGTATAGAAGTTTCAAAGCTCCCATGTAGTGCTATCATATAAAGCAAACAGAATCAAAATCGGGTTAGAAATGGCGAAGGAGTAGCATTTTGAACATTTTGATCACACACGGACGCACACACGGACGCACACACGGACGGACGGACACACGGACGGACGGACACACGGACACACACACGTACGGAGCCCGTTTCATAGTCCCCTGCTCGAACTCGTTCGGCGGGGACAATTAAGGGAGAGTGCACTTTCCATTAAGAAATGAAATTGTGTGGAATTTTGTTTATAAGATATTTTCTATCATTGTCCTACTGTGATATCACAAATTGTTGTAATCTTCTTTCTTATCCAATGACTGTGCACACATAATACAGTGTACATGTATTATGGCTTAACCAAAACTTTAAAGGTCAATAAATTTTTAATGCCAAATGGATTGTCTGATTTTCCTCAAACAAAAATTATATGTACTACTTGGCAGTACTAATCTTTTTGTATTCACTTAATCTACATGTTTATTTGAAGTAAATTCCCTTTAAGCGGAATCTTACTGAAGGTGAAGTTAAAGCATCAGTATCAATCAAGAAATAATGCAGACTGGAAACACAACAGACCATTGATAATCTGCACTGATGCACTCACATACTGTATTGTTTAATACAACCACATGACTCATGAACTCACTAAGAGAATATTCTACCAAGTGTCTCAAAAATACTGCAAAACACAATATATTCGCTGCATGAAATTTTCGCAAATTGGAGCCGGCAGCCTTTTTCGTGACATGAAATTTTTGAAAATAGCACTGCCGTCACTGGTATTGTTTGATATCGCAAATCTTGCACACGAATATTCCTCGTTTTAAAGTATTGTTCAGCTGTTGTACTGAAACCTAACCCTATTTGTTGCGGCAGACCTCTGCCAAGCAGCTACTAGTACCAGTACTTTCCACCGATTATCGGCTATCCTGGGTTTTAGGGGTCTAAATTATTTTGGGCTGCTAACTTCAGCACAGGCATAGATACGGACTATGGAAAGCCAAAATGGTTTCACCATAACCCTAACCCTAACCTAAACCCTAACCCTAACCCTAAAACTCTAACCCTAACCCTATAACCCTAACCCTAACCCTATAACCCTAACCCTAATCCTATTTGGCTTTCCATAGTCTGTATCTATGCCTGTGCTGAAGTTAGAAGCCCAAAATAATTTAGACCCCTAAAACCCAGGATAGCCCGATTATCTTGCTAGCGCATGTCCGTCAACCCATATAGCCTAGGTAGATCTATGCATGCTGAAAAATCGCTCGATTTCCCAACAAAGAAGCCTTTGTTACATCATAAACCCTCAGCTGGGCAGCGCGCCTCGCCCTAGCAGAAACCTTATGTAGAGCAAGCACTTCCTTTTGTCATTCTCAACTTTTTCTGCAAGTTTCATCCAAATCCACGCACAATTTTTTTAGTTATTTTGCACACTGATATTATTAGTGATAACCAAACAAACACACCACCGCCGATGAAAACATAACCTCCTCCCTTGGCTGCTTGGCGGAGGTAAAAATAGACAATTGCTAAAGCAGCTGTTTCCTGCACCAATGTGCACTGTCAAGTACTTACTCTATTTTTTTATTTTTTTTTTTTCAATCTACAAGTACTCGAAATCAGTTCTTGGAAAGGTAATAAACTTAAACGGATCGACCCTAGTAAACAACGTTTTCCACCATGATCTTAAATAAGTGGGACTACTACAAGTCTACTAATACTAGTCTATATCACTGCAATATAGCATAGGTCTACACTGAAACAGAACAATTAAAATAACTGTCGCGACGTGGGCTTACAGATCATTTCTGAAACACAAAAAACTGGTATCAGTGCTCTAAGCCTAAGAAAAGACAATTGAAATATTTACCCTTGTGATAACAGCTAAATCTGCGGACAATCATGCAGAACACAGAGACCAAAACGTAAATTAAATTCGGGGCCGGCCAGTGACAAGATACTGAATACCGCCATCTATCGTTCCGCAGTTGAAAATTCGCGCTTGGAGTTGGATCTTTATCGCTTGTCTCAGCTTTCTTTCTCCCTTCTTTTACAGTACTGAAGTATCCTGGAGATGATGAAAAAAAAAAAAGGGGGGGGGGGCCGATAAACTTTTTGTTTTGTTTTGTTTTGCTTTGCTTTGTTTGGTAGGTGGAGGGGACAAGGGTCAAGTAGGTCCTACTGGTACCCAACCCCTCGTGTACCACGTTCTGCGTTCTCCACAATAGTCATTATCGTTTGACCATTAGCACCTGATTGTAGAATTTTTGTGTATGTCTGTCACAATTTCCGCCACATTTGAAATCGTGGTCTTCGGTGATCGTGGAGTAATGGTGATCGTATCAGATCTTGTCAGATCTTGAAGTCAGTCATGGCAATCGCGTTAAAAGTATAGACAACGCCATTTTAGCCACAGCTGACCTCCAGGTCTGATAAGATCACCACGACTACTTCACGACTAGGGACCGACTATGGTCAATCGAGGTGTTCGTAGCGGATCACACGATACTTTATAGTGGGAACGGACGGAATTTTTAGAAAGTCGGTTGTTCGTTATTCCGAAAGTTCGTTAATCCAAAAACAAAATTTGGAGTCATAATTCCGAAAATGAAATAAACTTCATTTAGTGACAAAATGATGTTGTATAAAGTTTTGAATAAAAAAAAAATGGTTAATAGGATACTATTTTGTTTTGTTTTGTTTTTCCTTGATGCTTATCATTTCATTCAAATTGAGCCGATACTGGGTATAACATGGACAAAAACATTACAAATAAAATTTAAAAAGTCCCTTAATACCAAATAAGCGACAAAAAAATAACAAAATGGGTTGTACGCATAAAATGAAGCAGTATCCGCTCGCAAGCAACGGCTCCGAGCCCAAACACAAGCCCGTCAAGCAAAAGATCAAGCTCAGACAAAAATCCATATTTAAGTAAATAATTATTATGCATAACCCTTAGCTTGGTAAATCCCCTTCTGTCCAACCCAAGCAAACTTTTGCGATTCCAACGAAAGGGGTCGTCACGCATGTGCGAGCACAAGACAACAAGATGTTTTGAACTGGGGCCCCATTTTATAAAAGATGAGGATGGCAACTCTTGCTGGAATGACAACTTCCAATAGCAACAGCCAATCAGGAAGCTGGATTTATGCTGTTACCACGACAATATTGTTGTTCTAGTAAGAGACGGTATCATCTTTAAAGGCATAATTTACCATTTCCAAATGAAACAAAAACCCAGCATTAGTGTTTTGAAATAATTCTAAAATGTGAGTTAGGGATAGAAACAACCAATGTAAAAATTCGAATCCGTATAATCGATGTTAAGTGTTGTTAAATACACAAAATGTGAACAATAGACATAATAAAAATGTTTCCAGACTAAACCGTCTACAGTTACGGTTTATTGAGAAAAAAACACTGATATCTCCTTATGTTTTAGGCTTTATTGCGAAAATTTTTATTTGGTAGGAGGTTTTGTGATACGACAGACCTACACATGTATGATAATGATCTTGAACATTTTTTAAATCACCGCTCCCAAAGGTAAACAGGACCTTTTACTTTTTTCTTTTTTTTTAATGAAATGGGGCTCTGATAGTGTCGGCAACATTTTCTGACCACAGAAGAACTATATTGAATGACATTTACACACACACACACACACACACACACACACACACATACACACACACACACACACACATACACATACTTTAATAGTGGCTGATCCCAATGACAGCCCCAAACTGCTGCCTGGATGCCCGGATATCTGTGGTTGAAAATTGATTTTCATTTAATGTTCATTATTATACGCATGCAGTGAAAGTTGAATGCAAACGCGCACACACACACCACCATCACCACATACGCAGAAATACACACAAACACACACGATAATACAATTGACGAACTGGAATACAGTTATAATTTGCAATTGTGTTATGGATTAAGATAAGTATTTTCTCCTCATTCGTATTTAAAACCCTTCCCCTGTCATATCACACCACTGTATATAGGCCTACACACCATCAACATAATAATATCGACATTCCTCGCCACAGATTTGTTTTTCGGAATAACGAACTTTATTTCATATCCGGAATAATGAACCTTCAAAATAACGAACCTTAGTTCATATTCGGATTTACGAACCTTCGGAATAATGAACCTTCGGAAAAACACCACAATTATATTCGAATTCAAAGAACCCTTTTTCATTTTCGTTTATACTAACGAACCTCAGGTATAAGTTTGTTTGTTTGTTTGTTTGTTTGTTTTAATAACGAACCTTAATTCGGAAGAACGAACCGCTGTGATAAATTATTCATTTTCATATATTAACGAACTTTTGAAATGACGAACATGGCACCAGAAAGTCATGGCTTTTGTTATGAATATAGGCCTACTTACAGTCACGAAAGTTGAATTGATACAATCACCTCGTATCATGTATATTCCCTTCTTGATCGAAAGAAATCAACAATTGAATTGATTTGAAAAAAAAAATACATGATTTTTTTCCTTTTTTGTTTTAAAGAATATTTTATTCTTCATCAATGGGAAACATAACATACAAACAAATTTATACAAAATTCTCTGGACCAATTTCATAATCCTTTACATCAATAAATACAAAATTCATACCAAAACTTTACACTCCGATACATTTTTTTTTTCACAATCCATATATAGACGTCATTTCTTTTCTAGTTTTACACTACTAATCCCTCATTCTCTTAACAATTTTATTCTTTCATTCATTACATTATAAATTCTATTAACTAAATCACTTACCAAAAAAAAAAAAAATAATTTCTTTTCAGCTTTCATTCAATCCAACCTAAAATATCAATATCCATTGATTGAAGTTTATTGTTAAAAAAACAAAACAACCCCCTCCCTCCCTGATGTTTTTAATCGATTATTATTTTTTGAGCATCCAAAAATGTGTGTGTTAGTGTGTTATGGGGGGGGGGGGAGGGGGGGGGGGGGGTGACAGCCCGGGTTTCGCGGCCCCTGAACTTCATTCAGTCATTTTTCAACGCTCATGCAATGATCCCATCGCCTTTATAATTAGTTGGGAATTTAATGGTAATGAGATACAACAATGTAATCGCTTGAAGGTACATGACATCCCAACGTATTACAGCAATTTATATATAGTGTTCCATGATGTAAAATCTAAATCACCTTTGGAAATGAAGCATGTATCATGATCACTCATCCAAGTACATCACTTTTATGGCCTATCATGTTTTCAGTATGATTTAGCAATCAAATCTAGCATGAAATTTTCCTTGCCTCCCGTCTAACCAATAGCCGTCAACCAAATGAACAGATACAAAAGAATTAAGCGGCTCGTGTGGGGCCATTCCACTTAGTTCTAGAACTCTGAAAGACCACTGGAAGATCACGAAATTGACAAACCTCTCAATGATCTTGTAGTGAACTTTCACTGATCCCACCCTGAGGTCTTTGAGATGATTTCAAAGACCCCCATTTCACATAACGCAGAACCTATTTGGCAAGATCTCTCAGCAATCTCCATTTTTTCTTTTTATACCCAGACAAAAAGTGTCTATTATGGAATGGCAAAAAACAAAAACAAAAACAAACCCAACAACAACAAGCAACAGCAAACAAAAACAAAGATAATTGAAATTAATTCTTTTAAAAAAAATTATAAGAAATCCCTCAGGGACCTTGAAGATTGTCAAATTGTTCACTGAAAGACCGCTAAGACTATCGAGAGATCCCTGATATATCACCATTTTGAAATACTCCCTTTCTATATGTTTATGAGATCTTCTTTCACATTATGATTTTTCTGTATTATACATTCTGGTTTAAAAAAAAAGTGAAAATAGAATCTGAATTGAATTGAATTGGAATCAATCAAGATCTCTGAGGGACGACAGTCCTTTATAACAATATCCCTCAATGATCTTTCAGTAATCTTTCAGTGATCTTCTCAACAAACATTAATGAGGCAATTGTTGAGAGAATGCATGTATGGGAAATTGTCAATCACAGAAGTTGACTAAGTCAATGAATGAATCCAGCGGGGAAGGGTATTTATGAATTGAAAGAGGATAATCCCTTGCCACATGAGGGACCTTTTTTTTTTTTTTTTTTGAATACTGGTGACAGATCAAATCGGAAATTATAGTGTAAATTTCCAAAGAGTATACATAAGCCTATTAAGTTTATAAGCGGGAAGGGGACAAGGGGAAGGGTGTTTGTGGGGGGGGGGGGGGGACCGGTGGTATCCCTCCCCACGCGACGGAGATTTTGCATTTTCAGAATTGACATATTAACGATCTGGTGCACATTATTGGTGAAATAAAACAAAACAAAAAAATGTTTCGCATCTCGTATGAAGGCAAAATGATGTTTGCCCCCTCCTACTTCCCCCCCCCCCCTTGCCGTTTATAGGATCGACACTCCTGCGTACGAGGGAGTAGCTTTTGCATTTTCACAATATCAATACAAACGCAAAAGATGGAATAGAATTTGGGAAACTGTCAATCCCCAAAGTGTGCTAAATCTTTGGAGGGGAACCAAGCGGGGAAGGGTTTAAAGAAGATATTGCAGTGGTCTCTCAAGTGTCTCCGTCATGGATTCCCGTCTTTAATAATTATCATTATAGGCCCTATTTATTATGATATATATATATTTTTTTTTTTTAAATCGTACGATCAGGGCAATACCCCCAAGGGGAATTATCCTCCGGCTAAATAGCGTGCCTTCTGGTTAGTAATATAAGGTTAGAGCAGGGAGGGGAAAGGAAACATGGTTACATCTCGCCTCCCTGGTTAGAGTAAAGATTAGGGTTAGGGTTAGGGTTAGGGTTAGTGTTAGGGTTAGGGTTAGGATAAGGGTCAGGATTAGGATTACAATTAGGATTAGGGTTAGGGTTAGGGTTAGTGTTAGGGTTAGGGTTAGGATAAGGGTCAGGATTAGGATTACAATTAGGATTAGGGTTAGGATCAGGGGTATTGCTCTGGGGTAATTGCCCTATATATAGACCCTTTTAGGCCCTACAGCGGTAATATCCTTTTCCTCTTAGATTGTCTGCTGAACTACTAGTACTGAACTTCGCGCGCCTTCAGTACGCGAGGCGAGGCGAGGGAAGTGGATTTTACCCTTTAGCTTTGTAAACACGTCGCGTCGAACCCTACGCGCGCAAGATGCGATATGATCTGTCGTTCCCACTCCTAGCCTCTGTGATACGGTCGGTGATCGTTCAGTTACCCCAGAAGGCTAAGGCCGGGAACACTGACGTCCCAAGCCAATCACAGGGTACGGTACTGTACTGGTGGGCCCACCCCCCTACTAAGAAGACCGATTAGAATCTACTAGTTTGTATGATGGCTGCGTGAATTCTAGAGGTGAGGATGTGAATCTATCTGTATTGAAGCAGGGAGGTGAAAGTCGTCTCATCTCCTTGAATATTGAAGCAATCCGGTAGGGGATAGGTACAAATTTCTTATGAGTAGTGATCGTTGCGCCCTAACAAAAGATTTCTGTTTCTCTCGCTCCTTTTTCTCAATAAACTGAGGTCGCATGCAGTCTCTCACAAGGTCACATCATATAGATTAACATTAGAAACTCTATTATTAGTTTAATACATGTAGGCCTATACCCCGCTATGCCCGACTTTCCCTTTGCAGGCAAGAAGGACCACTTATTCGTAATACTGCACTTCGAATACCATACCGCACATTTGTTTGTTTTTGTTTCTTTCATTGTGGACCCCATTAAACTGTGGACCTCATTTAATGAGGCAAAGTGTGTAAAATGACGTTAGCTTGATTTGTGAAACAGTTGCTTCCATCATGGATACTTGAGATAAGAATCTATAACTTAAGGGTCTATTAAATTTGACTGTAAATCATGGTCTTACAACTGTGATCCGTGTGCGATTATTTCAGTTTAATTGGCAGTAACTTAGGACACTAAAGGTGTTTTAATGTGCAGATTTGGGTTCCTACTCTCTGTTGTGTGATTCAACACTAACAAACACACTAATGTCAGCATGATGGTACTATTCCAGGGTGTTATACTTAGGATCTAACTTTATTTTACCACTTGCCCGGTTGGGCAAGCAGATTTTCAAATTTGATGCAAAACACTTGCCCAATTATCAATTTTACTTGCCCCAAAAAGAAAGTCCAAAATATAAGGAAATATAATGTAGAAAATCATGTGTAAAACCACTTGTCCGAATATGATTTTCACTTGCCCCGGGCAATTGGGCAAGTGCTTATATGTAGCACACGCTATTCGTGTGTAACATTGTTTTGTGGTTTTGTGCACCTCTTGTAACCTCCCCCCCCCCCATATCCTGCCTCAACTCATTGGCCCGAATTCACAAAGGCGGTACAAATGAAACCATGGTTTAAACCATGGACAAAAACCATGGAGCGCCAAGTGTCGCACGGAATATTTAGTTACGAAATTGGTGATTTCGAATTATTCCATGCGACACTTGGCGCTCCATGGTTTTTGTCCATGGTTTAAACCATGGTTTCATTTGTACCACCTTCGTGAATTCGGGCCATTGGGTCTAATTCAAACTTATAGGCTGTTTTTTTCTGCATGATTAATTGTGTCTGAAGAGTATTTTGTAAATAGCTTGTTCCATGTGAAGAGCATGTTGTACTAACGTAGCCTTCATTGTACATGTGCACGAATGAAGTGATCATTTACTTGTCAGGCCTATCTGTAGTAGATTCCAGATATGGTAATGATGAACATATATTCTTTGTTGAAAAAAAGGACATCATGTATTTCAAACTCCCTCTTATAAGTATATCAAAGGGATGGTATAATTTTGGTTGAGATGGGCATTCAGGTTTTAACTTTTTGTGAGATAATTAGAAACCACATGTATGAAATATTAAAGAGTATACAATTCTAGGAGGAGTTCAAAGTTTATTTGATGAAAATTGGTTTTGAAATGGCTGAAATATCCAAAATCTACCAGTATTTGATAAAAATTGGTTTTGCAAAAAACAAGGCAAAACAAAGTGTTCCTAATAAAAAGTGGACCAACCTTTGATCTTTTTTTAGGACCACTTTGTTTTGCCTTTTTTTGTTGTTGTTGTTGATGTCTCAGCCATTTCCAAAACCAATTTTCATCAAATTAACTTTGAATTACTAGTACTCATAAGGATCATTTTATGTTCTTTATGATTTCAGAAAGTGGTTTCCAATCATCTCACAGAAAAATTTAAACCTGAATCCCCATCTCAACCAACATTTTACAATCCCTTATATGCATCAACAGAAAAAAACAAAACAAAAAAAACACACACACACACACACACACACACAAGCAAACCTAGGTTTATGCAGTAGTTCCCATATAAACAGAGTACTCAGTATAGAGAGGGAGAGAGAGGGATATAGTAAGAGTAGTGAGCCTAGTTACATCCTAAAATTGCCAGTGAATTATGATTCAATAGGAGTGTGTTAAAGTGGTGTATTGAAACCACATTGCCTGTCTCTTTAATATAGAAACATTCATTATGTTCTTCCCGAACACAGTGTTAGTAGGACTGCTTGCCTTGTAGTCATAGAGTAGTGAATCATGAAGTGTGAGCTTGTGTTGGCATCGCTATGGATACAAAATATTCCTGTCTGAGCTTCTTCTTTGCAAACAATTAGTGTGGAGGAGGAAAGAGTTGAGCCAAAGAATCCTTGCATGACAATGATTGAAAAGTTCTGCTACTATTTTTATGCCATTCAACAAAGATATATTAGGATAGGGACTCACACACAGACACACAGACACACAGAAACTCACACACAGACACACAGACACACAGAAACTCACACACACACACACACACACAACACCCTCACAACTTGTGTGCTTAGCAAAGTCTTTTATAGAAATTTTTGAAGTAAGGCACTATAAGGACTAAATCATCCTTTTCAAAGCTACTTTTCTTCATAATCGTAGCAAAAGCTGCTAAAATTGCTGCTAAACGATCCTCAACTGCACGTATTCACAATTGAGGAACATTTATAAAAAAAAAAAAAATCCCTAGAAAATATTAAGTAATTAGTGGACATTGAATTCTCAAGAAATATAATGTAATTGTGTGCAGTTACTCTTCAGAGGGAGATATAAATTTCAAAGACTTTCAATTGTCATTTCCTTTACAGTACTGTACCTTAAACTGATCTTCTACATTTCACACAGTGCACAAGGGTAGGTCTGGATTAGTTGTGTGAAACCACTACCTTTAGTAGGAGCCCACTCAGTGATGATGACGTACCAAAAAAAAAAAAAAGAAATTGGATGAAGAGCAACCTCCAACAATAATGACATGAAACCCCTCAAAATCTACCTTCATTCTACACAACAAGGATGAATCAGCCTTGAATTGTCAATGGACGAATGGATTAGTGCCATTAAGAGGACATCTAACAATGGAACATGCCTCACAGGGACATCCTTGTGCTAGAATAAATGCAGGATTAGGCTTTGATTGATGAACCACCGCTGGCTTGCCGCACCCAGGGCTGCATGGGGTAAAAATTTCAGGGTAAAATGTCATTTTAAGTAATTTCATCCAAACAATGGTGCTGCAGCATCACGATGGAAGTTAGCAATTAAGAAGGCAGTAGTGCGCAACTGCAGGTAATGTCAAAAAGATGTTCCATGTCGTAGCCATGTGTGGGATGCCATACAGTGTAGAAACTCTAGTAAAAGATGACACAAGAGTTACAATCCATTGCAATATACAATTGCTTGGTCCATGCAATTTGATTCACCAGTACTTCCAGATGAGTTTTGATTCAGAAATTTGTTATCATATGCCTACAGCACTTCCAAATTAGAGGAATCAAAGATTTATCACATTGTCCACTGGTCTTTGTACATGCACTTATACAGGATTGCTCTCATTCTCTCGTGCTCATCTTCGCAATCTACCGTCTGTTATCCAGGAAGTTGCCCAGACACTAGACTCAGCCACCCAATTGTTCTGTGGTTTTCAGACTTAGCAAGTAATAGACAGATATCAAGTATGTTGACTTGGATGGGTGTAAATCTAGCTTAACTTGGGCTCTTTTGCGTACTCAGTGGATGAAATATGTGACTGATTTTGAATTGTTTGTAGTGAGATACTGTTCTCCAGCTTGCTAATTTCATGCCATTAACACATGGGAAGTTTGGTATTATCACACAACTATAATACATGCTTACAAACTGATTCCAGATCATATCTTCACCAGCCTTTTCATTGCTCAGCATATGGCTGTGACGAGGTGTTTTATTAGTTGTCATGGTAATGGTGTAACACAAACACATGATAGAGATGGTAGGGCTAACCACAAGACTTTAACCGTCTGCATGCTACTACATTAATTACCTGTCCATTAATTTGTATAGGGCCTACGCTGAAATTTGTGCGCATTTGGCTCATTGCAATGGAAAAGGTTAATGGAATCTTTGAAAAAGTGTTGAAATCAGATATCTTTTTAGTAGAACTTCTGACGATGTGATCAACATTCAGAATTTTGTTAACTCTAAGGCCCGAATTCACGAAGGTGGTACAAAAGAAACCATGGTTTAAACCATGGACAAAAACCATGGAGCGCCAAGTGTTGCACGGAATATTTCGTTACGAAATTGGTCATTTCGTCAACAAAATGACCGTTTCGTTAACAAAATTATCATTTCGTGGACGAAATGTTCATTTAGTTACAAAATGGTGTCATTTCGTTACAAAATAATCATTTCATCGACGAAATGACCAATTTTGTAACGAAATATTCCATGCGACACTTGGCGCTCCATGGTTTTTGTCCATGGTTTAAACCATGGTTTCATTTGTATCACCTTTGTGAATTTGGGCCTATGAGGTCAGCTAAGAACAGATTATGCAGGCTAGTATGATTGTCTTGTGCAATAAATATTCACTTTAGTGACAATTCTCACATTACTATTACTCCCACAACTGCAGACCTTGTTTCAATGCATTCATTCCTTGTTTTGCCTATGTCCATGTGACATGTAAGGATTCTGATGCTCCTGCTGAAGTAATGTAGAATCACCGCTTGGTGATAATCAGATTTCAGATTGCACATGCTGTTATGAATTTAAAAGCGTAGTGAGTTTGCCATGCTTTTGTTATCATGAGTAATAAAAAATCTTGTTTGATGAATCCGATTCAAAATGCATGATTTTTTTTTTTCATATCTGGGGAAGGTTCTTGGTTTGAGTGGGCATCACAGTATCTTAGAGTCATTTAATGTTCCAAGAGTCATTTAATATTCCAAGGTGTAGTAAAAAGCCCTCTTTAGGTATGCTTGTGTGTGTTTGTGTGTAGGGGAGGGGAATTTTTATTCATTTGCAAAGTAGTGCAGATGGTCTCTTTCTAAAAGTATGCACATACATTGTAAATTATAGGTTTAACCATTATGATTATGTATCTTATAATGGTGAAATTAAACATTTATTTTAAGCCATTAGATATTACTTAGTCTTTCTGTAGTGAAATCTTCAGATCCTTCGCAGGAATCTCAAATATAAAATCATTCAGGAAATGGCTTAGAGAAGAGAGACAAACAAAATCATTTGAATAAATAATGGCCTACATCTCAATATAAGAATGACAATAATGAAACAAATTCTCTTTTGAGTGTTGTGAAAATATTTTGGATGTTTAATGATGCATGCATAACCCATAACCCTTACCAAGGGGAAATAACTGTTCGTTTCAGCCTGTGCGTAACTGTGCGGCCATACGAGTTGAATTTGTTCCACCAGCTACCACATGTCATTCACCTACTGGGGGACAACAGGATGCGACAGCTTACACTTTATCCGCCCACTGAGATGCCCTCAGCGGCTATTGTATTTGGATGTAATTATCAGGCACATTCATGTCTGTCTGACTGTACATTACCAGTGTCTACAGGACAAGGACATGCAAGTCCCAGGTACTTTGTTTCATGAATATGCCTTGTGGAGGCTTTGACAATGCTGACAATAGTGAAAGTCCCTGAGGAATTCATTTTCTTTCCTTTCTTTTTTTTTTTTTTCTTTAGATCATATCATTTTGTATCTTTCCGGCTGTAGGAATTGAATGACAGAGGAAGACTTGAGAATACACCTTTATTTTACACACAATATCGGCAAAGCTTTGGAAGCATTTCACCAAGGAACTAAAAATGTAGACAATTTTACTCAGAGAAGTATGAGCTTATTGTCCTACTGATAATGGATGGTTTACTTCATTGTTTTGACGTCTTTATGTCACTGAACTTGCTAACCAAAAGGCTTGTTGTCCCCGCCGAACGAGTTCGAGCAGGGGACTATGAAACGGGCTCCGTACGTGTGTGTGTCCGTGTGTCCGTCCGTCCGTCCGTCCGTCCGTCCGTGTGTCCGTCCGTGTGTCCGTGTGTGCGTCCGTGTGTGATCAAAATCTTCAATTTGCTACTTCTCTGTCATTTATGAGCCAATTTTGATTCTGTTTGCTTTATATGATAGCACTACATGGGAGCTTTGAAACTTCTACACAGAATTTCAGTCGTGACCTTTGACCTTGACCTTTGACCTATATTGTACATTTTGCTACAAAATGCTACTCCTTCGCCATTTCTAACCCGATTTCGATTCCGTTTGCTTTATGTGATGGCACTAGGTGAGGGCTTCAAAACTTCTACACAGAATTTTGACCTTTGACTTCTTTGACCTTTGACCTTGATTTTTTGACCTATATTGTACATTTTGCTACAAAATGCTACTCCTTCGCCATTTCTAACTCGATTTTGATTCCGTTTGCTTTATGTGATGGCACTAGGTGAGGGCTTCAAAACTTCTACACAGAATTTTGACCTTTGACTTCTTTGACCTTTGACCTTGATTTTTGACCTATATTGTACATTTTGCTACGAAATGCTACTCCTTCGCCATTTTTAACCCGATTTCGATTCCGTTTGCTTTATATGATGGCACTAGTTGAGGGCTTCAAAAATTCTACACAGAATTTTGACCTTTGACTTCTTTGACCTTTGACCTTGATTTTTGACCTATATTGTGCATTTTGCTACAGAATGCTACTCCTTCGCCATTTCTAACCCGATTTCGATTCCGTTTGCTTTATGTGATAGCACTAGGTGAGGGCTTCAAAACTTCTACACAGAATTTTGACCTTTGTCTTCTTTGACCTTTGACCTTGATTTTTGACCTATTTTGTACATTGGCTACAAAATGCTACTCCTTCGCCATTTCTAACCCAATTTCGATTCTATTTGCTTTATGTGATGGCACTAGGTGAGGGCTTCAAAACTACACAGAATTTTGACCTTTGACTTCTTTGACCTTTGACCTTGATTTTTTACCTATATTGCACATTTTGTTACAAAATGCTACTTCCGGCGGGGACATATGTTACGCACCGCGTAATTTCTACTTTTCCTTGTTTTTTATCATCTTGTACTGTTTGTGTGGATGATACAACTGACTGGCAGTGCTCACCACATGATATCCTTTTTATTTGTGTTTTTGTTTTTGTTTTTTATGAGGTGGAAAGTCTTTAATTAGTTCTTTTGTGCTCATCATTTGTGTGTGTATGCATTGAAAAAATGGCAATATACCTTTGAAGTTTGATAAATGAAAGAATGGCTCATGATCTCCAGTCATCTGTGTGGGTGGTAAGGTTTAGTGGCATGCATCGTTTAATGAGGCATTTCCTGAAGAAATTGGATTGCTTCATGAATGTTACAAACCTGGGGCAGTCCCCAAAATATGACGATGTGCCACAGTTATACTAAATATAATTATTGACACTCACAGTCTGATGAATGCATTGGATGTTAGTCCTATACAACTTTGAGAATGATAAAGATGAGTCTAGTTAGAGTCTAGCCGAGCAATTTTGTGTGTAATCATACTGTCCCCTCTAGTATGAGGTAAAAATACCCTGTCACTTGGAAAGGACATAAAATGCAGGTCCCCTGTGTAAGAGAGTCACAATTTGTGTCCATGAAAGATCCATTTTCTTTCATTCGTTTCAAAGAGCAGTGTAGAGAACCCAGTGAAATGGTCCACCTCACATTGAACTGGACCCATAAATGACCAGCAAGTGCAGCTGAATATGGGCTATCCAGCCATCTTCTCAGATGGAAAATGAAACAAACAAAACTAAACAAACCAGAAATCTTTAATGAAATAAAGTGACCCAACTGTAAGACGGATCTTTAAAGCTGTGAAGGTCTTTCTATACAAGATGCACCATACATTTGTCAATGGCACACAATATGTGTATACACTTGAAGTATCATCACTCTCTCTCATTGCTGTCTTAGCTACATCTATGATGATTGCAAGGGATATGAATCCAGTGGCATTTATTATTATGCCTTTCATTACTCATAAAATTGTCTGTAAAATGGTACAGGTTTTCATAAATTTTCTTTGGGTTCACTCTCAAATATGCTATTAGCAGCAAACCACATTTTATTGTAAGAAACGCCCTCTTCTTTCTCGCAGATCTTAATCATGGTAGTGTGTGAATTTAGCCTGGTACCGAGGCTAATTGTTTTAGGTAGATAGTTTGGGTATTGTGTCATGCGCTAAAAAAGTTTATGCATGCAGTCGATCAAATATTCGTGTAGAGTGTACATAATATGAGCATGCAGGCTATTATCTCTAATAAAAACAGCTAAGATTGATTAAGTTAATATTTTTATGGTCACTCAAAAATAATGCCCCAGTCATTATATAATGCTCTGTGTCCGACATTGCATGATGTTTGTTGTTGTTGTTGTTGTTGTTTTATTGTTATTGTTTTTTTTTTCCTGCAGACTCCCACAAATCCCCAATTTTTTCCCGAATGGTCTGTGTCCAAACTACGGATAGTTATGTTCCTTTATGGATAGTTATGTTTAGTTATGGTTACTTGTGCAAGTCTGCATCCGTGGCGACTCCCTGTGAAGTTTTGAAAATTTCACAATTTTACAGTCTTAGTGCCGTAATTTTGCATTTCACTACGGATCAGTTAGGACAGTTATGTCTACGTACGACCCTGCGGATGCCTGCGTCTCTGATGCGTCCATTTATTCATATCTATCCGTGGCAGACATAACTCAACCTAAGTGACTGTGTGACTGAAGCTTCACAGGTATTTCATTTTATATTTTCTATTCTATAAACAACCAATCCAAATCTTTTGTTCATTGAATAGCGATGTTCAAAGGCAATGTTTTTCTTGTAACAGTATTCTCAGTGTGCGACTAGAGAACATTATTTTTTTTTCCTTCAAAAAGTCCATATTGTGGAAGCCCCACCCTCCAACTTATTCCAGAATCCTGAACCCACCACTGATGCATTAGTATGCTGTTTCATAAGCAATGCTCCATCTGCTAGTATCTTGATAGTGAGAGAGATATTAATTGTCTGTGAAGATATCTGTTTAGTATTCAGAGACTGAAATATCTGCTCTTCTTTATTTTTATGCTGCTAATCTAATTTACTTGATGTAGTTTATTGAAGCTGTTCAGTGTCCGAATGGCCACATCTGCGCGCCGTGTATCATCCAGACAACAATGATCAGGAGACCATTTTGCCGAAACGACGCTCAGTGGCTGGTACCGGGTGATCTATGTACAATCCAATTACAGACTCTTGTCATTTTTTTCTCCCCTCCCCTTCCCTTTCACTCCATGAATTGCACAGCCAGTCCTAGAGTTCTCTCTTACATGACTAGATCTCTGATGACCGTTTCCATGGTAGAAGCATGTCTAGGGTATGAAATAAATGTACCAGATGGAGGGGTTGGCATGGCAACATGGTATCCTATTTTTCCATGGTAGTGTGTAGTGTAGAGTGGTGAGAAAGGGATTTTTCCCTGCAGTGCTGATTGTGTGCTTCTTTTTTTTTGTCATTAAAAATAGCCTTCATCATCCTGTCTTTATACCATGATTCAGTAATTCAAAGTCTCTATCATTTGTTTGATTGATTTGTTTGTTTGTTTTTCATCTATCTGTTGATTATATACAGGCCCTGAACAGAAATTGTGGGTCTGTCGTCAACAATGAAAGTAAGAGGTAATTATGTCGAAAGAAACAAGATTTTGTGGGTAGGATGCACTATTCATTGCAAGATTTCAGGAACACAGGAGGAATATGAAATCAAGATATATGAGCTGTGCCATGTTGTAGGAATTTATCGTAGCATAAGGGAACCATCAGTGTATAGTGTTGGGGAAAGAAGGTATGACTGCAAAATAGTTTCTTGCATTGATTTCAAAGGAGATGTTATAGAATGGATTTTGTTTCCCCATTTCTAGAGTTCATCATAATGATACCAATTGATAGCAAAGTCCATGAGCAATGTGTGTTTGTGTGTGTGTGTGTGTGTGTGTGCATGTGTGGTGGGTGCTTGTTATCAGAGGGAGATATGAATGCATTATTTGGGATTTTTTTTTCAGTGTGGTTATTAGGGGTATTGATAGTCCTCTTTCAAGTGTATGTGTGTCAGTATAATCTATATTCAAAGTCAGAGTTTATAGTCAGACCAGATATAATAGTATGAATACATATTTTAATTTTTAACATTTATTTTTTTCCATGCTTATATACATGTGCGTGTATTCCCCTAACAAAGGAAGGTACATGTATCATGCATTCATTATCTCTGACTTCCTCAATGTAGTTCTGAAGGTAGTTGATAGTCTTTTTTAAGGCTTTCACGAGACTTTGTAATTTTGGATATCATGATCTACCATATCCTGTTATTTTATGGTAACAAGGTAGCTTTCAAATCGGGGAAAATCTCTAATATTCATGCAACATTGCAAGGATATCACTAATTATGATTGTATTTCTACTTTTCAGTGGGATTTTGCAACTGACCAGTGCATCTGTTTGCCAAAGTACTGATTTTTTGTTTAATTTTCTATTGTAGAATGAAACAGATTATTGTTATTATTTCTTACTCATATAATTTCAAGAATATTCTTTCTTATGCAACAAGTGAGGTATAATTGGAAAGGTTTACTTTGCTCTATCTGATGATTGACTTTAGAATGTTTAAAAATGACACTTAACCCATATCGCAATCAAACTCTTCATATATACTGTAAATGTGGGTATTTTCCCGCAAGTAATTTTTCGCGCTCATCCAGGTAAGATGAGTTTCGCATGTTTGTAATTCAAGACATGAATTGCTGGAACAATAAGGCAAGCAAAAATGTTTGCGTGTTTTTATTTTTGCGCTAGTTTCTGGTTGTGCGCAATGCACAAAAATGTTAATGCCGCGAAAATTTCCTCTTTTACAGTATAACTTGATAGATGTGAGTGCTCATAAGAATATAGAAAATTGATTGCTTTAAAATGTGTAACTCTACAAAAACTTAAATGATTGAGATAAATTGTGATCCATCCATTATCAATCTTGCATAGAATTTGTAGAAACAGCACTTTGTACTTTTTACATATTGAAGTAATTTTCATTAAGTATATGGCATATATAGTATAATGCCGGAGGTATGTATAGTGTTTATTCACATCAAGAGGATCTTTGTGGTCGTATATGACCATTTCATGCATATGGGAGAAAACCCTGGAGCATATATGATATTTTCTTCCAATCGCAATAGACGGCACTGGGCTTTGCGTCATTTTACGCACGCCAGCTTCTTCCATCGCCTTGTTTTCAACTTGATTTGTGTAACAGCCATCTTGGGGAGGGGGGGGGGGTTAGGGGAGAGTGAAGGGGAAGAATTTTGACGGGTTCTGTCACGTGGGCAAGACACGTGTGCCAAAGAGGCAGAAAAATCACAAGAAGTTCACAGCTGTTTCTCTCTCCTGAGGTGCAATCAGTGCAGCAAGAGATTTCCAAGATTTATCCATATTAAATGCATGTTCTATTTTCTCTCTCTCTCCCTCTCTTTTTTTTTCTGATAATATCCCCTTACGGCATCCTTGCAAGCTAAGAATTAGAAATTAGGTTGTTTCAATATCAGCTGGCTGCAAAAAGGGACTCTATCTTGTTTGCATGGGTGGAGCTTGTTGTATTGATTTAAATGTATGGGTTTTTTTTTTCTGTGTCATTGTATTTGCTGTGTACAAATATTGTAGGTATATCTGCTACTTATATTCTTTGTATGCAAATTTAGTTGGTTTATATTATGGCCAGCAGTTCTCATTATTTGGACAATGAAAATGAAGTATGGAAAAAATTATTGTAACAAATGAAGACAGAATGAACTGACAAGAAAGAATATAATTTATTAGTGGAAAAATGAGCAAAGAAAATGGGATTCCATTGGGAAAAAAAAATTATTGATTACTTCTTGAAAACATTTCATGTAAAACATGAAATGTATGTGAGTAGTGTATGACTCTTACATGTACTTTGCATGGAAACAGCAATCTCATTTTTGCATCACCTCATGTACTGTCTATCTTCCCATTGGAGCGCCACATTTGTATATCTACTGTACGAGATTGAATCTGATAGAAATTCTCATTGGTGGGTGTAACGTGACAAGTTATGTGCTGAGTGGGAGAATGGTTTTTAGCAAGAAGGAGGGTCAACGTACTTTAAATCGCTGTCTGACTGAGTATCTTGTGCTCCATGCACGGACACGTCCAAGCAATTTCCTGAGATATTACTATCTTCTTTTTTTGGCGGGGGGGGGGGGGGGGGAGGGCATATTGTGTGAGATAATTCCTTTCAGCGGTCCCATCCCCAATCAAAGGAAATGCAAAGCAGAAGACTGTCTTTCACAGCCAAGATATATATCAGTTTCATGTAAAAAATATCAAAAATGTGATCTTATAAAAATATCATAACTAATGGCAGCAATTAATCAAGATGAAGAAGAGTGTGGAAATGAAATTCTGTGGGGGCACATTTCGCTTTCAAAAAAAAAGAAGGTATGAAAGTAGGTTTTGTCTAGGTCTTGTGAGGTTAGTGTGTTTACCAAAATAAAAGAAAAAGCAAGCAGGAAACCATATTTTGGTCATTAGGCATTCTTGCAAGTATGCTAAAAACAAAAAACCCGAACTTTTGTCTGTGTGCTTCTGTTTTTAAAGATTTGATTGTTTAAATGTGTTTTGGTAGTAAAGAAAGAGCTAATACTGTAAGTTCCGGTGTGACTATACCAGGCTGATTCATGTTGTTGATCCCGCCGAGTCCGCGAAGATCGCATGCATAATGAAGAATCGCAGGCGCCGGGGGTCCATCAATTGTATATCTTAAGGGTCTTTGGCCATTCATGGATGGGGAGCTTTGTGGGGGTTTGCAACTGATTTCCCAAGCTGTGTCTTGGGATGATAACAATTACACCAAGTAATTGCTTTTTCTGCCGCGTACTTTGATGTGGCATGGTTTCTCGTTTCGATCTACGTACTGTACATACAAGACTAATGGCTGGCCCCCACAGCGGAATTGCTGGGAGGGGGATTGGAGGGGAGAAGGAGTCTTGTGGAGATGATGGTAACAGGTCCTGCAACAAAGTTTAACAAGTTCCTGAAAGACATTTATAGACTTGACAATATGATTACCTGATAACTTTGATAATGAAAATGGGAGTATTATTATGAAGATATTAATGAACAGAAAGAAAGAATGGCATCACAATGCCAACAGATTGCCTCCTTTTTAAATCTTTCTACAGTCATTGAATCGTCTGTAATCGACATGTGCAACATGCTTGCTTAATACTTGTTATATCCTATCTTTGATAATCACAAGAAAAATGGGAAACAAGAAATGTTTAAGCACAAATACACATACAAAACAAGTAATTAGAGCAAAATCAACAACTTGTTGCAGATTAAATTTGACTTCTGCCCCTGTAGTGATTCCTAGATTTTGAAATCATAGAACATCCTTATTCCTTGCCCGCTTATTTCTTTTGCTGATTGTTGTAGATTACACACACACACACACACACACACACAAGACAGTTTGACATGAAGACATAGATTTCCTGTGACAGTATTCTTTGAATGTAGGAAGAGATTCAGGGCAAATAACTGCAGTGGATTTTCAGACCTAATATTTGTAGTGGTGTGCTTTCATCTTTTTCTTCTTTTTTGTTGTTAATGGAATAAAAATAAAAACAGAGAGTTCAATTTGATTTTGGTTCATACACATACCATAAAACATGCACACATTTTTGCGTGTCATGGTCTCATTGGATTCTGCTGTATGCTGGTAGCATACAGTAACACAGGATCACTGTTGATGTAGATTTTTTTTTTTTCACATGGAGATTATAAACCATGTAATCTTAGGCTTAGAGGATAAGATCATGGGATTACGGAAACAGAAAGTGATAAATGAGCATCATGCAGCGTTGCGAGCCTTTGCACAATTTACTAGTATCTCTATTGCAATTTAGTACAGCCAGGCTTGATGTAAACTGTAATTCACATTTCAGAGTTGCAATGTACTTTACAGTTTATTTGTGATTCCTCACTAAAAGTTCATTGATTCAAAGTAGTATCAAGGAAGCATATTATTATCTTCTACTTGTGAAGAATATTTGAAGAGTTTGTTTGCAAAAACCGATAAGTCCATATTTGCCAAATGGAGATATTTGCGATTAAAGGTCAAGAAAAATAAGGAGAATAATAAGAAAATTTTTGCTTCTTTTGACCATAACTTAAATAATATACCTTTTTATGTAATGACCAATATATCATTTAAAAGGTATTATTTGGTACTTTGTGACAGAGATCGTACTTCAAAATCTTCAAAAATGGACTTATCGGTTTTTGCAAACAAACCCTTCATTTGCAGATCATTTGGAGAGCAAGTTTATATAAATGAATTAATCAGCAAAGGTAGTATGGTTAAGCACATAATCAACTCTAATCCATACTAATTATCTATAGTACAGTTTCACTTGTTTGATTTTGATTTGATTCTGCTTTTTGCATGTCAACAGTTGGTTTATACACATTGTAAAACAAATAGACAATGATGTCTGTATAATCAAACAGACATTGAATCATATTCAAACATTGTACAAAACATTGTTGCAATGTCATTATATTATATCATGCTTGTAAATCAAGATTAACAACATGTACTATAAATCACATGAAATAAAATGCAATATTTTCTCTGAAGTGATAAATGAAAATAATGAACAATCAAATTCTGTTCAGTAGGGACAACTTTGAGGCCATTGAGGACGAACTGATTTTGCCACAACACACATTTCCCCGTAGACACTTGCCCGAGTATACTCTGGACTCATCCTCAAATGGTTAAAGAGATGTTCCTAAACAAACTTTTTTTGTGTAATGATCCAGAGGTAGGTGAAACATTGCTCCCCCTGTCTATTCAATTCCTTCTTGCTTTGCCTCTTAGAGGCTGTATGTAGGTATGACCAAAATAACACACTTTCCATCAAGAAAGACTTGGTTCGTTCATGCGAACCAGTGGCCATATGAACACGAAGAGGAAGTCGGGTGCGTGTTCATGGGATAATAGGCTATGATTGTCAGAGAAACGGCATGTTAATGGTCACAGGATTCTCTCGTTTCCTGTATCCAGGGAAGCGGGTCAGAGAGTTTCAGTATTGCTTGTAAACAGTGTACTAAGATTAATGTGTGTAAATATTCACACAATGTAGTATACATATATCCCTGTAAAGATGAATAGGCAGATAGATGTAGATTTAAATTTTGTGCGTGACTTCCAACAAGGACATTATTTTGTTCAGATCCAGTGCACAATATAAATCTGGTTCAAGATTTACTTAAATGTAGAAACACTGTTAGGGCAAACGTCATACCATGATGGGTCTCGGCTTATTCTGATCTTGTGCATCGGGTAACAAGTAACAAACTTGTGGTTTGTTTGTTTTTTCTGACTCTGACGCATGAACAAAGTATAAGGTCATGATGAGACTAACTGTGTGAAATCTGGATACAAATCCTCTGTCTCATTACAGTTGAAAAATCAAAGACTGTTTTTTGACATCCAAGAATACTGGAAGAGTTTGATCGTGAAATGGCATAAGTACCATTTTTAAACACTTTATGAAGTCCATCATCAGATAGAGCAATATTAATCCTTTCCAGTAATATCTCACATGACTCATAACAACAAAATAATTCTTAGAAATATATATCACTTTTAATTTTGTTCATTTTTTTTTTTTTTGGTAGGAGCTCTAATTGCAAATATGTCAAATCAGCAAGAATAGAATTAAATTGTTTTGCGATCAAACTCTTTATTTCTTGATGTCATCATTTTGGACAAAATTCATCTTTGCTGTTCAGAGACACACGCCCTCAACACGTGAGTTCTTGACTTTTCGATGCCTGTCTCGCTGGTGAATTCAGTCCCACCTGTATGAATCAGAGTGCAAATTAATTCCACGAAGGTGACCTTTAATTCTCTGAAGAAAAAAGGGGAATGGAGTGGGGTGGGGAAGGGGGGGGGGATGTAGGGATAGGGATGGGCATGGAGATGGAGAGAAGAAGAATGAAGAATCAAAGCAGATGGCTTCAAAGTTTATCACCCTTTTTGTTTAGCAATCTGAAGGACATCAACTGCGGCCCACTACCGCTGTGGCTGTGGCTGTAGTCAAGACACCGACACCACCACCAACGTCTGTTTCTCAAATGACCATGTATACAATAAAAGTATTTTGCTTACAGTATACATCCATTACCAGCACGTGGACATGCACACTTCTTATCTAACTGTGTCTTTCAAGGTTATTTAGTGACAGCATTTTAGAGTCATTCACCCATAATGGACCGTGGTGACTGAAATGCTGTCTCATCTGTGTGCGTTAGATTTTCGCAGCAGCAGTGTTGTCTTCAGGTGCTTTCATTGTATAGTCGGAGGACTTTAAAATTATGTCTGACATTTGCTCCAGTTGGGTGCTTTGTTTTAATGGGGTTGTTGTGTTGGAATGAGGTGTATTTAATAGGCTATATACGTAATGTATTTTTTTCTTTTTACAGCCATTTTATGTTTTGTTTTCTTCTAATTTTTTTTTCTGTGCTGAGAGAATTTGGCCCTGTTCATATCAATTTGTAGCCATAAGGTGATGCAGCAACCTTGTGCAAAAGATATATATTGCATAATGCCTTTCAAATTATAACAATAAAATGGAAGATTAGGCATCTAGATTTATTTGCAGGCAACTGCATACACATATTGGATGTGCATATATTACATACATGAATCCATTTGTACATACCTGCTTGATTATAGATAAATACATAGAGCAGTGTACATGGCTGTTAATCTATGTATTGTGCATAATCATGGTATGTGTCTATCCATTTGTTATACATTACTGTAAGTGATTAGCTTTCAGCTTAATGTTCTTTGTACATGATGTGTCATGAAGGTCAGGCAGTTCTTCCTGCATGAGAATGAGCAAAACAAAGAGATTTTTTTGGACATTTTGCTCACAGCCATTACATGATGAAGACAATGATGAAAATGAGTGAACAACAATAGGTTAAAACAATTGATAAACTATAATATGCCGTCAACAGTGTGGAAAAACATCAATGAAGACAAATCTCCCGCCAAATTTTGATAAATCAAAATAATTTCCTGTTACCAAAGCCGCTGCAGATAGAATACAACTCTTAGGCATAATGGGGACCTCCCAGAGTAAACTTTATAACCTCCAGTGTGAATTAATGCAGGCTGGCTATTGAAATACTGGCTGGCTATTGAAATGCTAATTTCTAATTTGAAATTTACTGCTAATCAATTATCAAACACAACCTATCACTGGATGGATATGGCAAAAGCAAAACTTCCAAACCTATGTATTTATGGTCTTAGATGCAAACAAAACCTTTCAAACTAAACAAAGCAAAACAAAGGTGAAGGACCATGTCACTTGGAAGGGACCTTGAACATTGCAAATGTTTTTATCCCACTTCCAGCACTGACTTAAAGGGTAATCATATTATGGATATGTGGAATTCATAGTTTGTATATACATATATACATATATATCGTCGATGGGGTGACAAGACCTCGTATCTCAAAAATGTCATTTTTTTTTTCTTTTTTGCTTAATGGTCAAATAATGGGTCAAGTGATGTCTTGGCCAAATCCCAACTGTCTTACTCCAAAAATGAAGCCACCATGACATGTCAAAGGAAAGGCTTTCCCATTCACTACAGTGCCTTGGCCGCCATGTTTTTTTGCTCTCCTGAACATTTGTCATTTTTGAGATAAGAGGTCTTGTCACCCCACCGACGATATATATATATATATATATATATATGCACAAATCTTTAAAGTGTTACAAGCTCCTTTCACCTAAAGAAAAGAACAAGACACTAAAAACTCGACAGCAAACATGTTAAGACAGAAGTTGGCTACAAGTACTATAGTATTGTCATATTCCTTACAGACAAATAGAGTTGGAATTCATCTGTTTTTATAGTCAACACATCTAGTGGCTGAATTTAGAAGCCTCAATTTTTTTTTTATGGCATTAGACACACCAAGTCCAAACTCAACATCAACGTCGCACATACATCTGAACTCCACAGCAAACGATATAAAAACTGTAAGTGAATTTTGCGGTATCGGCAGATTAGCATTAAACCCTTGGCAGCAAAGTGTCTATACTTGGACTGTGTGCAGATATCACCTTTGTGGCTTGAATTGCATACACATACATGTAGTTGCATGTGTATATCCCACATTTGGCTGTTATTCTGTTATGTCATGGTGGTGAGCTGCTATTTGTTTTATAACCATCATTTAGCCCTTCGGGGAAATGCAAGGAAATGAGAAGAGGTGGCTGGTGAAAGAAGGCTAATATTTGGATAGTTAAGCCTGCAACACATTATAAACACTATAGCTATTGTTTAATAGTAACAAGTGAAGATGAAACTAGCTCACCCATGGAAATGTGGTCAGCAATACAAAATGTTCAGGCAGTTCTACTTACCATCAGAATGACCCGCTGTTTTGAAGAATTGCATTGTACATTAGGTTACTTTTGGTTTCCATGTAAATAGATCTTGCATCAGTTTCAGTGTTAGTAGTTGTTATTACTGAATACGAAAACAAAGGCGATTAAATCATGCAGTTGCAATGCGCCTAGGCTATGAACATTGCTTGGACACGTAATGGTCATCTTTGGTAAATATGTGGATACACTCTTTCATACATGGGACCTCTACTTTATGTCTTATCCAAGGGACAGAGTGTGTTTGCCTCTACTAGAGGGGACAGCATGAGTAACACACAACATTGTTCAGTGAGCAAGAAAGCTCACTTGGGTTTGAACCCGCACCCTAACCGGAACCATTTGATTGAAAGGCAGATATGCTACCATCTGAGCCACCACGGCGGGCAGGGGGAGAGGTTGTTAACTCTTCAATCCGTTTTCTTCACCATCTTCTTTCCCCCATCATATGTAATCATATAATATGGAGTTTATGCACAATCCATGTGAGCTGGTTTAATCCAGCCTTCACAGCCCACTTTCTGTGAAAGTGGAATTTTTCGATCATGCGCCTCCCTGATTTTTTTTTTTTTTTCACTCAGCTGCTTGATGAGGTGACTTTTGTGTGCTTCTTTATTTAATGAACCCACTGCTAACAAGTCACAAGAATGATACAAATAAAAGTTAAAGTATAAGCTTGCTTTTTTATCACAACAGTCACTTGTTGAATTCACCATGTCCATCAGGGATAATTAAAAGACACCTTTTCAGGATTTAGGCAAAAATATCGGATAGAGATGAATGACAGTGAGAGTAACTTTCTAATATGAGTGTCATTTGTTGTTATGCAAATCTTGTGGTTGCCATGTGGGCTGAAATCTGATAATTCCTCGTTTGTTTTCAAACAAGCCATCAATATACCAACTTCCTCTTTTTGTTTGTCAGCGCACACACCTGTACGCTCTGACTAGGGGTGTTGGCAACAAATTAGCACTGAAAATATACTTAGCCTTATTTCAGTTTCTAGTGAAATTATGAAAAAAAAATAATTCATGGGAAAATTATGTGGAAAATTATGGTAGACATTTAGATAGTGTGCGGAAGAGAGCTATGGATTTTTGGTTAAACTTCCATCTTTGGAAAATGGTTTCTGTTTCTGGACCTGTTTTTGCAATCGGATCTTGATGTCAAATCACACTTTAACATGAAAAATTTATTTTTGTAGAGTATTGAGATCCTCTGTCATATATCTGCAATATTCAGGGTTTGTTGATATTGTGTGTGTGTGTGTGTGTGTGATACAGTTTTGTATATTTTCAGTGCTAATTTGTTGCCAACACTCCTAGTCAGGGCATACAGGTGTGTGCGCTGACAAACAAAAAGAGGAAGTTGGTATATTGATGACTTGTTTGAAAACAGTGTATTGGCTCTGCTCTACTTTTTAAATGAAAAAAAAAAAAAAGAGGAGTGGCTCTTACTTTTTCTGAAGGGAAATTTAGGATTGAACACTTGTGGATGGTTGTAGCATGCAGTGGCAGGTGTCACAGAGTGAATAAAGCCAAAAGCGATGTGACACAAGTTTGGTGAAGATGGTGTATATAATTAAACATATAAATGATGACTACCCTCCATCAATGGAGACAATCCCTTATCTCTTCCTCCTAAAAAGGCAGGCAGCGGTCTTTGAATAATTCAAGATGTGGCATGTGCTCTCTATCTATACTTGTGCTGAAAATGGGGAATACAGGGTGCTTTGGCAGTTTTGTTCGTAAGATGGTGGTCCACGCCACTTGTGAAGTATGTTCATGACGAGCCCACAGGCCTCAACTTGTTCATTTGCGCAGTAAAAGTTTATTTGTTATTTTTGATGCTCCGGACCTCAAAATCCACCTGCAGTGAAACAAGGTGTGGACAGAAGATGCAGTCACGTGCATTCACATGAGCTATGCATGCAGCAAACTGAAACTCATTATGTTTCGTGTCAAATTGTCAAATTTGATGCAAGCATTTGTGTTCACTGGTCAGTTGAAAGCATTGCGCGAAATTTCTTTTATAGGGGAGCAGTCGCGAATTGTAAATCAATATGATGACAATACCTGACCATTAATGGCCTACAGGGTGTTGATTCATTTGGACTATTGTCATTCATCCACTGTCTTTTTGAGGTATCACTTGCCATAAGAAAAAAAAAAGGACTTTTCCAAGGTGTCAAAAGCTGCTCCTACATGGCAAAGTAGTCGTAGCCATGGCAACTCCACAAACATCCTCTACAGTGACAACTCGGCGATTGATCATTGTCAATATACGACCTGTTGCGTCTTCTCCAGTGGATGACGCAGAAAGGACATAGATGCTTCTGACAGAAACAATGAAAGCTGTTTCCAATGTCTTTCACGTAGCTTAATGACATTCAGCCAAATGTATTAACGACAACACCCACCCAGAGTCATAAATACCTGTGTCTGCGCCTATAGAATACCCACAAAGCTCAAAAAGCTTGTACCGACGAGCCAGAGACGTCACCTATTGAATAATCAATGTGTCAATCCTTCACTGTCGAAAGCCAGATGTTGGCTGGAACAGGAGTATTTGATGTGCCAGGAAGAAGGCCTCTGTCAAGAACCATTGTCTGTCTAGTTATAACACAGATGTCAAGGCCAAGAATATGCACAAATGGATGGTCTGTCAAAAATGAAAACATTCTCTTTTTGTTCAAAAATATATTTAGATAGTTAGATATCAGAACTACTTTCAGACCACATTTTAAGGTAAATGATTGATTGATTGATTGAATGATTGATTGATTGATTGATTGATTGATTGATTGATTGATTGATTGATTGATTGATTGATTGATTGATTGATTGATTGATTGATTGATTGATTGCAAATGATTGTATTACCCAACAGAGATTCTCTGGGAAGGCTTTTTTTTTTTTTTTTTTGCTGAAAGGTCAATTGTCAAAAGGTCAGAGATCATGTGAAAATGCATAATTTCACTTCTTCATCTATACCATCTGGAAACTTCTAAATGTATATATTTATGCATGTAATGCCTAACAGTGATTCTTTTGGGAATTTTAGGGTTATGGGGGTCAAACGTCAAAGGTCAGGTCAAAATGCTTAAATTTTACCATTTAATATCAAAATTACTCTTTTTCTCCATGCCTTGGAAATTCTAGGAAAGGGTCAAAGATTTGCAAATCCCCCAATGCATACCTGCTCTCTTTGACAATATAACCATTTATCCAATAAAACCTAGTTCAAGGAAAGTGAACACTTAACATATTTGTGACATACATGTCATTTTGATATTTTGCCAATTATGTGAAACCGTCATCACACATTGTCAAGATGTACTATAGACCTATTAGGAAAAGCAAGCATTATGGCAGAGGCATACCAGTCGCCATAGCAACATTTCTAGTTTTTTTTTTTTTTTTAATATACTGTACATATTCAGAACATATATCCATATTCAGAAAATGTGCTTTGCTGCTAAGATGTTGACACTACATCTGTCATGTTTGAAGCTTTATTTTGCTTCTCATTGGCTGGTACTATTAATTGTGTACAGTGGGTACAAAGCAATGCAAAACACGATCAGTGCTGACATGCCACTTGAAGTGTGTTTATATCTTCCAATTATGTTCTTTGCAAGCAACAATCAGAGCATAAAGCCAGTTGCTATCACACTCAGGAGTACGTCTGTCATTATGCAGTAAATGCATTTAGGGAATGACTTTCCCTTTTCTTATCAGAGTATAAAGCCTAGTGATTGACATATACCCTGTCTGAAAGCAAGAAAGAGAGAAAAAAAATTAGGAGACAAACGGGTGAACAAACAAATAACTGCCCAGATGAGGTATAAAGCTGATGTTATTGCCATCATCATAGTAGTATTTATAATATCAAGTAATTTTTTGTATTCTAGGCTAATCCTTGAAAACATGTATTTGTTTCATTATGCTATGTTCTACCTTTTATATACATACCTGACTTACATCCTAGATGTCACGCACCCACTGGTAGTAGTGGCAATGCATGTACTTCTATGACCCATGCTTCAGGATCTGGTCTTTTATAGTGAAGTACCAGCAACATGAAATTTAATATCCCAGCGGTACTTCCACCTACTAACCTGTCATATAATCTTTCATATGCTTTGTGGTTATTCTGTATTTATTTCTTATATCATATGCCATACAAGGATCTTTATAATGTTATAAACAGTAGCATGAAGTAATGTCTTAGATTCAATTGTTGATTTTCTCTTTTGTTTCTTTTCTCTATCTCTTTTTCATAGGTGTGCTTGATATAAGCTGAAACATCTGTCCGGAGTGTAACTGTGAGGGCAGCAGACAAGTTTGTGCAGCGGCACCCAGACTGATCGTGCTTCCCTCATTAGCGAGTGGAGAGAGAGAGAGGCAGGCAGGCAGGCAGATGCATCCTGTTGCCAGCAGCTTTGCCATAATGACAATGACAGCCGCAAGGCTGCACGCAGATCCTATCAGCTTCCAGTTTGACAATGGTGTGGTGTCGGCGTGGAAACAAGAATGATTAGCTCACGTCTCTTCCTATCACCCGAGTCCGGTAAACACATTGCCGGAGAATGATCGCTGCTTGTCTAAGCGTGTTGTTAATAGAGGAAAGTTACTCGTTTGAAGGAAAAGTAATTGACATTTTGCGTTGTACGGAATGAGACCATGGATAGCCAGAACGGAAGACTAATGTGGATAGGTTAGTGAGTGTCTCGCGTTAACTTGTGTTTCAGTTGAGGAGTTTTTCAGTGCGGTGATGGTCAGTGTATCCATTTCCCTCTCCGGTGCTGTGTGATAGCCTGCAATTGTAGCAGCCATGAAGCCCATCAGCAGGTACATGAATCGAAGGACCCGCTGGGCCCGAATCCTGGGCCTTTGCTCAGTTATTGTGATTGGATGCGTATACATGAGCCCGACATTTTCGGGTCTAGAACAGATATTCAGGAACTCGCACCCAGCCAGCGAAATCCCGCGACTAAAGCTGGATAATGTCCCCTGTGGATCTAGTCGGCGACACGTGGCCGCAGAGAGACACCTGTTACAAGTCAGTTCGACCACCGATGAAGGGGTGAAGACAACAGTGAACTCATTGGAGAAAGAGAGCAATGACAGTGGCGGAATCTATCCACGGGATTTATTCACCCTGGAACAAAAAAAGCAGGGAGCCTGCATACTGCATATCTTTGGGATGATTTACATGTTTGTGGCACTAGCCATCGTCTGCGACGAGTTCTTTGTGCCTGCTCTGGGGATCATCACGGACAAGCTGAACTTGTCAGACGATGTGGCCGGGGCGACGTTCATGGCGGCCGGCGGAAGCGCCCCAGAACTCTTCACCAGCCTGATTGGCGTGTTCCTGGCGCGGAGCGATGTCGGCATAGGAACAATCGTCGGGTCGGCCGTGTTCAACATTCTGTTTGTGATTGGAATGTGTGCGACGTTCAGTCGCGGTGTGCTTTCATTAACCTGGTGGCCTCTGTTTCGAGACTGCCTCTTCTATTCCACCAGTCTAGCCCTTCTGCTGATATTCTTCAATGACACTGTAATTCACTGGTATGAGTCCCTGTGCCTACTTTCAATATACTTTTTCTACGTCCTCTTCATGAAGTTCAATGTGCAGGTGGAGCGCTGGGTCAAGTCGCATCTCCTGAAGAAAAAAGTTAGTGCAATGAAACAGGTGAGGCTTTATCACGCTCTTCCTCTCACCTCACCATCCCCCTTCTTCTTCTTCTTCAGTCCTACCACCATCTTTAAATGAAGTCCTTTTCTACCACAGTGCTCCCCGCCTCCCCTTCAACCCTTGCTTGATCTTTCTTTCATATTTTTAAATGATGGTGCATGCAAAGCTATTACAAATGAGCGAGTTTGTTGTGACTTCAATAAGGGAGCCACAGCTTCCTAGTTGAAGAAACAGGTGTGCAGAAAGTAGGATTTCATGGTTTGTCAATCATTGTAGAACTAGATGAAGATGTGACTTGTATTAAAAGAAAAGTGTAAAACCTGAAATTCTTGCATGACCTTTATTTTCACGAATTCAAACAGGAGCCAAGGCACAATTTTATCAAGTAAGAAATTGCTGATTTTAATATCTGTGTACACTGAAAAGAATATCAATGCATTATTTTGTCTACATCATAATGTTTATGATTTGTAATGTTTCCAAAACTAGTTATATTGATCACTAACACAAATATTAGCTTCTAATAAGCAGATTGCAATCACAATAAAATAGAAATGTAATATGTTCATTAGAATTATGTGAAAAAAAATGATTTCAATAAATAGTGACATTGTCACAACCATATTATGTTGGATTTGCCATTAAAGTAGAGTAAATTAAAAAAAGGTAGATTGGAAAAAGTTTTAATCAAACTTAAGTAAATTGGGAAAATTTCATATGTTTCAACAGTACAGTGATATTTGTACACAGTACATTGTCATAATCATTCTGAAAAAAATGAGAAAAAAACCCAGATATATGATAAATTCAAGTTGAATGTAAAATCCCTGTTGTAACTACTTACATGAAAGTGGGAATGGAATGTTATTATTGAATGATATTGTCATAATGATAACATCATCACTGTTTTGTGAAAAAAACATGTGAAACTTAAGAATTTGACAAATTTGACAAACTATGTGTCCAATTCTCTTGAAACTTCTATCAATTTATGTTTTTATTTTCATTTTTATTTACTTTTTTGGGTTGGTCTACTTGGACACATTATCTATAGTGCTGCATTCTAAAAGACTTGTTTTCTCTGGAGATTTGTTTACAGGGTTTGCCAGTGGTAGTGCTTAAAATTATGTGGCCATGAAATCTTTGCATAAGAACATTGTTGTATGGAACTGCAATGTATCACATTATGGTCAAAGCTCTAACAGTTTGTGTTTTTGTGTTTTGAGTAGTTTTGAGGGAAAATTTCTTTTAGAAAAGAAAAAAGCTGGCAAGGGTGTGATTTTTCATATATCTTCAATGCATGTTTTATTACAAACAAAGTGAACAGAAAATATGAGACAAGAATGTTTCATTTCAGACATTTATCTACCCTTATCATCTCTATTTTGTTTTGTCTATTTTTGATGGAGGTAGCCTTTTTTGTGACATTTCTGATGAGAAGGAGAGATTAATTTGCCTTTATGATAAGAATTGACTCAATTCTAACTCATCAGGAAAGTGTCCTGTTTGGTATTTTAATGAAAATTCAAGGAACTGATTTTAAAACTGATATGAAATCATGCATGATGTATGAAAAATAGTTATTCAACAAATAAAGGAATTAACACATCACTGTCATTACTTGATGAACATTGTACTAAAGTAAGTCTTGTCTTCAGAAATCTTCAAGAATGCCCAAATACCTTTATCAGCCTATGACTAGTATTAGTGCTTTAAGTTCCGCTTTGTGGAAACACAGTATATATACTCTCTATCTCTAGAGTGATTTGCAGATGCTGATCAGGCATGGAAGGCTGTGATTTGTGTGATGTATTGGTAACAGGCAGTATCATTGGCATGCATGGAGAAGATTTTGTTGCCCTCGGCAACGCGGGGGTCGCTGCAAAAACTTATGCATGCATCTGATGAGGCTACGGTTCCACTATTTGCAGCCAAGTGCAAGGTAAAATGCTGACTGCCCAAACATATCTGAAGCATAGCGTACATATATATATATATAAAGGAAGCAAGCTTCAAATTCAGTCTGACCTACATTTGTTGTGATATCACATTGAGTGCGTTTACAATCTGTCTTTACATATTCCTGTCTGATGATCCAAAATATCCATCATTCCTCACGTGATTGCATAGGAGTCAGATATGTTATGGACTTTTTGTTTCCTGTGGCATTGCCGGATTCTAGTAATCCATCATCTCCAAGAGGAATCTACCTCAGTTTAATGCAGAGAATTCTATCCAGACGGCATACAAGGATGAGACTTTGAGACGAAGGAGAAAATTAACATAAGAAGGCAGTCCAAGCAGTTGCTGTTTTCAGCCTTCATAAATTCTGCAATTTAATCATGAGCCTGAACTGAATAGTTGACTGGCTAAACAGAAACAAAACAAGTAATAATATTTGTGGGCCCCTAACTATCATCTTTTCTTTCCCTTTTTGAGGAAGATTGGTGAGTTGGCGAGAGTGTGGATATCAATCCTTGCATAGGCACATCCCTACACGTTGTGTTTGTGTAATTATAACTTCAATTACCATGTAGCAGAAGTGTTTTGTATGCTAATCTTTGCCGTTTGAGGTAACGTGAGGACTTGGCTTACACAATCAAACCTGTCCAAACATACACATACCTGCAACAGTATATAAACATTTGGCACACAGCCACACATTTTTAATCTATTTTTGTTTATTCATCTATTATTTTTCCTTGAGAAGTGAGTGGCAAAAGATGCTGGCAAGTATATTCTTGAATGCGACGATCTAGGCCTCAAACTTACGGGTTGACGTAGAATATTAATCAGAGTGCAATGTCTCTTAAAGGGATTGGTCTCACAGAGTGATTACAATCTGGTAAAGAGTATTTCTACCATGTGACAAGACATTACTGGCTTGAAACTGAAGTATACCACCTAAAAGAAACTAAAAGCAGGGAAAATCAAGAATTTGATTAAAAAAATAAAAACTTCATTGTGATATATTCGTTGCAACTTTTTATGGCAACTTCATGTTGTGTGTATTCAGAAAACAGTCTAACTGCCATGCAAAGAATTTGAACAACAGAAAGCAAAGAAAAAAAATCAATTTGTACGTGTATGTGTGTTTTATGGCAGTGTGGCCAGAAAACGAGTCTGTATGTGATTCTCCATGGTAACCAAGATCATTACAGACTGATCAGCAAGCAAAAAAAAAAAAAAAAATCAATCCTCCTGAACTTACTGAATTATATACCACTGCCATCTAAAGAACTGACGTACCACAAACCAACCATGGTATAATTGGATGGCTGCATAGCAACACTAATGGAAGTACATGGACACTGTGTACAGTACTGAAAGCGTACGATGATCCGATGTGTAGTGCAAAGACCAAAGGAAGTCAGCCGGCTGATAGAGTGTGACTCTAGAGTCACTGTTAGTATGTCAGAGAGATATACACCTTGAACCATTTGTGTTCATCGTTGTGAACCACGGCAGAAATCTAGCTGCCGTCGCTACAGTTGAAACAGGAAGCAATACACTTGGTGCGGTTGAGTGGCAATACGGAAATTGTCCTTGAGGATTGCACAGGAATTTACTAGTGTTGTGTAGGCAACGCTTGTTTTTAACAGCGATCTGAACTTTCCTGTCTTGTTGTGCCTCTCAAATTCTGATGAATTTGTTGCATTGTATATATGGATGATATTCATATGTGTACATTAACGTGTATACATATTAATTCAATGCACAATTTATTTCAAATATCACAAATTTTTTTTAAAACAATAATTACATGAGATGAATATAGTACAAAATGCATGAACATACAATTAAAAGTGGATTAATAATGTGTAAAAGGAATTCATATAGTGACAGTGAAATTAAGTTAAATCATTCCATGCATATTTCCGAACAGTCTAAATGTCTAGCCATTACATTGAGAACACTTTGAATGAAATACAGTCAAACCTGTCTATAGCGGCCACCCAAGGGAAACGAAAAAAGTGGCCGTTATAGACAGGTGGCCGCTATAGACAGGTAATCCAACTTTATATGCATTGCCTGTACATGTACATATATCATAGTTGGATACATCGATAAGTATTTAATGTACATGCGTAAGTATACACACGTGTATTTCATGCATTGAACAATGCCGGTGTTTATGAAATTGTTGCACAGTAGCATGTGTACAGTCGTGAAGAAAGCTTAACACTAGTGCATTATTATGACTACTGAATAAGTGATGAATGCAGCGGTGGCGATCACTGAACGTTGCCCATGAATGTCTGGCACGGCCACAGATGAGAAAAACACGCTGAATTACCGGCTCTGTGGCCGCTATAGACAGGTTAAAATCTACCGCGGGAAACAAAATTTGTGGCCGCTGGCCGCCTTAGACAGATGGCCACTATACACAGGGTCTTTAACAGGGCTTTTCTCTCGGGGGGATTTTTCAGTGGCCGCTATAGACAGGTGGCCGCTATATACAGGTGGCCGCTAAGGCAGGTTTGACTGTACTGGGATTTGTCTGAGTACATCAGGTATCAATGAAAATGTATATATGTAAATTTTTTGTTCAAGTTTTGGTGCCTCCATCACTGGATGAGAATACATCATTTTTGACATCACTTTATCATAGACAACAATATAAAGAAGATTTACAGAGAATTGAAAATGCTTGCACTATTCTAGCATAATGAAAGAGCACTTGAGTTCCCTTTTTTTCAGAAAGCAAGGGAAATGTCAATGCCCATAACATGTCAGTAACAAGTCAAGGGAATGTGTACTTTTCTTTAAAAAAAGAATACATTTTGTAATTTCTGTTTTATCACAGTGTCGAAATCCATTAATGATTACAATAATGTGTAAATGGAAAGTATGATGTATATGGCAAAGATATATAATAATGATGACAATGATAATATTCATTATCATTATGACTATCATCAAAATAGAGCTAACAATGATACCTGGTACCTCGTACAATGACAGTAATGAAATAATTCTATAGGATGATGATTTAGACAATAATACATATAGTTGTAATAAGAATGATAGTTTATTACAAGACAAAGAAAAAAGCTTATTCTAGTAAAATATTTCATAACCTTCGGAAATATCAAAGCCTGTGGTATCACTCATTATATGGGAGTAGCTGGAGTAAAAGGACTGAATAACCTGTATAATGCATTTTTTCCCCCAAATCACTTACTTTGTTTCTCTTGGCACTGGTATTTTCACAACTTCTGTCATTTCCTGGTGCTCCCCTTTTTTCTGTTTTGAAATTCATCAGCTCTTTCCTGCTTAGCTCAGAAATGACGCTGTTTGAAAATATGATTTCATTATATATGTAAGGCCTCAAGCCATAATAGTTATTGGCTGATTGGTAGCCATAATTCAATTTTGCATATTTCATTTGAGACAAAAGAAAAGAAAAAGAAAAATTAACAGAGGTATATCAATTGTTTGACAGTACTGAATGTTTGTGAGGACAGTTTAATGAAATAAACGCCATGCCATCAGAAATCAGACCTAAGCTATCAAACATTGCATTGCAAGAATTTACCTTCTTTTTCTTACCTCTTTTTAATGCTTACGTTATGAATGTTGGATGTTTTCCACGAACCAACACTTTTTTAATTTTTAAATGTCTTGTGCCGCTGTTTATTGACTAGCTTTGTTTCACTGCAGCAATGTTTACTAAATTTGTGCATTTGAATCCATGGCTTGATTATTTGCCGCAAATAATCAGTTCTAGAGATCTTATGTCGTATCAAGTCTGGATGTAATTTATAGTCATTTGATATACAGTGAAAAGCAGGGCATAGCAGAAATGCACTGCCTTATGGGCAATATCTATGAATACATACAAACATGCTTACATACATACATACAGATAGATAGATAGATAGATAGATAGATAGATAGATAGATAGATAGTTAGAAAGATAGAGGTAGATGGATGTAGATTGGAAAATGAGAGATATCCACACACTCACTTAAATACATATTTTTTCTTTCTTTTATTCATTACATTGTTCATTCATTGTGGTAACTATTCAAGGTGTGGAGACCTGAAAATCATGTTAGGAATAAGCACATTATAAGAAATCACACTGCTATTGGCCAAACAGGATCCTGCCCCCAGTACTGACAATTTGATAAAGCTTGAATTCCTCTGATTTACAATTGAGTGCAGTGTCAATAGTGGGCTACTGTATTTCAAACAGGCCATATCCATGCAGTGGGCAGTGGGATCGCGCTGATGCCTGCATGCACAAATAGCTGGTTTCTAATATATGGCGACCAATGCCTTGAGTGATGCATGTTTTCCACAGTCTTGAGTCACCAACAATATGACTCTCTATCTGAACTCTTGCATAAAGCCATGATGTTAAATCAAATCTATTTATTCAAACAAGCAGTGGATCTCTCTTGAATATTTGCAAGTTCCTTTCTTATTTTCTCTTTTTTGTTGTTGTTGTCTTCAAAACATGGTGAGCAAAATATCACACGCATGAGTGAAACACAATAGCGTTTCTCTCTTTGTCGATTTATAAAGTGACAGATTCTCATTTCTCCGCTTTCCTGTATAGCGTTGAACAAGAATAGGCGGCAGAATTGCTGCAAATTACGCCATCGCACAGGGAGATTTGATCAATACCGCAGGATTCAGCCTTCTCAATGTGCCAAACAGCGAACACGGTGACCATAAATCCTTGTCGACTTCAGCGGATAATTTGGCTCGGTTATCCGGCTGCCCATGTCTGCATAAGGTGGTGATTGCATCACGCGCCATTGAGGCGAAGAATAAATAGCATAAATGCTCACTCTGCATCTGTCACTCCATAGGGACTGCATGCATATTTGTTTGTTTGTTTGTTTGTTTTTTGGGGGTTGTAGGTTTAAAGGACAAGTTCACCTTCATAAACATAAGGATTGAGAGAATGCAGCAATATTAGTAGAACACATCAGTGAAAGTTTGAGGAAAATTGGACAATCGATGCAAAAATTATGAATTTAAAAAATGTTTGTGTTGGAATCGCTGGATGTGGAGACTACTAAGGCTCGTGATGTCATATGAGTACAACATTATAAAGAAAATGTAAAGAAAATTCAACATATTTTCACTTTTTTCGCATAATAAAAGAGCACTTGACTTGCCTCTTTCTAAAGGCAATGGGAATAATATTACCCATAACATATGTCAGTAACGAGTCAAGGGAATGTGTACTTTTTTCAAAAGATGAAATTTTGTGAAATTCTCTTTATATTTTCCTTATATTGTTGTACGCATGTGACATCATACACTGCAGTAGTCTTCTCATCCAGCGGTGACTGCACAAAAACTTCAAAATTTCATAACTTTTGAATGGATTGTCCGATTTTCCTCAAACTTTCAATGATGTGTTCTACTAATATTGCTACATTCTCTCAATCCTTATGTTAATGAAGGTGAACTTGTCCTTTAATTTGTGATTCAAAATCAGAAATGCTACCCACCTCTCATGGTATTCCTTCTTTTTTTTTTTGTCTATGACAAGAACTGCTCACTTTTTGTTTTTTCATTTGCTCTGATTACACTTTCTCTCGACCAGTTGGGATTATCACAAAATTCGCAAAAATAAAAACCCCACAAAATATATGGCGTATGCACCAACTAACTAATCCGTTACATTTTATTCATTCAGTTCAGTTTCAATTTGTTTTATTTCTGTACTTGTACAAATAAGTCATGTGATAGATCAACAACAACATTCTCATCAAAATATGAATGAGAGTATTTGATGAATACAGAGAACGTAAAGTAATACATATTATTGTGTGTACTGGTATACAAGAGCATACATTGTATTCTAAGGTGCGGGTAGAGGAGATGCTGTAAAACACAATATTTTCGCGGCATGAAATTTTCGCGAGTTGCCTCTATATAGTATTAAATGCATATAGTGTAGACAAGAACTTTCTTGTGAATTTTAATTTCACAAAATTTGCAAAATTAAAATGCATGCAAACATTCCTTGTTTTACAGTAGTCACCAAAGCTAACAGGTTGCGTGACAGGGATAAGGGCCTCTGGGCAATATGGCATCTTGTAGATCTTAAATGATAATGCATCACATCTAATGTAGAAAGCTCAGCTCAGAAACAAAGCCATCTTCAATGTTCTGCGGAATACAGCTCTGTCATTTTGACACTTGTGCTCTTGCAAAAAACAAAAACAAAAACAAAAAACAAACAAAAACATGCACAACCCAGCATTTGAAACAGTAGGGAGGGAGCCAGTGGAAGCAGTCATATCATGGCAAATGTGCGTAGTGGCATGCACAGTGTGTTTCAATTAATTCTTTCAAGGAGGTTACCCATGGTGATCTGTGATACAAAAGGCATTGTTGCCAGCATTTTATAAATGAATTATATCCCAGGCTGGGAGCAGCTTGGTGCAACACCTGTATGTGTGTGTGTGTGTGTGTGTGTGTGTTGTAGTTTTCCTGTTTTTAGTTGCTGAGGACCTTGATACAGAAGCAGATGACCTGTAGTCTCATCTTGCACCTGCAACATATTGAATAGCCACAGGTGTATATTTGTGTGTGTAATGCGTACACCTGTGGGTTTATGTGTTAGTGTGTGTGCCTATGTGTGTGCGTATGTTTGTGTGTTGTGTGTTGTGTGTGTGTTTTGTGTATATTAGAGCTTCCATCATATTAAACCTGATGAAAAGTATATGGCAGCTAAGGAGATCAAATGGATGGCTGGTCAGCTGAAAAGCATATCAGCCCTTGCTTAAAGGGGCGTATCAGATTTCTGAGTTGCACATTTGGATTCTCTTCAAAGAAGGAGTGACATCTAGTGTATTGGGTTGTCACTTAAAGTCAGAACTAACGTGTTTAATGCTTGTGTTGTCTTTTTTTATCATCACAGGAGAGAGATTTAGACTGCTAAAGTTATGTGAAGATTGTGCTGCTTTGACAGTGATAGCATTGAAGTAATAAAAAATATTATTAACAAAGTTTCCTTTTTCTTGGAAAGCACAAGTTTTAACTGATCTTTAAAATATTTTCTCCTGGAAAATTGGGCACAGACAAAATGTAAAATATATATGCTTAGGGATTTCATGCTACTTTTAAAGAAATTTATTACAAAAATGGGAAAAAAAGTGAAACAAGAACTCTTTGGTTGAGTGACCCTAAAAGATATGAAAACAGTGTAATACACCATTCATATCTTGGATGTACAATGAACAGTTCGGGAAATATCTCAATAAACTTATCAAACCAAACCAGTGCTTCTCAACCATTGGACCGCGAAACTCTCGCAGGTGGGCTTCGATATCTTCTCAAAATAGATATAAAAAAGGTTTGTATTCACTCTACACATAACTGGGCCTCAAAAAACCTTTTTTAGGAGCCAAAGTGGGCCACGGGTAAAAACAAAGGATGAGAAGTGCGGAAGTAAACTATGCAGCATCCTGATAAACAGGATATTAAGACTGACAGTTTTATTTGTTTGTGCGTGCGCATTTCTCAACTCTTCACATGGCATTTTTCATACTGTGCTCAATAATTCTCGGAATTGTAGGCAGTGTACTGTTTCTGAGATTCCGATAATATAACCAAATATATCATATTTATAATATATGTATGTGTGTTTGTGAGTGTGTGTGTGTGTGTGTGTGTGTGTGTTATTTATTCTTTTCTGTCATGAAGGAAACCTTATCAGAAGTGATACTGCAGTCAGGGGGAGGATGGGGTGTAGTATTTCCTCAATCAATGTATATCTGTATACCTTTTGTGCTTGATAATGCGGTGGAGGACTTGTAAATCTCATCAACAAGTGTGCTAAACATGCAGAGTGTCGGGTCAGTGCATCATTCTAACCTTCAGTGCCCAGGCATGGAAAACACCAAAACCCAACGACGACAACTCGACAAGGTTCTTTATTGCTGTCTCACTAAGATGTAAACCGCCTGCTTGGATTTGGTGGACTAAGACACGAGTTAGGATGTTTTACACTAGAGCCTCAAATGGCAGAAGTACTCGACAAGTAACATTAGTAGGGAGATGAATTAGAGAGAGAGAGAGAGAGAATGAGAACGAGAGAGAAAGAAAGAAGGAAAGATAGAAACAGGGATGGAGGGGAAAGTGGTGAGACAGACAGAAATCATACAAAATGAAAATACAATATGCCTGTCTTGTTTGTGTGAATATATCTATATATACAAATGTATAACACCTGTGTGTAGATGTTACAAAACTCCCCATTATGCAGGCAAACTGCCTACACACGTACAGGGGCGGTGTTCGTCTACATCTTAAAATGGAAAGGAATGAAAGCGCATGAAATTACGCGATGGATTTCAAATCATGATTGTAATACATTTTAGAATCGGCGCAAGCGAAATGACTTATGTGAAGCGTGGTGAGAAGGGGGAGGGGGAGAGATGTTTGATGCCCGTGCTGCTAGGTAACCTAGATACAGGAGTGAGGTGGATAAGAAGACACAAGGGCCAAGTAGGAGCGATTCCAACTGGATGGGGAGGTGGGGGGGGGGGGGATAAGAAGGAAGACAGTTTGCCCGGAGGAGGACAGAGACTCATAAATGCTGCGCTTTCGATTTTGCAAATGAGACGGGAGAAAGCGGCGCTCTCCTCTGACCAAGGAGGGACCTGATGAGGGAAAGAGATGGTGCTGGTAATATGAGCGCCTTTTATCGCAGTCTGAAAACAAAACAATCCCCCCTGTGTCGCAGGGATTTTTTTTTTTTTTTTTTTTTTTTTTACTGATGAGGTTGTGCGAGATAGCAAGACGCGTGGGTCAGCTTTCATTCACGTCCACGCACGGCCGGCATTTTCTTCATCTCGCATGTACGTATATCGCATCAACTGCGGTTTCTGAGCTTCTCTCTGCTGAATTTTCAATTCTTTCTGGACCTTCACACCTTAACCTGTTGTCTTTGTGTTAGCTAAATTGTGTGCGTGTTTGGTGCATTTTTAAAAAATGGTGTTTTTTTTTTTGTTCCACATTTTTGTACTTTGTTACCAACTATAGGATAGCTATCTTGTCGAGGCATCACTCCCTTTAATTCGAAGTAATCCTGACATACCTGGATTGGCTCCTTCTACGCATTGTGGAAAGTGAACGTCCTTGGTGACGTAAAGTTCACATGTCCCTTTTGCAACCCTGAAAATTTGATTCCTTTCGTAAGCTGGTATATTGTACAGAGGTAGGCAATTCAGACCTTTCCTCAGAATGATAAAACTGGAAACTTCTGTATAATGGAGGAGAAATAAATTCCAGTCAATCTATTTGGACCACTCCCCTCTAAAAAAAAAAAAAAATAGATAAAAAATAAGTCCAACCATTATTCTGTACAAAAGGGGAGCATCTTTTTGAGTGACATGGGGTTAGTTCATCATTTCTGTTTTAAAAAAAAGGTATATAACGGTAAGATTTCATACATGATGCTGCGGGACCAACCATGCAAAATTTTGTAATGTTTGCAAGATGGATGGACAAATTTTAAATAAAAAAGTATATGTGATCATATAGTAAATCCATGGATTTCTGCTGTGTAACAAACATGTCCATGGTGGTGGAACCAAATCCATAGGAGAGGAAGCAAATTTTTACTCACACATACATGTAGATATAAAAATCATCTATAACAAGGCTTATGTTTAGTAATTCACCATTCTCCACATCAGTTGGTTAACATTTGAATGGATGCTTACTATTCTTTCATCTAAAATATTAATAAGAGCAAGAACTAACTCTCAGTATAAAGATGTCACTCCACCTGTAAAATATCAGTAACTCTTACAAGAATCAGTGGTCTTGAATATTACCCATCTTGTCTGAATCTTCTGTGATATGTTGAGATATGTATTTATTGTGTAATCCACCATTTTTGTTATCAAATCAATACTTTGGCTCTGAAAAAAAAGCTGGGTCTTCCCTCACATACCTCCCACCGGTTTATACACAATGCTAGAAGTATCATACTTTTGGGGAAATGATTCAGTGCTTAGACTACCCCTCCCCCTTTAACTATGGGTATTCATTATGAGTTTATCGCGCTACAACACTTGACACAAGGATGACAAAATATTACTTTTAGAATCCATACCTAAGAGATAAAAAGACCTCTTAAAAAGCTTTATGTGCAGCTCAGTGGAAATTGTTTGTCTGTGCTCATATATTTGAGAAAAATAAAAAATTAGGGGGTTTTTTTGGTACAAAATAAATGAACAGCTGCTCAACACCTAAATCACACAGAGTTGCTCATTTGTCTTATACTCGGATCCCTGAACTTTTACGATTCATAACTTTTATATTTCGGTTATGTTCGAATCTTCCCCAGATTTTCACTGATTTCCTTTTCCGGATATTTCTGTTTTCATACAAAGCAGCATAATACCAGGATGGACTTTCCCTTTAAGTAATGGTATTGACTGCAAAAGTTGTCTCAGGAGAGGAGATATCAAACTTGACACTCTTCTCCTTCCATTAGACCCGCAGTCTGCTGGAATCCCGCCTCAGCATGCATCGCTGCGTATCCATAGCAATCGCTGCCTGCTACGTGGTAGCTAAGGACATCCAATATACATGTTCTACCGCAATCGAGTGATTGTAATGCACGGGGAAAGGACGCAGGCCCATGACTGTATAAACTGTCGAGTGTGTTTATGCAATTCAGGGTCTGGTTGTATAACGCTATGCAAGTGCATGATTTATGGACAGATGATCTCCATTAGGACTTGATGGTTCTGCGAGTTCCTGAAAAATGACAAAATGGCAATTCATCACGAGAATAATGATAGAGATAGTGACAAGAATGATCATGATAAAAATCATTTTAAAAATATCAAGGATGATGATATTCATGGGAACGTGTTGATAGCAACAATTTATCTAATGATAATCATAGCAGCAATGCTCTAAAGATGGCAATGAAAGCAACAATTGCTGTCAAGTTGACAATGATACCAACATTTGTTAAGGTGGAAATGATAGCAAAAATTCCTCTGAATATAACAATGATAGTAACAATTCCTGTAAAGTTTATAATTATAGCAACAACTGATGTAAGATGACAATGCTGATAACAATTGCTGTTAATTTGGCAATGATAGCAACAATTGTAAAGGTGAAAACGATAGCAACAATTCATGTAAAGTTGATAATATTACAGTAACAATTCATATAAAGTTGATAATATTACAGCAACAATTGCTGTAGAGGTGACAATGTTGGTAGCAATTGCTGTAAAGTTGACATTGATAGCAACAAATGTAAAGGTAACAATAGCAGCAATATTGCTCTAAAGATTACAATGATATTAAGATTTGCTGTTAGATGACAATAATTTGATGATAATGATAATCATGATATACAAGGGTGATGATTGTAATAGATATTAATAATAAGTGTTGAAATATTTTATGTCATGACAATGGAATATTGATAATGTGTCTTCACATCCTCTTATTTTAGAGCTGCAAACTATCATAATGTTCTTTTGCCAAAATCTACCTGGTAATTTAAAATTTTATTAAGTTTCTGTTTTCATCCATGGAATTTTTCTTTCTCTTTTGCACTCATTCACACACACACACACACACACACACACACACACACACACACACACACACACACACACACACACTCCTGAAATGTATAAAGATATTATATGTTCGCATACATTCCTATATTTTCATGAAATGTAATCTCTTCCAAAGAAAGACAACTTTAAAAGAATACAAACAAGAGTAAATCTTAGTGGAAGCAAAGTGATAAGGAGTTTCCACTGTACTTAACATTCTAGCTTATAACTTTTTGTCTTATGGTTCATAATTATGTATCGTAAGTAGCCTCTTTGATCAAGTGACTGTGTAAAGGAAAAGATTTTTGTCTTGAGAAAGTGGAAAATCAATGACTTGAACTTTCATATCCAAGCATGAGTGCCATAATCTCATGACCTATTCGTAAAGGTGTTGTTTTACTGGCAGTAAAATTGCCACTGCCTTCATGGTGTAATGCATTAGTTTTCATCAATTTTCACCGATTTCTTCAGTTGCACTGCCTTTTTTTTTCAGAATTATACTCTATTTGGAAGATTTTCTCTTAGATTATAAGATCATTTCTAGTAATTTTGAAATATATCTCTGACGTTTGGCTTTTGATTTAATGATTATTGAATTTTGGATGCTGAAATAAGCCTCTATTTTCTTTATTGTATTTTTGAAATATTGACCGTGGAAATAATGACAGTGGGAGTTAATCATTATTGATATTTGTATGGCTCCATCATTTTTGACGCTCAATGTGCTGCGCAGGTCATAATAGAAATGACTCCGATGGGAATTTATCACACATGACTGAGTGGGAATAGTAAGACTAAACATTACCCTCATTGTATGAGCTCTGATGGAAGGACGTAGGATGCAAGTGACAGCTATCCCATCACCCATCATATTTTGATAAATGGTCGCGACTGTTTTCTTTTGTGCCACAAAAAAATCTTACAGGGTATCATGTTTACGGTCTGGCCGCCCATGCAGTAGCAGAATACGTCTGTATAGTGGGAAGAGCTTTCCATGTTTAACGAGGGCGGTTAATTTGCTTAAACTGCCGCGCAGCCATTGTGACTGACGTTTGAGCTCAATCACTCTGGCATTTCATGAAATTGCTTATATCGGGTTGGTCATTGAAAGCCTCTCTGTTGCCGTGACAACAGGCGGTACTGCAGGCCGTGTTTACATACACTGCATGCTGTGGGGGGTTTATGCATTTGTGTGCTTGCGTGTGTTTGTGTGTGTATGGGGGGGGGGGGGCATGTGTTTGTGCGTGTGTATGTATGTGAGGTTTTTGGTTCAGACTAATTTTGGACTACAATATTAAAAGCAGAAATGAAATTCATCCCTTGCATGATAGGAAAGAGTGCTCAGTGCACTCAACAAATAGAGCAAGTGGAAATTCTGTTCACATGGTTCATTCTGGCATTACATGGTTGATGCATTATTCATTTGCCATGCACTTTGCGTAATTAGGCAAGACATTTGAATGCCTATTTTAAGTACAGTGTAAATGTAATGCATCCGACTGTAAGCACACATAGTTACACGCACATTTCTTTCTATTGGTCTGTCTATGTTTATCTTTATCTCCATATATCTAAATCTGATATACACACATGTTAAGGGTTTAATACATGTATCTTCTTTCTGCTGTATATATGACCAGGCAACACAAACCCAACAAAAAGTTGCACACCCTGATTTTATGTGAAGACTCAAAATCGGTGAAATGGGTCAACCTAGTCAATCTTGGGTTTTTCATATTTTCTGAAAGAGCAATTCTTCTACATTATTCTAAAGTTTGGAAGCAAAGAGCAGAAGGGGGAATTGTGTTTTTAGCAGTTTTTCTAGAACAATTTTTGTAGTTCTAATAGTTTCACTTCATGTCATTTATGTAATTTTATTTGAGCACAGCACAAGCTTCAGCCATGGCTATTCTTCAGCATGTCTGTGCAGAGATAAAAATCAAAGCAAAACAAAAATATGATGATAGGACCTATAATTTCACAAAACAATACATATGAACATACAAAAATCATAGGAAAGAAAAAAAGAAAGAAAAGGAAAATAATTAACTAGAGCAAAATCACAAGATCATGTCACATAGATATGAGTGAGGTAAAAATAACTCACAAATCATATCAATGTCATAATGTTGGATTAGCATGATTAATGTGATTTAGTACACTTGTATGTCTTTAGAGGCCCCTTTTCATTTCTTAAAAACCCTTTTAATACGCACTCTTCACTTTCAAACTCCAATAACTTCTGACAGAATGATGACACTGCTTTAAAAGTTCATAGTAGTCATGAATAGAATGCAAATTTCAGCTTTATCTGACAATCCCTTCATTGTTGTTGCTACAGAGTTTTACATCCTGTCTTATGTCCAAGACATTGCACAGAGCAAGGTTTGGTAAGATTACCTGGTAAAAGTGCTCAAATAGACCCCACACTTCAGAGCCTCTTTTTTCAGTATTAAAATACTTTTCCAGAGTGTGTACTCTCTTTTCCCATCATTTAGATAACTTTAGTAGGAAACTCCATCTGTATCAGGTTGCACATCGTTTTGTAACTACGGTACTCTTTTAGAATATGCCTGTAACTGAAAGTCAGTGTCTGGTGACTTTTTTTTTTTTTTTACTTTGTGGTGCAGGGTCACATAATTATGATAACATATACCATGTGCCATGTACACATGTTGTCATTGTACAAGTGTTACACATGGTTTTGTTTGCATGAGTGTGTGGATGTTTACATTACAATTGTTTTGTTGTATTTCACATCATTTCATGACCTTGTGAAGCTGTTTGGAACTAGATTTCCATGTTGTGGATCATTAAAAGAAAGATCCTAACTCTGAATATAAGTGAAGGACAAATTTTGCTCTTTGTTTGTTTGTTTTTTCTTCTTCTTCTTGGAAAATTATCACTTAACCAAGAGATATGATATGTACTATTAACATCTAAGGATGTAATGTCTGATCAGTAGTGGGAAAAGTCATAGATTGCACAAGGAAATTAAAAAGATATTGGAATTTCCAACTTCCATGTATGATAGCACCTCACAATCACGGCATTTAAAGATAATAAAAAGTTTTGGTACCTCAAAAGTGTCCTTGAATTTCCTTGTCTTAGTTTGTGTTTCAGGTTAAAGTATCTATCATATAACTAACACTGTGAAACTTACTCGCCCCAAAGTGCTCTCATGTCTTAGTAATCATGCAATTAACTGCGACCAGCAGCCCCATACGCATAGCGACCAGTAGTCCCATACGCATAGCGTAATCGGGCTTTGCATTGTAGCATTCAGGATCATGACAGATTTAGTATCGCAGGGTAAATGTCAACTTAAAATCCCATAAATTCTTCAATTTGAAGACTTACCAATTAAGTTGAAGTATTGAAAACAGGCTCCGGGCAACGTTTGGTTCTGCCTATAGTCCCTTTCTGTTCGAATTGATGACTGAATGTGACTCGGTCGACAGGACCTCAGGAGAGCTACATACAGTACACTGAATACTACAGCCAGTGCATGCGAACACATCGCATGCACACAAATTTCAAATCCATGAACGGATAAGATGTTTGTGTGCGCATGCGCTGGCCATGGTATCCAGTGTATATAGCTCTCCCAAGGTCCTCTCGACCGAGTCACATTCAGTCATCAATTCGAACAGAAAGGGACTATTGGCAGAACCAAACGTTGTTCGAAGCCTGTTTTCAATACTTCAACTTAATTGGTAAGTCTTCAAATCGAAGAGATTTTTGGATTTTAAGTTGACATTTATCCGCGATACTAATTCTGTCATGATCCCGAATGCTACAATGCAAAGCCCCATTACGCTATGCGTATGGGGCTGCTGGTCGCAGTTAGCTATGCGTACAATGGGCTGCACGCTGCTGGTCGCAGTCAGTGGTTTCGTACAATATTTATCGACGCTGTACAGCGTCGGCTCTGGTACGAAACCATTATTGCATGATTACTAAGACATGAGAGCACTTTGGGGCGAGTAATTCTCACAGACAACGTACTTTAACCTGAAACACAAACCAAGACAAGGAAATTCAGGGAAGCTTTTGAGGTACCAAAACTTTTTATTATCTTTAAGGTCTTATTTCCAGGAGTTTACACCCTCACAATGCTAGGCGGTTTGTTGATTATTCCTGGTCTAACTGTACATCATCACTTGCCCACTGGAGTAGACAGCACCAATGATGCACACCATTGGATGGTTCAAACATGTGAGACTGTCACGCAAAGAGTTAAAGGGATGTTGTATGGAATATGGTATACAAGTGAAGTTTTCCTAATTCTTTTGAGTATCCCTCCCAATTGTGAACTTTACAGCACATTTTGTTGCTCTGACAGTAGTTTTTTCAAATTAATCACATCTTTCTCACACATCTTTGTTTTCTGTATTTCCATTTTACTTACTAGGTTCATGTCACGTGTTTGGTAAATTTGGATGACTATGAATGTGTGGATGTCCGAGCATTCGTGAAACTTTACTGATGTTAGACCCACAGATGTTTGACCTAGATCTCTGCAAAAACTCCTGATAGATACATTTGCACTTCTTTTTTTTTTCTGTTACTAGAAATGTAAGCATACTTCAGTTTGACAAAGGGAGAAAGTACCGAAATGATAAGTAATGGTAAACATCAATATTTTCATGTGATTATTTTTCATGCTGAGCGCCTCAAAAACATATTTGTGGGTTCTTGAATTCACACTGTGCAAATTTCAACCCATTTAAATTGCGCAGAGAAAATTTGTGAACATTTTCACAGGATTTAGAAGTAGCACGACATGCGCGAAAATGAATGAGTCGCTAAAATTTTGCATGTACCGTAGGTACAGTAATGCATACACCAAGCCCTTCTGTCACTTCACTGATCATAGGGTGAATGCATCTGAGATGAGCATGTGATGATTTTCAGATGTACCCATTTGAAAGGACTCCTCCCCCCCCCCATCCACCAATCTGAACATCGTATACCTTCTACCATTCCCCTGTGCCTTCTTCAACCTGTTCTGTTCACTCTCGTCAAATATTCTTCCACCTCCCCAATCTCAATGACCACGCCAGCATCCACGCCGCGTCTAGCTTGCCACTCGGTAACCCTAGACAGTGCCGCAGTGGTGTGCCGCTCAGGTAAACACGGTTGCTGCATCTGCGATGCTACAGTGATGGTAAACCTTCCACCTGTTTCATACTTCTTTGAACTCACCAAACCACTCCCTTTTCACCACCTTATTGAGATTCTAGTCATTACATTTTCTTTTTCTTTTGTGCCCGATGGGCCGAGTGGAAAGTTTACCTGTGTTTTTTTTTCTCTCCCCTTTGAATTTCTTTGCTGAATCTCCTTTTCCAAATTTTTGATGACCGCAGTGATAAAGTGCTGAACAATTGTCATTCTGATCTGCAATTAGATTACAATCATTTGAGGCAATTTCGAAGAGTACCCCATGGAAACATTAAAAAGCAAAAATAGAGAAAATGGGGGTAGGGGAGGTGCAGGCAGTGCTGGTGAGGGTACATGTTTGTGCCACTCATATTACAGCACATATTGATGGCTGAGTGATGTTTTTTTTTTTTTCTTTCCTTCTCCTTCAAGCATGCTCTTTTTTATGTAACATGTTTTTTTCTTGTCTGTAAACAAAGCCAGGAAAATTTGTGTGTTCTCCTTTCTGTAGTGAAAGGATTAGCAGTGGCGGATCCAGAGGGGGGCGCAACCGACGCACGCCCCCTTTATTTTTCATAAAAACAAAAGAAATAAAAAGAAAAAATGAAATGAAACCAGGAAGTGGCACCAGAAATATTGGTTGCGCCCCCCCCCCCCCCCCCCTTTACAGAATTCCTGAATCCGGCCCTGATTAGGTTGACTTTGTTCTGTAGTAATGCCATGTTCCAGTTCTAATGCTGATGGACATAATTACCACTTTCAACACAGTTGTCTGGATAAGATTTGTCATTGCAAACATTGTTGAAATTTCAATTTCAATCTCTATTGTCCATTTGGAAATTCTTTTTTTATTTTTGTTTCACATCTTACTAGTAACCACATCACGATGATGGTGATGATGATGATGATATGATATGAGTCTTTACTGTCAGTTCAGTCATGAGAAAAGAAACTTGTTTTTCATTGGTACACAAACATTTGCAGTTTCTGATGTGGATTATGATTCACAAATTAAGAAAACTTATTTGATATGTATGTTTTTGCTTTCAGTTTTTTTTTTTTTTTCTTGCAGTGCATGTTTAAACTACAGCATGCAGAAAACCTAATATTTATCACATATAACTCTCATGCATTATGTGTGATTACACCATAGCCTAGAAATGTACAGAGTTTGAGGAAGGTACTAGTAGCTGGAGCATGGCGAAGCTGTTGGCAGTGGTAATGTTTAGACCAGTTTATCCCATTTAAAAATGCACTTTGTAGTCTGCCCAGAATGCTAGAACACAGAGAAGTTTCTATACCCGTAAACAAGGCAAGATATACCCTTCTCTAATAGCAGAAAACAGAAATATGATACAACAAAATCAAACAATACTTGGTTTCCCCATGCTTTCTTGCTCAAAAGGTATTAAATGCAAAAGCCTCTAGCAAAACAAGTCTCAAACACAGGTGTGTCTGATTATTTTAGCAGACAGACAAGCACATGCACGCACATCCACTCATGCTCATACTTACAAGGCGTTTTCAGTTACACCTACGTAGATCCTGAATATTGCGGTAAGATTGTGCTGGCAATAGCAAGTTTTAGTATGTTAGCTGAACCCATATACCCTCGGCAAGTAGGATCTAACATGCCAGTTTGTTTTCAGGATTGGAGTATAGATAAACTAACAGTTTCAGTGATTAATTTCTTTTTTTTTCAAGTATGACAACTGTTAGTGTTTCCATTTAAGTAAATTTCAAATTCCCTTTTTCAGTTTTATGGCAAGTATTTTTTTCCCCAAGGAATAAGTTTTCACACACTATGATAAACGTATAATAATGATGATTATGTGGTGAAAAGGAAATAATGAAAACATTTCTAAGCAACTCTGAAAAGTATTGCAGTGTATCATTAGCAAAGCTATAATTGAGGAAAAACTAAGAGTTGGGTGAGATGGAGAGTAATTAGATGCTCAAGACAAATTTACAAATTTCTTAATTTTTAAAACTTATGCAGAAAGGGAATCTAGAATTATGGAAAATGGAAATGCGGCTGATATAGAGAAAAGAGTTCTAATTGACCCTGTGAGAAACAGACTGTAAAAAGTAAAAAATAAAACAAGCACAAAATTGAGAAAATGGGATGCAACTCTGGCAGCATGCCGTGTGTAGGCCAAGTGTATTCCTCGTATTTGCCCAGCAGTATCAATACTCGGTAATCGAATAAGGCAGAGTTCTTTTGTGCCCAAATCGAATTACCGGTAAGAACAAGGATTATATTCATCTGTCATGATCCTGGGTATGATGTGCAATAAGACGGGGGTACGTAGAAGAAAGCAAAAGTGCTCCTGTGTACCGTATGTGATTATAGTTGATAAATCAAGCTCGATTTTCGCCGGGATTCGAGCACACCTCATTAGATATATGGGGCTTGGAGTGGGAACTTTCCTTGAAAGAAATAATGCCAAGCTGTCTTCCTGGTTTGACAGATTCTCCTCCCCCTTTTATTTCGTTCATTTCCTCGAGAGATGTATGTCCGGGCAGAGTGGTGAAGACAAGAAGACACATCTTTGTCAATAATCATGAGCTCCTTTGAAACCTGCATCGGTTCCATCATACTGGTTTGACAATGCCACATAGTGATATAAATTCATCAGAGGAACATCATCCATCTTGTTATATGCGACATCATGAACGGTGGCAGACATAGACAGCATGCTCATGATATTTGAATATCATGATTTATGAAAAGAGACACATAATACTATCGATGTACTTAAAATAACTGCAGCTGTAATATATTTCTTCAGTATCTTTGACACACCATGTTATCCTAATAATGTTGCCAAAATTCTAGCCAAGAATTCTGCATGCTTCCAGATACTTTGGGTGAAAAGTAGGAATTCTAATACAGTGGAACCTTGTCAAGAAGAGGTCCAATATAGCAAAGCTCTCTTTTATAACAAGGTGATTTTGCTGGCCCAAACTCTTTGTATTTCTCTGGTTTAGTACCTTGAAAAAGTGAGAAACCTGCTATCACATGGGAATTGCCATGTTTTTAGGACCTCATTATAACAACACGTTCCCCTGTTTTTTGTCAAAAAAAAAAAAAAAATCAGCATAACCTATAAACTGCATTTGAATTCTAAATGTCCAGCATGCCTGACTGCACTAACTTCTTTAAAGCCAATTTTCCCCCAAATTGTATTTTTTAGGTAGCCAGAAGTCTGCCCTTGTCTGTGCCATATACTTTTGGAAATAAAGTGGGACAAAATATAGGATATCACTGGAAAACTCAGAGGTGTGGAAAATTTAGTTATACCAAAATTGAGAAATCGATGTTGCTGACTTTTTCATGCTCTCATGGTGAATGGGTGCGTTAAAAACTCTTCTTTCACCATGTACTACTCACCAAGGGGAGTGGGAGACAGTTATATTGAATTCATATGCATGATGTACCAATTTGAACTGGTCTGCACTCAAGATCGTAATAACCATGGGGCTGTACGTGTAAGATGGAGACATAGGGCTTTGTGAGTGTGTTGGTCAAAGCACTGTGGTATAAGGCAGATAGGCAAGAAAATACTACAAGGAAGGATGTGATGTTGTCATGGTACCCCTTAAAGAGACTGTACAGTACTGGTTGAGGTGGGAATTCAGGTTTATAACATTCCTAAGTGAGATAATGAGAAACCTCTTGTGAAATATGAAAGAGCATGTAGGATTCAACATTTATTTGATGAAAATTGGTTTTCAAATGGCTGAGATATCCAAAAAAGTGATAATAATAAAATGTGACAGGCCATGCCTTTTATAAGGATCTCTTTGTTTCACCTTGTTTTGGGATATCTCAGCCATTTTAAAACAGATTTTCATCAAATAAACTTTTGATACCCCTTGGAATTGCATGCTCTTTGACATCTCATAGAGTGGTTTCTGAATATCTTGCACAACGTTAAAAGCTAAATCCTTACCTCAACCAGAACTGGACAGTCCCTTTAAACATTGATCACCCATTGACTTGCACATATATGATAAGACTTTGCAGTATTTCTTGTCCTTTTTTTTTGTGGGCAGGGTGGGAGGGGAGGGAGACATTTATTTATCTGATAGTCAAAATTAATTTCTTTTGGCGATTCACAATTTCCGAGCTTTTCTGTAAACTCTGTTTATTTGTTTGATGTTCTTGGTTGGAAAAATAAATATACTGGTAATAGCGTGGAATCAAATTCATAAAAACGATCTATAAGCATTATGTTCGAAGAGCATTGTAGAGATGTGTTATCACAATGTTCTTACCCTGAATGTCTCCTCAATAGGGCTTTATAGAAGACATTGTGTTTTCGTGCCGTCTTTTCTTGTGCTTTTAACTCGTTGAGGACGGTTTGATTTTGCTACAACATGCATTTCCCATAGAGGCTTGCCTGAGTGTACTCGGGGCTCGGCCTCCATGGTTTAAAGTGACTGTCCGTATTCTTGTATCTACCCTACCACTAAGAAGCTATGAAGCATGTTGTATAATCAAACCTATTTCTGGATCAGAGATGAGTTTAAAAGGTTAGAGTTTAAAGTTTTATGAAGTCACAAAACCCCTTGGTGTTTTCCAATATCATTGGTGAAATGTTGGTTCCAAAATCTTGAGAATATCAAGTGCCAGAGGTCTACATCATGTTCTAAAATGGACCTTTTAGGCAGTATCAAACTCAAGAAACTTAACAGTTTATGTCACACTTGATACATGGAAATGACAAAGGGCAATGTACTCTTGAATATGCTTTAGGCCCCAAATTGTTATTCACTTATAAACAATATAAACTATTGTTAATAGTTGCGTGCTGTTATTTTTGCAGTTCAAAAGTGATTTGTAAAACTTGTGAAGATTTCAGCTCATACATAAATTGCAGACTTGAAGGACCTAATTCCTTCAACTTAAGTCTAAATATTAAGATTTTGTTATTTTATTTTATTTTAGTGTAAGGAATGAACGAGATCATACCCAAGATGCAATTTCATTGAAGTTGATGCCTTGGTATTGTATTTTGGGCTTTTACAAGATTTTGGGCTGTTACAAGAATAACTAGAATAGTATTCCCTGGATGAAATGCTGAAGCCAAACACCGTGTCATATATAAAGGCATCTCCTATCTCCATCTTCATGCTGCTGAATTGCTCAATACCAACTTCCTGGAAAAGACCGAAAGTATAATGCTCCCCGTTCTGGAGAAAATGCACGTGCGGAACTCTTGCAGCGCTGAAATGGCAATGAGGCAGATCGAGTTCGTAGCACAATGATGGACGGACATCGTGTGCTCCTCTCAGCAAAGTTGATGAAGATGAGAGTACCAGTCACATGGTGGCTCACCCAGTTGCTCACCAGTGGGTCCCGGGAGCGGGACGAGATAGAAAGAGGTGGCGAACTTAACCCGTTGAGGATGGGATGATTTTACTGCAACACGCATTTCCCATAGACCCCTGCCCGAGTATACTCGTCTTTAAGAGGTTAAGTTTCCCTGATCATAGTTTCCATGTGCATAGGTACTTTAACGCTGAATTCTGAATCTGCCAGGGAGGGCCCTGATCAAGTTGACAATAATTGATGAGATGGTGTAGGAAGAGAAAATGGCCCAGGCAAACTGCCATATTCATATAATATGTGTTGCTTGAAGGTTTGCGGTAACACCATAAAGTTACCGCAAAACTTTCTCCCTCTTATAATGATATGCATTGTACAATGTAAAGTCTATATCCTGTTTTAAATCATTACCGCCACAAGTGGGTGAAACCTACAACCTGCAGAGGTTATGTTTTCGATTCTGTATGTTTGTTTGTCCTTCTGTCTGTTTGTCTGTTTTGTGCACAGGATAACTCAAGAACAAATGAACAAATTTTCACAAAATTTGCAGGGTCTGTTTATAGTGAAGTAAAGAAAGATACTATTTAATTCGGGGATCTTGAGGTCAAAAGTCATACGTCATGAGCGTCATGAAATACGTAAAATAAGCTTAATCTCCCAGTAACTCAGTGAGGGATGATCAGATTTTCACCAAATGTGTTTTGTAGATGTCCCTATACATCTATGTTTGTGTTGAAAGTACTGTCTACGAAATGGCAATATCATAATCATGGCTGCTTGGTGGATGTCTGCTCTCTCAGAATGCTCCTCTTCTGTTTTGTGTGTGTATTATTGGGTTTTTTTTTGTCTTTTTTATTTTTTCCTTCCTCCCAGTCACCGGTGTCTTTTGAAGTTCTATCTTTCAATTCTGCTCTGTCTTCTTCTTTTTCCTCCTTTTCTTCATCATCTTCTTTTTTCTTCTTCTTTTGTATGAGTGTATTCTGATCATGATTCTGGGATAATTAGTAGATTATGGTTTTGTACTCAGAAATGCCATAAAATTGTGCTGATTCTGTCAATGAATGTTAAATATGCTGACCGTCTCATTCTTGTGTACAAAAAAAAATTCATAGCTGTTCTCCTGTTTAAATGTGCAAAATGTTAATATTAGCTATCAGTAACATAAGGCTCTTGTGTTTGTTTGTTTTTTTCTGGTCGTTTGTCCCACTATCATCATGACATGGATGCTTCTTTTGAATATTTTTTGTCTTTTGTTATAGATGCATACAGTGCATTAGTTGTACTATCATTTCTGGGCACTTTATTGTTCCGCGGAGGAATATGTAAAAAAAGAATTCGACAAGATGACTGACATCGACCAAACACCTTGTTTGAGAGTCTGGGTATTTTTGGTGGTTATGATGGTTCGTTAGGCCAAGTTAACCTCCGTAACAAATTGGGGGCATGTCCGGTAGTTCGGCAGGGTTTCTGCAGACTTAGGTGATTTGGTCGGGCTTGAGATGATCCCAGGAGTTTGACAAGATGACCGACATCGACCAAACACCTTGTTTGAGAGTCTGGGTATTTTTGGTGGTTATGATGGTTTGTTAGGCCAAGTTAACATTCATAACACTTTCTGTTTGTAAGTTGTATTTTTTTTTTTTTTTAAATCTGTGTAGTACAAATTACATCACAAATTCTCTGCTGTCAGAGAACATTCGTGTGTTTGTGTATGTGTGTGTGTGTGTGTGTGTGTGGGTGTGTGTGTGTGTGTGTGTGTGGGGGGGGGGGGGGGTAATGTTCTACCTGCATGTCGTAATACACACTTTCTGTGCCAGGCACTTCAAAGTGTGTTACAAAGCTATGGGGCTTTCTGTGCCAATCAGCATTCATAGCACACAGAGGGTTAACAGACATAAAGTTGAAAAAAGAAAAGAGAAAGAATCTATGCCTGATTTGCTTAATTTACTTTAGCATTAATAAATTTGTTTTTCATTTAGTCAATTTCTTGTAGTAAAAGCTGTCAATATATGCACTGTAAACACTTTCAGCAATTTTCTGGTTTCTTCCAGTCCTATCAGCCCCTTTAATACCTATCCACTTTTTTCATTCATATTGCAAAGGATTCAAATTTGTGAGTAGATCTTAGTGGCTGCCATTAATTTTATGACCATGCTTTCTGAAGATCACAATGAATATAATGCATAATATAAGTTGGGAAACAGCCTCCATTCTGACATGAGCAGGGAAAAAAAAAATGTTTCCATGGCAATTACATCACCTGTCCAAGCAAGAGATGTGACATCAGAAATTATGTTAGGCAAGCTAGTGTCTGTGTGCTTGGCATGGTGGGTGGAAGACAATGGTGTAATAACAACCACTGATGACGCAGGTCTCTCTGACTTTATCTGGCAACCTTTTCCGGGCAGAATTCATTGTATTCAGATAGGCACCATGGGGTCTATTCTTGTGACTTTACGTATCTTGGCCTTTTTCTGTCTTTATCACTGTCTGCCCATACGTCTCATCCTCTTTGTGCGTGTGTTATCGATGCAAAGATGGTGTCTGAGCCGTGGCAGACTGACATGAGATCAAGGGCAAAGGCAGGAGAATAATTATCGAGGCTGCTTCTTCTCACTTCCACCCTGAAGGGTGGTTGTTGTGGTGATGGATGTTATCAGCTCAATATCACTTTCAAATTACCAATATGGATGAAACCACGCTGGGGGGGGGGGGGGGGGGAGGAAGGCATCAATGCAGTCGTGGTATCTCCGCGACCCAGAATGATGTCATCTTTGGCGGCATCATCTTCCCTTCTTCCTCCTCCCTGGCACTGGAGCTGCCGCCAGAAGACGGGTCTTGAGTAGGGCGTTGACGCAGTGTCGCTCCAGCCTCCCTGGTGCCCGACATTATTGATGTGGATGACATTGTCAGGAGGGGGATGACTGCATCCATAATAGAGCGTTGCCATGGGAACAGAGCAAGAAGGTGCTGAGGCTTTAGAGCTGTGTCTTTTGTTATCTATGACCACACTTATATTTTTATCTCCATTGAACCGGGTATCGCTGTCTTTACGTCGTCTGCGCCTTTTCAGGCGAGTAATGATCTCTCCTCATAACTTGTGATAGACATCATTTATTAAAAATTATTTAAGACGTTTGTCTCGGAGATTTGCCTTTGATCTTAAGCATCATTTATGAAAGATGATTTTGGATGTTTGTCTCTTTAAATTTGCCATGGATCTTTCATTATGTTCTAAGGAATCATAATTTTCTGGAGAGGATATGAAACTTCCTTTGCCACTCATCTCGACTGTCACACCAAAGAGTACCAAGTAAAATACAGTGCCATACAACTCTTGAAGATCTCTCCGATGCACTTATTAACACAGCTAATGACGGATGGATGGAGAATGGAGTCACAAAGCTAAACATGAAAATTACAAGTGTTTTATGTTTCTTCTGAGCTGGTCAATTTTCTGGGGGAGCATGATACAGTGGCTCCTGTGAGAGTATGGCCATAATGGTGTTTGACATCGACTCAGTCTTTCTCAAATCAGATTTTTGTATCAGATTGGATGACAGCTGCTTCTATGATTGTCATTATTAGGAAGTAATTTGTGAAAATGCATTGATGATGAGATTGTATTACTTTAAAAAACAACAAATTAGATATCTCTGCCATTCATACATGGTGTGATTACAAAGTCAAAGCCAAGGTTTTGATATATATGCTATGTTAAATAAAGTGCCTTCATGCACAAAGAAATGGCACACTAGGTTCATATTACGAACTTATACAACTATCTTACCTCGTTTGAAACAGGTATAGCAAGTCCTGATTGAAAAGTTTAAATGATGTGGACAAGACTTGGATGAAAACTCCAGAAATTCTGAAGGAATCTTATTTGAGATCTATTGTTCAGTTTACTATGTGTAATAAGTATAGATATTGCTTTATACCACATTTCCAGGACTCTTTCAGAATGTTGCGTTTGTCTTGTGTATGGCACAGACAACATGTACTCAAGTCAAATCATTGATGAATTATCATTATCAAAGAGAAATAGTTATCATTTCTTTTGAATGCTGAATGATTGTTTGTTCTTGATAGGAGGTAACCTACTGAAGTGCAGCTGCATAGAGTCTTTTATTTTTTCCCTTGAGAAATGGTGAGAAAGTCGTACGTTTTCTTTCACAGGAATTAATCCTTTACCATGGCAAAGGATGATAGTATTTGCCATTTGTGCTCATGATAAAAAAAAAAAGATCTCCTCTCTAAAGTAGGTGTCAAATCTAAGACATTTGGTGATAGGGCTTTTGGAAAAATGGTACTGATCATTATGGAATAATCTCCCTCTCAGTTTTAGATGCATTACAGATTTTGATAAATTCATATCTGTGTTAAAACTCATCTTTTTGATAATTTTGGATAATGTGTGAATAGAGAAATACTTGAAAGATTTTGTTTCCATGTGTACACACATAGAGACTAACAACTGATTATCACATATGTATTATTATTTTCATCATGCAGTCCATCATGAAGTGGGGAAATGAAATCGATTCATTGAGAAATGAATTTGTGACAAGGAAATATACTTCAGAGCTGGATGATGTATGCATTCTAATTTGTTAATTCCCCTCCAAAGGCTTGCTATCTTGCGTAGGCGCCTGTGTGAATACCTCTTTGTGATAACCTCAGTATGATGGTTTTTTGTGTTATGTGCGTCGAGGACGTTTCCCGATTACCTGCTCATCAGTCAAAATCCAGCTAAGTTGCTGGAGGATTGTCTTCTGAGTACTTACGAAGTTTAAAGGATGTGCTTGATTATCACTCCAGTAGCGGAGACATGATGTCGCTCGCGTGAAAGGAGAATTCCTTGTGGCGTTGTCGCATGTGATGAGGAGAAAAATATGTGACGCTAATTGGCAGTCGAGAACACGACATCGTGGTTACACTGTTCAAAGTTGATTTGCACTTACACCTCTCCCAGAGATACGATTGGGCACGCTGTGTTTGCCAAGTTTGTCCTGCATTGATTCCTTGTTTCTGGTACATGCATCATTGACGCGCACGTGTGTGCTGCGGGAAGCGCAACTTATCGATTTGTAACAAGGGCCTCCGTCTCTGCAAGATGCATCTATTTCTCACCAGGTGTCTCGAGATTGGATTTTGCAATAAACTTGAAGATCTATCCTTCCAGCTCCTCATCTCTCTTTAGAGGAAGATTACAATTTGATACACTGTACCTCACTCTTTTCTTTTTTTTTTGGGGGGGGGGGGGAGGGGGAGGGACTTACACTTATTTCACAGGGAAACTTGTGATTGATAGATAATTGATGTGATTTCGTACAATTTATCACAGCAGTTCTCTCATAAAGTATCGGAACAAACTGACAAAGTATATAAACATAGCATGTGAGAGAGTTTGCTTAGATATAGTATAGTTTATAATGTAGTGATAACTCACACTTCTGATAAAATAGATATAGATAGCATGAAAGTTGTATGCTACATCATACAGTTTATGTAAGTATTTATATGGAAAATATGCTCAAGACTGCCACCATAGGGATAACTTTATACATGAATTTCTTCACAACTGCAAAGTAAAATATTACTGGATACAAAATTTTGAATGAAGTTATGAAGGGGATTTTGTGGATAGAGCTAAATAAGATGGAAATCAGGAAGAAAATATTTGGGATGAACACAAAAAGGACACTGAATGACTATTTAAAACTCTGGCTTTGTGATAATCAGGCAGCTACATTCAGGATAGAGAAACCAAAGAAGCTATTGAAAAGTGATAATTAAAAGAAGACACTACGTATGAACACTACAGCCAACTAGTCAAACTGGTTTCTCCTGTGGAGTTATGAAGTGTCATGTTCAAACGTCTCCCACAGCCTTGATCATGATTTGATTCATCGTTCAGACCCAGCACAGGGTGTTTACACACTCCCTTCTTTCCGGGAACGCGTGACCGTCCTCCATTAGGCAAAAATCATTCAGTATTGAATTTCACATCTTAAACCAGGCTGCTTTTGTGCTCCTTAGCGATCAAAGTAAATACCCATGCCAGGATATGGCAGCCATGCAGGAGATGACACTCACAAAAAGATGATGAAAAAAAAAAGAAGAAAAACCCTGAGGGAAGCTCATACTTTCAAACATATTCATATTTAGAATAGATCAATACAGGAACACACATGCGCACACACACACACATACACACACACACACAAACACACATAGTCCTTTTTTTGGGGGGGGCTTTTTTTTTGGGGGGGGGGGGGAGGGCTTGGGGACAAGTACCTAAAGTATCCTGAGAATGTGATATCTGAAAACTTAATCATGATGGCGACAGTTTATATCTTTTCTTTGAAACTTTGTCAACGTACTCGGTGATAATAGGAAAACAACAACAAAAGAAATCACCTTTTATGTTCACTCAGTTACAGTGATGTGAGTTAATTCATGTCAGTATACGTCCATCTGAAACTGACATTACCTGCCCAGGTAAGCCATACATGTCCCTTTTTTTCATATGACCTAGAATATTCCCCTGTCTGGAAATGTTGACTTTCTGGTTTGCTTGCATATGTCATCACTTTTTCATTAGTCATTTTTATCTGTTTCCTGGGGACAATCAATCTGTGTCATTCTACTGAACATTTCATTTGAGTAGCCAGGACTCCAGACTACAGAATTTATCATTTATACTGGACTCCAATTACACGGCCAAATTTTTGTCCTCCATAGAGGATCCCTTGTGACTTCTTGATTACAAGATCATCGTGGGTACTGATGATTCAGCAGTTTCTGTCAAGATGGCCTTATTCTTCAGGCACCCAACAGGATGCTTTTGCATGTATACATTCATGTAAGTCTATGTATCCTGTTTTAGTGACAAGAATTGGTTTCTTTAATTTTTCTATAAATTGATTTCTGTCTTTTATTCATGCAGGCCCATCATGTGTTACTTTAAATTTAAAGTTATACTTGATGATAATTACCAACATGTCAGATATAAATGTAAATTTTAGCATTTTCATGCGAAATAAAATAAGATAGAAAACTCTCACATATGATGACGTTGTTTTCCTTCCCTTAGCCAATACACACACACACACAAACATATAAACCTTAATATTGAAACACATGTATATATTTATATATACACACACATAGAAACACACACACACACACACACACAATATATATATATATATATATATATATATATATATATATATATATATATATATATATCTCAAACTTTAAAACGAAGTATTCATGTACATTTTAATTTTGCGAGAGCCAAGATTCGCAAAATTCAAATGCAAGCTAAAGTTCTTGTCTACATTATATGCATTGAATGCAAGAGGCAATTAGGAAAAATTTCATGCCTTGAAAATAACTTGCTTTTAAATATATATGCCTGCATCTGTATATGCTAATATATACGCATGTGTGCATACACATACAGAGCCCATTCAGTATTTGGCAGGATCTGACAGTTTTGCAGTCACTCTTCAAACAACTCTAACACACATCATCTCATCGCCATGTAGTTAACACAGCGGCCAAATTCCATAGCTTTGAAGTACACGTGGGTGTGACTTGTTCTACCAAGTAAATGCCGAATCTGTCTACGTAGGGCTCCAGCCTCCGCCACACAAAACTGGAAATGATTCTGTCAAAGTACATTTCACTATGAAGCAGCTGGAAAGAGTGTAGAGCCAAATTGTTACTCCGTGCAGAATCGTTCACGTGGGATGGTTGCAAAGAGGATGGACTGATGTCAAGTCAGCTGAGTGGAATTGATACAGGTTTTTCTACCATTTGACGTCATCAATCCGATTCTTTCAAAACCTCGGCTTATTTCCTCCTGAGTATGGGAGGAAAAACGTTCACTCTGTCTTTTTCTTCCTTTTGTTTTTCTGCCCTGAGGTACAGTCGAAATGATCGTTCCTGCATGCAGCTTAACACTTAATTTGGGCAAAGCTCACAACAAAAAAAGCTTTCCTTCCTTTTGTGGCTCAGATCGTTATGCTTTTATAGGGAATGTAATCGTAATGGCGTATTTCCTGTGTACAAACAAGATGTGCTTTGGAAAAAAAAACACAAGAAAAAAAAAAAAAAAACTACTGTCTTGATAGAAAGTCTATGATATGTTATGCATTGCTGTAGACAATTAACCTTTGGGGGGGGGGGTAATGGGATGATGGAAGAGCACATTTAGTGAAGATTCGTATTTGGGCCAATGGGGGACTTGTGTTGCAATGACATCATCACCTTATTTGCATAGGCCATGCACAACAGATATAGCAGCCCTGTTTCTTTAGAAATGTGTTATTCAAAGTTAGGTTTGATGCAGATCTGCTCGTTTTTGACCGATTTTGTTTGTTGGTTTATTTAAACCTTGTCTGTTCCTCCTCTCTGCTACATCGTACTCCCATCGTTTTAAACGACAACTTGAAAGTGGGATGGGATTCTCATTAAGAACCCATCTCTCGTGCGATACCTGCTGTATGCGATCTCCATTATCATGTGGGTATTGTTTTAACAAATGGCTGGTTACATTAATGACATTAGCAGGCTTCCCTGCTCCCGAGAGCGTTCCCACGATCCTTCCACGGTTCTGTATCATCTTGCATCTTTGTTGCTGCTTTGTTGCTGTTGTTGTTTGCGCTTAGAAACATTGTATTAAGCGCATTACAAATGTAATGTATTATTATTGTTGTTGTTGTTGTCTGTTCTTTGTAAATGTGCCACTTTGAAGGAGCATGATGTTGCTTCTATACTATGTAATGGAAGTAAGAATTTTTGAGAAAACAGAAAATCAACAAAATGCTTGCTGTTGCAGTAAGCAATAGGGAACTATAAAGGATAGCCCAGTTTTTCTTGACCTAGCCTGTGGATTCCACTACAACGGCAGCCATGCTTTGAGGCGTGTTTCTTTTATGAGTGTTGACGTGGAAATAGGTTGCATTTTCAACTCTGAAGTAGTGCCACAAGCTGCATGATATACTCAAAGCCCAAATGATTGTGGACAAGGAAATAGATACTCAGTTTTAAGAAGAAAGAAAGAAAGAAAGAAAAATATATATACATATATATATATATATATATATATATATATGGGCCGTGACGCGAGAAAAGGGTCCTTAGTGCATTAAATACCGAAAATGAGTTTTCACCTCCACATTGAAGAAGGAACTCTGACGTATTTAAATATGAAAACCTTTTTCCGAAATTCCAATCCTAAATGACCCCATTTCGACATTCAAAAAAGCATTTTTTGTCCAAATCCTGTCACTTTTAAGCCTCTATGGATGTGCGCGTAGTTAGCAGGTTGATCTTTTTCGCGCGTATTGCTTAGTCAAACTTCCGCGCCGTTTTCTGGCGTTTGCGCGCAGCGGCGCTAAGGGCCCTTTTCTCGCGTCACGGCCCATATATATATTGTTTCATCTCCTCCTTCCAGTGGCATTCTGAAGAAAAAAAATTATAGATAGAAGTTTCCACGGAGACCCAGAAACTCGCCAAAGGGGGGGGGGGGGGTTGGGGCTGGGGCAGCTCAGAAGGATATTGCAAACTTCTGTGAAGTGCTCTATTTTGCCTGAGGTTGTTTTTCATGAAACATGAAGTAGGCAGCTCTCCTTTTATCTATCCCGTTGAGTTTTGCTTCCAGTTAGTCACATATATCACGTCCCGTACGTAGCAAATCCTTTTGTGTTTTCCATGTGTCTTGTCCAATCAGAGAGTTATAAATGCTACATGTAGATGCTGGTTCATATACCCATGTGTCCAGTTCAGTTGGTACAGTTTTGATTGCAAAACACATTCATCCATTCTCCATTGCACTTTTATGATTTCATCCATTTGACCATTCAGATCAGACCTGTGGATAACATTGAGGTGTTGTTTGGAAAAGCTGCGAGTGGTGAAAAGAAGGTATATTATGCATTTTCTCTTCCAGGAATGGCGAGTTTGATCGCACTGCATGCATTGATTTTTCATCAACTATATGAGGGTGCTCAGAACACTGCGCAAGATGACAAAGACGTCACCCGGGAGATTTCAAGGCGTGGAAGAAGATGATGAAGCAATTACTAGATATATCTCTGTGGGAGCACCAGTGAACAGATTTGCCAGGTCAAAATTGCCAGCTTCTGTGTTACAGAGATGCTATTTTGCAATTATATCGACATTATGAAAAATGCTTGTCGTCCTCAATCTGTTGACCAACCTTCCTTTCTAAAAATTCAGTGCACGTCCCCAATGAATGGCTGCCTTATTATTACTCATACACATTTGACTGTCCTATTCTCATATTGTTTACATCAGTGGTCATCTTGCCTATGAAAGCCTTATGGGGCAGTCCTCATTAATTCTGATTCTTATCATGATTGTTTCTCATTAAGAAATGATCACCAGAAAATTTGATGCTCATTAAGAAATTATATTTAGATTATGACAAGCAGAGAAAATGAATGGAACACATTGCATTCAAAACCAAACATCTTTGACATATTGAAAATTCTGCTGTGCATGCAGCCAACAGCAATGTTGAGAATCAAAAAAGAAAATAAGAAGAAGAAGTATTTTTACAAACTATATATCTACACTACAATAAACCTGAGCAATGAGTGGTCGACATGTTTAAGATAAGTAGAATGCAATGTACGAAGGGAATGCAGATAAAACCAGTACAATCCAGTCTGGTTCAGTAAAATGGGAATCACATGATCGACACACCGCCCACTGTAAGATTGCATGAGCACACAAGATTCCAGTCTATCGCATGGCACATGTGAAAGGCAGCTCTTCTTGCATGAAGTTTCATTTTCTCCGCTTTTGATAATGGCCACTATGCAGAGCAAGCTTGAGACTGTCGTCCATCACCCAGAAATAATGACAGATTTTCGAGACTGCTCTACCTCCAAGCATGCAGTTTTTGCAGTTATATTCTGTTTGTTCATTGATCTTCAGGGGATAAATGTTAACTGCCACTTAATTACACAAGACATGGTAGCTGAACATAATTATATTGCAAGGATGCCAGTTCTCAGGCACAAGTCTGAATTTGTCCCCTGGTAGTGTCAAAATTCAGGCACTTTTGTGTGCATGCCTCATGTAGATGTAGATTTATTTAAGGCCCTCTTTTTCAGTCTAATTGGCATTCCTGATATTGTGTGTCCCCATCTTCAATCATATCAGTGCATTCTTCAGAAAACTCTATGAAACCTCAAGAGGAAGTCCCACTGAATGCCCTATGGAATATCACAATTTGCTGATGTTGACCAGAGTCTTCATGAAGGCTGACCAACTTTATTAACAAATTTCCCAAGGGCCTGAACCATTTGTGCCCTTGAACTACATGTGTATACTAGTGAATTAAAGTGTAAAATTATGTTCTCCTCGAGAGCTGAGGAGAATATGAAATTCTCTTGTCCTCCTTTACTACCTGAATGCTGTTTTCATCCAAAAACTGTTTGCATTTTTAAATAATAGCAATTTATGGTATTAATGCAATCCAAACCCATCCTTCATGAACTTGCGTAGATAAAGTAAAATAGATTTATGTCACCTATCAACAAATACAAAATTTCTGTCTGAGCTTTTATGAGCACGCATTCACGCTACAACGATCACTCATGTACAGAGTACAACTGTTCCAACTATTACACATGTAAAGGTGATATGCAGCATTAATGATTATCCTGAAATCTTACTGAATTATTGCTGAAATTCATTGCTTTAATGCAATGCAGTGGAGTTATGTCATGGGGTATTGTGCCAAGCACTGAGGAACATAAATTATCATCAGTGGAAACCAAGCTGTCATAGACATGAGATAAATTGAAATAATTTTCCTGATGCGATCAAGGTATATTGAATACAACAGACTGAATTTAGTTGTCTTCTTTAACACATGATCCTGTGATACAGAGTCTGAATGTAAAGTCCATAGGCTAAAAATGAAAATGCATGAACCGTTGGCAAACACACACCATCTATTTCACTCTGTCTTCAGTTCTAGGAATATGACACACACCGTCTATGTTATTGACATTTAGCACTGAGAAGTAGGTATATGACTGACGTCAAAGTAGGAAAATTAGGTAGTGAACAAGGTTAACTCATAATTCATATATCTGCTTTGTGCTTTTATCTCATTATTTGTATTGTATAGAGCAAGTCGGGAAAAATTCATACTACATAAGATTCACATTCCTTATGCAACAATGCATTCTGTCATGAAACCCCTACCAATTATCCCATTCTTGCAGTTTTCAGTGTGCTCATAACAGATGAAAAATGTGGCAGAAATGAAGGTTCTGATTACTTACCACACTTGATATACAAAGTATAATTTTCTGAGCTTTATCAAGAAAAGATTGAATTAAAAAGTTCTGTTCAAATCCACATAGTTATTAATCCCATCCTGCACTACATATCCTGTGAATCTAACCCTAACCCTACCCCCCCCCCCCCACCACCTGGTGCTGCCGCATTAAGTGATGCATGTTCAGTATTGTGAAAATCAGCACTCTGCATCAAGACTGATTAACCCATATTGAGCCAGCTACGGCATATCGCATGGTTGGTTTAAATCCCGGCAGAGGCCACATACGGGATATCCTGTAGTCGAAAAAATCAGTGCTGTGATGCAGCCAAGCATTAGAACCTTCTTGAATGGCATTATCGCTGAATGAATTGTGTTTGAATCATGTTTCTCTTTTTTTTTTGCCATTAAAAAGCAGCTGTTTTCATAGCTGTTGGTTTGAATGCGCTCATGTGAACAAGTGGTAGGCCTCAGGTGTTTGTGCATGCGCATGCGCTTGTTTGAAATGGCTTGACATTTATCATGTATAAAAGTTGGTGACACAATATTTGCTCCTGTGACAATTGCTCCGATCTTATTTTCTTCAAGCATAAAGTCTTAGGGTTAGGGTTGTGATAGGGCTTTGGGTTTAGTTTGATGTGGGGATTAGGATTAGGGTTGGAGTTATGTTGTTAGTAGAATATATGTTTGACTTTAAGCGTGCAGATTTTTCGTGGCAGCAATTGTTTGTAGGAGCAAATGTCATGGAACCATGTAAGTGATAGTATTAAATTGATCTTCTAAGATGCTGGTCAGTTAGCACTATCTTATGTCTATCTCGGGGGGTGGTGACTCAACAGGTGGAAAGAAAGTTTATCATCTAAAGAAGATAACTTGTGGGGACAAAAAAGAAAGTTTGTCATCTAAAGAAGATGTGGATTAAGGTTCTAAGAAGAAGCACACTTTTAGAAAGAATGTAAAAGGGAGAGTTGATTGATGGGCATTTTCATGTCAGAGTGCCTCTGTTCTTGTTATGTTATCCTGTAAAGCAGAATTTTGCCATGAGTAACATTGATGTAAACAGTCCAGTAAAAAGCAGTGCTGTTTGTTTCCTGTTATATAACTGTGTGACCAATTTCATATGACTTGTATGTGGCAACATCGTATCTGTGACCTACTTTGCTGCATGTAAGTCACATCCAGCAGAATTCCAGCAGAGCAATCCTTTTGATTTGAGTGTAGCAGTAAAAAACAAGCAGCACTGTTAGATTCTCATATCACTCTTTTCCTGTGGCATAGCTTTTGCAACACAATCTGTGGTGACCTATTTTGTTGCGTCATATCCATACTTTTTCTCTTTCCTTTTCCTGGTGTGCATGACTGATCAAATCCATCAAACACTGGACAGTCATGCTGATGAACCCTTGACAAAACTATGTAGATACAAATTCCTTCACCCATGTGGGCCTTGTGAAGTCATATTGAATATATACAGCTGTATGTATATATGTATGTACGTACAATATACATATATGCCTATATATATTATACATGTACATATAGGGGGCCCACAGGACTCAACATCAGCAGTGGCCCAGGGTCAGTAAAAATTGATGTCAGGCCACCAAGCTTTGAAAAGGGTTATCTTTTGGTAGCCCAATTGGGCAACTAAGATTCAAAATGGATTGTTATGTTTCTTTTTTGTTTGGGAGGGCGCTACATTTCTCTTTTGGGCCAGCAGAATTTCATATTCGAAGATTTTAGTGGCCTGATAAGCTACCAGAAAAACAACAACCAGTGTGTATAAATGTGTATGTTAGTAGCGACTCAACCCCAGTCATCTCTTAATCTCTTGTCTTGACCTCCTAGCAAACTAAAGACACTGATCACGTGAACATGCATACAATACTATGTTTGCAAAGCACATATAATGAGCATGGAGCTCATTGTCCCTTTTGGCTGGATGGGGTCCAGGACCCACTTATGGGCCTTGGAAGCTTGAAGAGTTAATAGAATGCCCTCCTGTGCTATCTTTAGCCTTATTATTAATATTATTCTTTTGAACATGTATGGCAGAACTGAAGTTGGGTGAGAAAATGCAGAATCGAGAGAAATACATCTTAGGTGGGAGGCACACAGCTATAGAGCAGAAGAACTTCAAACTCAACTAGAGATTGTAATTTGTCATCACTGACAAATTAAGGTGATCCGATTTTTTTTTTAAATCAATGATTCGAGTCCTGATCGCAATAGGCATGACCATACAAGTGTCATCTGTGTTTAGAGACATTGGCCGTGTGATGTTTGCATTCTCATTTAGCAAAGGGAGTCATATCTGCCATGTTTGGTACCAAATTCTGTATACACTATAACGAAGAAACAGCAACAAGTACATATGACCTTTGACCCACCTTTGCACTCCCAAGATTGCATCTGATGAAATAGAGGTTATTTTGTGAAATGATTTTCGCGACATCGTCTATACGTGTGAAAAATATGGGAAAGATAGGACAGGTATTCACCAAGATACAAGATGAAACATTTATGACCTTTGACCCTAATTTACATACATACATTTACATGTTGTCCGATCTAGTAGTTGTTATTTTATGAAATAATGTACGTAACATGAACTAAACATGTGCAAAATATTAGGGTGATAGGTTTTTCTTGAGTTATTGCAAAGAAAGTTGCAGAAAGAAAGAAATATCTCAATACATAGAAGATAAGCTTCAATTTCAACCAAGTTTTTTATCGTGATCCCGACATCGTATGAAAAAACGAAATTAAACCTAACGATAGCGCAAAGTCTCAGCTACAACATATTAAAATCTGGGAGAAAGGGTAAGTGAGCTAGTGCTCGATAAAGACAATCATGTCAGTTGTCATATTTAAAAAAATTCCCTCCCATAGAGATAACACGTCATAACGAATATACAAAAAGAAGTACATATGACCTTTGACCTCAATTTGCACAGACAAGATGGCATCTTAGTAAAAGGTAGTTATTTTGTGAAATGATCCTTGTAACATGGTCTTTGCGTGTGTAAAATATGGGAAAGATAGGACATGTATTCACTAAGATACAGGATCAAACACTTATGACCTTTGACCCTAATTTACATACCCAAGATGGTGTCCGATCAAGTAGTTGTTATTTTATGAAATAATTGACGTGACATGAACTAAACATGTGCAAAATATGGAAGTGATAGAGGCCGTTTTTCTTGAGTTATTGCAAAGAAAGTTGCAGAAAGAAAGAAATATCTCAATACATCGAAGATAAGCTTTAATTTCAACCAAAATTTTTGACGTGATCCCGACATCGTATGAAAAAACGAAGGGAACACTTACGGTAGCGTAAAGTCTCAGCTACAACATATTAAAATCTGGGAGAAATTTACCGAAGGGTACGTGAGCTAGTGCTCGATAAAGATAGTCATGTCAATTTTCATTTCCAGAAAAACTGCACTCCCATAGAGATAACACGTAAACTGGTCAAATTTGACAAGGTTACTTTCAATCCATTTTTACGAGGTGATATCGTTATCCAATTAAATTTTGATAATGTCATGTTTGAAAGAACAATAAATAGGCTACAACATACTGAAATCTGAGTGAAAATTGACAAAGGACTAGTGAGATACGCTCGAATGAACTTGATATTTGATGATGTCATTTTGAAAATTTACTTTTTTTACTTTATTAAGAAATTTGCTATCTTTTAATCAATTTGTCCGCATTGCCAACCCATGAAATGATATGTACAACTCATCAGCTTTCAAAATATGTAAAGAAAATGGGGGGTCACCGTCCATTCTGACGAGTAAAATCGAATTTAAAATTAGCAGTTTTTTGGCATAGTTGCACTGTATATCGCCATTGACGCGCGCGCGGAATTTCAACTTTGACGGGCCCGTATGACGTCATATTGAGTCGGATTGACTTGAAACTTGGTATGAATATTCCATGACATCTCATACATCCGATCCGTGTGAAAAAACGAGAAATTTCAATTGCATATGAGCTGTGCGTGCGTAGAGTATGCGCGCGCGCGTACGCGTCCGTCCGATTTTTTCAATTTTTCAAAAAATGCTCTAAATGGTCTGAAACGTGTGCAAAAAAATTTTGAGCTCGATCTGAGCATACAAATATTTCAACGCGCGCGTACGCGCACGTTTTAAGAGAAAATATGAATTTTGAGAACATGAGTAGAACGCACATAACTTGAAATATATGTGACGTAAATTTCATTGAAAAACTCTATTCCATTAATGAGATATGATTGAGAATGTGTTTTCATATAATGACGTCATAGTGACGTCACGGTCGACTGATCACAATGATACATTAGATTTGTCGTCTTTGGGACATGATGCATACATGATATAATTTTGAAATTGATAGGCAGCGGACTTTCTGAGCTAACCTCTGCACAACTTTTGCGGAGAAATAAAGAAATAAAGAAGAAAGAATCAGTACAGATACAGAAGGTGATCCGAAGGATACTCGGATCACCTAATAAGGATAATGGGAGATTTTGTAAAAATGGTTTCAAAGCGAGAGATCTCTTTCCCACAGCAGGAGAGTTGGGGTCTTTGTGTTATTATGTATGTGTATATCTATATTTATAGAGTGTAAGTAATCTAATCTACTCTGCATATGCCATTAAATCTTGTTAACATATTTGCATCTGACGCAGCCTGAAATGCTATCACACAGCAATATACCAGTTGAATAATGAATCTTATTTACTGCCCCCACATGTCCCCAAATAAAAAAACAAACAAAACAGAACAATAAACAAATACAAAAATCATGGAAGCAGAAAACCAAAGCGTCTGCAAAAAGAGTCGCCGGGAAGTATCCCTAAATTGGCAACTCGAAAACCCACGCAATCACCTTTACGAGGCGTCTGTGTGGTAATGAGAGCCCAGCTGTCCCAGGTCCGCCCCATCCCCCGTCATCAGTCCCGTCGTCCGTGTATATGCAGAGCTCTTCAAAGGCTGAAAAGGTGGCAATTTAAGCTCTTAGGGGCATTATGTGTTGAGCCTACTGTGATATCGGGAGGGCAAATGCCCCCCGTTTTCTCGAAAGGGACGGCAAAATAAACAGACCGTCATGTTTAGCTACAGGAAAAACAAGATGAAATATGCCTGTGATGTGTTTTTGTACAATAATCAGATTCTTTATGGCTTTATGGCAGTTTGAGGTATTAGGTGGAAACTATGTGAGTATTCATGTAGTGGAGCTGAAATATAATTTTAATGTATAAACATGTCTCTCTGTAGAGATATGGACAGTTACTTTAGACTCTTGTGTAAGTTTTTGGAACAAATTTTTAGTAGGAGGACAATACATTGTCATGACTGTGTTGTTCAGATTAACCTGTAAACATTTTGTGTGCATAAACATACATAGATTTGTTGAAGAAAAGTTTTTTGTTCATTTATTTTTTTTTAACAACTCATAGGATTCTTAAGCTTGAGATACTTGTCCTCCCCATTAGGCACATTCCCTGAGTTCAGTAGCAATATCAGAACATGATCAAAACTAGAAAAGCACTCAGAGAGCGCAGACCTCCGCCAAGCAGCTCATTTCCATTGTGATCTTGCTCTTCCATAGAGATCAGTGATTTCCACCCACTGCAAAATCTTCCGATTTCCCAATATAGAAGCCTTTGTTACGTCATAAACCCTCAGCTGCATGGCGCGCCTCACCCCAGCAGAAACTAGAGCACGCACTTTAGTGCGCGCATGCAAACCTAAATACGCGGAGCCTGAACTCCCAAGGTCATTGACCCTACCTGTCAAAATATCAAAATTCCTTCATAAATTCCCCCAAAATTCTCGTATCACTACCAAAATTTAATCATTTAATCATCCAAATCTGTTAACTACTTTTTGAGTTATTTTGCACACGGACAAACTAACTAACAAACAAACAAACAAACAAACAAACCAACGGTAACGAAAACATAACCTCCTCCCTTGGCGGAGGTAAGGTAGTCTTCCCCCTACATGAATGACTTTGCAGATACTGTATGTACCTATGAAAACAAATTGTTGTCTCTATCATATAGCACATCAGTAAATTATGGTTTCTTCTTTTTGTTTACAATGTATTATATGGGTCTATAGTGATTGACAATAAAGTAGTGGAGGTGCATAGTGAGCCTAGCGTCACAATTATTGTAGGACCAGACAATGCTGATACCTTTGTCTGGATTATTGACAGGATACAGGGCGGATGCTGTTGCCTGGATACCTAGTGTTTCTACCGGAACCAGCATCTGTGAAGTGAAATTGAGTGTGCATGCCTGTGTTCGTCTGTGCTTTAAACCTAGCTAGGTATGGCTCGTGAATGGCTAGACACTCTCGAAATCACACTGCAGCAATATTCCGTTTTCATGCATCATTCTGGTTTTTAATGTTTTTAGTTTCCCCATCTAGTATATATTTTCTGAAAGTCAAATCTCAGCATTCCAGAGCCGTTTGAGAATCAAAATATCATAGCAGCACAGTCTCTCTTCCTTTATTTTGTTTCTTTATTTGTTTTTTTATTCCCTTTGTCTTTTAAAACTAATTCTGCGATGTAATACATACGAGACCTCAACATCCCAGTGACATTTTGTTTTCATGCCTCTTCCATTCAGTGTATGCACATAATATGTGGTAAGCTGATATACACCATGTCTGCTGCCTCCAAGTTGATGTGTTTACGTGATTTTTTTTTTTTTTTTTTTTTTTTTTTAAGGTGGTTACTGTATCCAGAAACTGTTCTGCAGCCTGCAGGAATGATATTTCTCAAATGTCATGGTGTAATTTGAAGTGATTCTTGCTAGGCACCATTATGGGGCTCCTGTTGCAAAGAAGAATGAAGGTTTTGCTACACTTGTTTTGGTGCATAAGTTTTGAAACAAGATTTTTTCAAACCTTGAGTGTTCGCATTTGTACAAATGGGTTATAAGAAATGATGCATCGTTGCTAGTCCTGCTCCTAATGGTATTACCCGTATATAAATATTACAAGATTGATTGAATGAAGGAATTGGACAATCTGCACTGGTTGTAGCCCCTTGTTGTGTGTTTGTTCATCTTTGATTTAACATTGAGATTTGGGTCAGGGAGGATACCCTGGTTTATTTGAGAGGATCATGTGAAAAATATGCATTTTATTGTTTAGGGAAATGAACTGTGAGTATATCTCCCAGTACTCTTTTGTTGGCACACATGCCTTATACACAAATCAGTTTCAGTTTTGTATTGCTTTTATGGCACATTTTGTGCAATTTTGATATTTTGACAGTTTACATGTTTATAACTCTTTTTCAATAACCCCCCCCCCCCCCCCCCGCAAAAAAAAAAAAAAAAAAATCATGTGCAGGCCAATATGATTATGTAAAGAAAAATGGATTTTGTAGAAGGGGAGACCTAGATATTGCCTACAGAACTTACAACAGAATTGTTATCAAAATTATTTTGTACTGGAGAATAACAACAGAGTCAACCAAAACATTGATATCAGTGCAAAAATAGCACTGATGGTAACTCCTTGCTCTGGAGCCACTTGCTACAGAATTAAAGTTCCTCTTGCTTCTGCCGCACATTGTGGATGAAATCACATTGCAATCAATGTACAAGTAAGATAATGAAATTCGAATGGAGTGAGCTTCAAAAGCAAGGACTGTTAATTACCTGGATGGCTTGGATATAGGCTACAGAAAGATTTGTTTTATATGAATTTTGCTTTATATTAATTTCTTCAGATAAATCACAATTGCAGGCTCATAAAACATGCTTTTAAAAGCATTCGATACCGCTAGTTTTGTCACATACATATCCTGTGGCAATCCATAGAATCTTTCACACCTTGTTCATTGTTCAGTAATAGCAGTATGGCAATTAAAGTGTTGCTTAATTAAAAAGATAGAAAGACGAATGATAGAATGATACACCTCTGGACTCATTTATCATCCCATACCCATATAACTTGGAAAAAAAGAGAGAGAGGGGCCTCCTTTTATATTGCCATTGGAAACGCAATTCCCCCGCGTCATGATGGATGAGTATAAAGCCACTGCTCCGTTATTGATGCGTATATATATTTGCATCCATCTAGATATGATCTTGAATTATTGGTGATGGGGAAATTTTATTTTCATGCAGTTAGGGGCTACAACCAAGTTCTGTAACTTATATTGAGTTTTGAGAATACTGAACATGCAGACTAGAAAAGGTATGAGATCAAAAATCTTGCTCTAGGTACACTCATTTCTCACATTCTCCATTTTATTGTGTATCGAAACTTGCGAGGAGAGAGAAAGAGAGAGAGAAGATGAACGCTTACGGTGTGCCTAGAATGTATGAAAGATTTTGAGATGCATGTACCTGGATAAAACTGATTGGCAATTATAACAGGATGCACACAAAATACTTCTTCTTCTTCTTCTTCTGGTTAAGTCTGCCTCCTTCAATAGCCTGAAGATTCTTGCAGACTGGTGCTATTTACATTATAATACAATTTATTTACAGATATTTACAACCACATAGAAAATTTGACGAAAACAACTAGCCACTGTGATCAACCGTTAGACGGTTTCGAAATGATCCCACAGATGGCGCAGAAACAATGTCTGACGACAGGGAATTCCAGTTCCTTACAGTTCTTGGGAAGAACGAATGGCGATGCGATTCAGTTCTCGAATATGGTACCTGATAGGAGTGTGGTTGCGAGGCTCTCGTTAACTGAGTAGCCTGTTTGATAATATAGTCCTGTGCTGAAAGAGGAGTGAGATTATTGTGTATTTTGTACATCATAATTAGCCTGTCATTTTCTCTGCGCTGTTCCAGAGTGGTCCAATCAAGTTCTTGTAGCATTTTGGTGACACTTGAGGTGTTATGGTAGCGATTTAAAGTGAATCGCGCAGCTCTTCTCTGGACCATTTCCACTTGGTGGATTAGGTTCTTGGTGGATGGGTCCCAAACTGTAGAAGCATACTCAACAATTGGTCGAACCAACGTTTTGTAAGCTGTGGCTTTAACATCAGAAGATTTTATGCAAAGATTGCGTTTTAGAAATGCAAGCACGTTATTGGCTTTATTGACAGTATTATTGATGTGTTGGGTCCACTTCAAATCAGAAGTAATGGTTACACCTAAGTACTTCACGGAATCAACAGATTCAAGAGGGGCGTTATTTAGATGATACACGTGTTGTACCTTACTTCTTTTCCTGGATATTGTCAAAACCTTGCACTTATCTGTGTTCAAATCCATCATCCATTTTTTCGCCCAGTCACCAATTTTGTTTAGGTCCTCTTGAAGATTTTGCGTATGATGTTGATTGTCGATGGTCATGTAAGAAATTGCATCATCGGCAAAAAGGCGAACCTTTGACGCGAGACCATCAGGCAAGTCATTGATGTAAAGCAGAAAGAGGCAAGGCCCAAGAACCGACCCCTGAGGCACTCCAGATCCTACCGCTACTGAAGAAGATTTAATACCATCCAAAACAACCCTCTGGCTTCTTCCATTGAGAAAACTTTGAATCCATTTCAGATTTTTCCCTCTGATACCGTACTTACGTATACCGTACTTACGTATACCGTACTTACGTATACCGTACTTACGTATTTCAGATTTTTACCCCTGATACTGCCAAGCTCTGAGACAGGCACTGACTTTAAAGACCCGATAGAGTATAGGAATACCATAGAGTGGGGAGGCTTGCCTGTCTCACATATATTTGAGAATTCCCGTGATGATTTGTGTACAGCTTTATCGCTGACCTTTGTGTATAAGTATACACACAGACAAAAAATCTTGACCGGAGTCGACCGTCACCAATGAGCCTATGCTTCGATGCACATATTCGCTAACTGTTGTTATTTGTGGTTTTCGAGTGTACCCCGGTGGACAGCGAATGAATCGGACTACCCATGAATTGCCACACTACTGGGTCTTTAAAATTACTTATGGACTATTCTAGCATTCTCTCTTCTTCTTTTTTCTTTTTGAAGTCAGCAAATTATTTTGGTATGTTTGTGAGCTGGATCTTTCATCTGAAAAAAAAAGAAAAAAAAACTTTTGTATGTCATTATGGTCAGCTGGTGTGTTCACCTTTTTGTAACGTACAGTTGACTGACTGTGGAATTCTGGGTAGTATGTTACAAAGTGATGTTAAGGAAATGAGTGCCAAGCAGCAAAGTGTCATCATCAATGTGAATTTAGGGTGCTTTAAGTATAGTTCAAAAAGTTATAAAACTTTTTAAACACTTTTCAGTGAACAATGCGATTGTGGTCATAAAAGATAAGTGACACAGAAGAGTTAGTATGATAAAGGGTAAGTGTTAGATAGTTATTGAAGATTGTTTATGTGTGGTTTTCGTGGAAAGGGAAGAACGTAAGTTGCAGTGGAGAGAGTAATTCTACCAGAAGCTTTCTGGATGAGCCATTAAAATCCAGGCCAGCCAATCACACCACACCCATTCGCATGCAAAATTTAAGGCAATTAGAAAAGCTCTTTAAACTGTGTTAGCTGAAAGCATTGAGTTAAAGCACATTGAAAGTCGCATCACTACCATGACAAAATTTCATGACTTGCTAGAATATTTGACTATCACTATGGTGGGAAGAGATTGGGCAAAAGCATCAGTTTGACACTGGAGAATTCTCCACACGAATGAAGCAACTCATCTGTGATGATAATGTACCTCTAATCAAAATAAAAGGCTCACTTAGTGTAATGTGGAAGTCTTGCATTGACCTGTTCTAGTGCCTTCGACTTCCTTTCATAATGGGCTAAAAATAGAATCGGGAGATTGCGACTTGAAGTCATCATGACAGGGCACGGTGCTAAAGGAATAGGCCTCTTCTTTGCTTTCTTCTGCTTTTTGATGTGATGCTGAAATAATCTTTTCTTGTTGCCATTATTATGTTGCCAGAGAAATGATGATATTTTTATGGTAAATTGACTGTCCATCCAGTTGTACACAAGTCCATAATAGATTGTTTTTTTTTGTTTATGAAAACAATTAACTGAAAAAAAAAAAACTACTCGAATATCATGTGCCCAAATTTCATATGAACCCAGAGAAAGCATAAAGGTTGACCTGGTCATTTTGTGATCACGTAGATCATATGCATAATCTGTATTAAATAAATGTCAGTTGAATTGAATATAATTTAATTTAAAATTCTACTGAGATGAATTATCAAAAAGAAAATTGTAAATCATACTGTCTATGCAGTTGTTCTAAAATTTGTTCTGATGTGATTCACTTGATTCAGGAATTCATATCTGATACCACAGGAACATGTGACAATCAGAATTAGTAAGACTGTCAGAGATGGTGGGTTAGATGTCCGATTCCAAAATGCATCTTATTATGTGTTTGTCAACTCTTTACAGTCAGTCCTGTAGGTCAGCACCTTGTGCAGACAGTTGAAGTTTGGAGGTAGGATTCTGCCATGTTATAATTCTTTATGTGCCACGTTTGCATGCCCGACTCAGTCGACGGCGTGCCAATTTTGCATATTCTGCTCAGATGCACAAACCTATCCAAACCGATTGATAAATCGCCAAATGCCACAGTACAATGAAAGTGCTTCTCGCGATTCCATTCCTGTCACTTGAAACTTGCATTTTATGTGGTGAACGACTATCAAGGGGTTGTCCCTACTGGATTTGCGAGAAAATTCAAAGTTTCTGTCACTGTTTTGTGTGTAAAAAGTCATGCCTCTACTATAATGTAGCTACAGGTCATTTAAAAAGAACAAAAATCTCAAATTTGTCATACAATTTACATCAAAGCAAAGCTAGTCATTTTCTGTACAACTTTGCTCATTACATGACCAGGGTAACAAAAAATCTATCAAAGTCACACAGATTTGAAAAACAATGATTTCCCAAAGTATGACTACATTGCTGTCTCAGAATAATGTGACACACAGGGGGGTTTACACCGTTGCATGTGAAAATTTAAGGTACTGCATTTCTCAAATGATTGTCTGTCCACAAAACCATTATGAGAACACTTGCTCTGTGAGCTTGAGTGCATTTGTGAAAGACAGATAAAATAACAAACATCCTGCGGGATCAATAGCTTTATGGATGGAAGCGCCGTGATGTTATGAAGGGTGCTGCATCAGACAACAAGGGTAGGATTCTTAGAAGTGTGTGATAAACACTCCCTCCCACCTTCAGAAAAAAAAAATACAGGACAAGCATAGAACTTGCTGAGAGAAATCATGAACAGTTTGGTGCCACTGGCAAGCCTTAGAATGAAAAAAACTTACATTGTAATTTGATATGGATAAAATTGAAGAGCAAAGAAGATGTCAAAGAGGGAAACAGATCAAGTTGGAACGTCATAGCTTATGTCACCTGCATCACAACTCTATCATGTCTCTTCCAGCGAAATGGCTCTCAAGAAATGTTGTATATAAAATCATCTGCGCAAAGCACTATATTGTGACTGTGAATTATATGATTATTTAAAAATGATAATGTTTGTTCATAGTTTATCATTGAAATGGTTGACATGTGATGTTAAAAATGAAAGGAGACAATTACTTTTATCACTGAAGGAAAAAAGGAAACAGGATGTTGTGACATCTATTATTGTGTGTCATGAGTAAAAAAAAAAAAAAACAAACCAAACAACTCATACCAATGAAGATGATAATTGTGGGCATCCTTTTTTTCTAGCAAGCTTAGAGAAAAAACAAACAAACAGAAGACAAGATAGATGAATGGGTAAGGCTAATTTGGAAATGTCTGTTGGTGTCCAATTCAGCAATGGCTACTCCACAAGACAAGGTCTATTCCCTGCATGTAAGATCACGACAGAAATTGCTCTCCTTCGAATCGAAATTGGATTGCAGTCAGACAAAGGACTAAGAAAATTTGTCGCTGGCGAGGAAGATAAGTCATAATTGTGGATTCATGGGAGGGGGTTAATCATGGTTGACTGAAACTGAATAAGAATTTTAAAAAAAGAGATGAACTTAGAGATGTTGCTGGGAAGCTGGATTTAGAAATGAAAATTAAGAGGTGAAAAACAAGACTGATAGCCACAAACACAAACTCTTCAGACAGTCATCCATATCACGATATTGACTCCTTCCCTGAGAGAGGGTGATGCAGGCATTGTTACCAGTTGCTATGGCAACAACATTGGGACCGCATCAGGCAGAATTAAGCTTATTACAAAGGATCACTCTTTCTCTCTCTCCAGGACTGACATCTCTAACAAAAGTCAGCCATGATTTGCACAAACATCTGATGAAGTTATCATTTCAACCTAGATCAACAATTAGTCCGGGTGAGGGGAAGGGCTCGAGCAAGGTGAAACTTTCATGGAGCAGTGGTTGCCAGGCAACCAGCCATAAGATACAGCAGCCAAACACCAGGAAGTGGGTTTTGATAGTCACAATTGTGGATTTTGTGTTTGAATTTACTTCACACGGAGCGATTTCATCTCAACTGACGTGATAGCTCTTTGGTCGTCTTGACAGTTCCATTTCATAACAAGATGAAGGGGCTGTCAAAAATGGCAATTTTCTTCCCTTCAGGACTTGAAAGCTGTTATGGTGTGGATGGATCATGTGGGCAGTGTGCCACACCTTGCTAAACACGAAAGAGCAGCAATAATAACTGTAACCTTAATCATTTGAGAAGAAGTAAATGAAAAAGAATTGATATCCAGGGAAGTTACAATTTTGTATCTGGTGTAATTTTTACCTCCACCAATGAAGGAGGTTAAGTGATCATCAGCGTTGGTTTATCTGTTTGCAAAATAACTCAAAAAGTTGTGAACAGATTTGAATGAAAATTGCATTAAAAGTTGATTATGACACAAGCAACAGATGATTAAATTTTGGTAGTATTTCAGGAATTTTCATGGATTTTCAAAGGGTTTTTTAAATCTTTTTTGGCATATAGGGTCAGTGAACTTGGGAGTTCAAGCAGCGGGTACTGGAGGTTTACATACACGCACCAAAGCGCGTGCTCTTCTCGGGCAAGGCAGCGCGCAGCTGGAAGCTGATGACGTAAACAAAAGGCTTCAATAGTGGGAAATTGCATGCGTGTATGGGTGAAAATGAGTGGCTGTCTTGGCGGAGGTCTGCGCTTTCCAAGTGCTTTTTTTAGTTGAAGAACTTACCATCCGACGCAATAAACATTACCCTGTGAGAAGGTGGTAGGCCTTCAGTTGTTAATCATGATGTCATAGTGTAAATGAAACATAGATGCAATTTAAGATCTCCCTCTGGTGGCTTTGCGTGAACTGATTAATTTGTTAGAAAAAAAAAGAGAGGAAGAAGAAAAAAAAGAATGTGAGATCAATCTTAATGCTCACATAACTCTGCTTTATTCCACCGAGAGTCATCATGCTGCTGTGCTATTGCAGTTTTTAAGAGTGTTTAAAAGAAATGTGGAGCATGCTTCCTGGCTCCAGCTGCTGTTTAATTATGGTATAACAGTCTCAGGGTGGCAAGATGGCGACATGCTCACTACACAGCACTGATTAACTGCCTGATGTTAGCATCCTGGATTCTGTAAACACTGGCAACTCTTAGATCCCCCCCCCCCCCCCCCCCCCGGAATTCCTGCTGATGAAAAGAGTCCTTCTCATGTATTAAATTGAATAATGAGGCGATGGACAACAAGATAGTCTTCTTTCTTTTCCTTTCTTTTTTAACTCCCACGTATTATATTTTCTTAGTTGTAATAGCATCACTATGCTAAGGTCAGTGCGTTGGAAATACAGACCTTTACGTATTGCTTCTTTGAACTCAGGTCATACTTTAAAAAAAAAAATCTATTTCATTACATTTACTTCCAGCATTAAAAATAGGAGCATATGAACATATGACAAGAAAAAACAACAAAAAATGACACCAAATATTAATACCATGCAAATCAGTACAAATTACACAATAAGATAAATGATGATAAGATGATGAATGTTGGAATGCACATACAGAGGCTTTAAAGGTTGAGATGAGAGTTGGCTTTTAACTCTTTGTGAGATATCAAGAAACTACTCATGAAATAGTACAGATCATACCATTCTAAGAGGAATTATTTGTACCATTATTTATACCATTTTTAAGAGTTTATTTGATGAAAATCGGTTTTGGAATGGCTGAGACATCCAAAAACAAAATAAAACAAAGTCATCGTAATAAAATGTGGGTCCCACATTTTATTCAAATCGCTCTGTTTTCGGTATCTTGGCCATTTCAGAGCCAGTTTTCATCAAGTAAACTTTGAATTCCTCTTGAAATTACAGGCTCTTTCATATTTCATAAGAGGTTTCTCATTATCTCACCAAAAATGTTAGAAACCTGAAGTTAAGTCTCAACCAAAACTATACGATCCCTTTAAATATGGCTCGTACAACTATAGAATTGCATTTATGAGCTGCATATGTTACTTGTGTTTGTACTCCATTCACAACATTGCTTTTGGAATTCACACAATCCTAATAGTTTGTCTTACCTGTGAAATTTTCTTGTGCCATCAGATTTGTGCATTGTCTTATTGGTTAAATGGTGTGTACAGTTCTGGTCGAGGTGAGGATTTGGCTTTTAATGTTTTGCAAGATATTCAGAAACCACTCTATGTGATGTCAAAGAGCATGCAGTTCTAAGGGGTATCAAAAGTTTATTTGATGAAAATTGGTTTTGAAATGGTTGAGATATCCAAAAACAAGGTGAAACAAAGAGATCCTAATAAAAGGCGTGGCCTGTCGCCTTTTATCATTTTCACTTTTTTGGCTCTCTCAGCCATTTGAAAAACAATTTTTCATCAAATAAATGTTGAGTCCTTCTTAAAATTACATGCTCTCTCATGTTTCATAAGAGGTTTCTCATTATTTCACTTAGGAATGTTCAAAACATGAATCCCCACCTCAACCAGTACTGTACAGTGCCTTTAAACAGATCGATAGATAGATAGAGAAATAAATAAATACATAGATACTTAGTAGATAGGTAGACAGATGAAATAAATATATCAAAAGATAGATAGACAGCCACAGACAAACAGACAGACAGACAGACAGACAAACAAACAGAGAGAGAGAGAGAGAGAGATACTATGATATGATAACAAAACGACTATTATAAGAGCAGATATTAGGTTTTAAAAATAGTACTGATAAAATGCTATGAAACCAACTTGGTTGATTTACATTGGTGGGAGGAAATGTATCCAGCATCCCCACCTGGAGAATGGAGTATTTAGTAAGACTTGCATTTGAAATTGTCCCTTCAAATAGTTTTACTTAAAGTTAATGAAAATGACAAAGTTAATTTTTAAAGAAAATCAGCTTAGTTTGGTTGATGTTTGTGTTCAATTTGTGCTCCTTTTTTCTCCCTTTATAAATGAAGTCAATTCTCAAAGTGCAGGACAATTCAGCGTATAATATGACTCTGAAGTGGAGACTAATTGTATGACAATATATTGTTTGAATGTGTGCAAGTACAATATTTCAAGGACTATTAATATGGTGCCAGGAATATGAGATCTGACTGTACAAAATGCAGTCCAAAGTAGATCACAATCCATGTCAAATTGAATTACCTGATTAAAAGTGTGCAAGAGGACTTAACACGAGACCATTAGTGGATTAGATTGAATCAACCTGTCTTTACTAGTTCCATTTCACAAAATTGAAGAAAATCTCCCAACATCCATACATCTGTCATTCATCAGGCATAATTTCCAACACAATAAATGTCAAATGTTCTTGGGCTACAACACAATTATTTAACAATATGAAATGCAATGTAAATTCCTATTAAGGGGCAAGAAAAAAAAAAGTGACAAAAAAGACAGAAAAAGACTCAATTTCCTCATGATGCATTCCAAGATGTATATCAAGGACATTGTGTCATCACACATTTTCTAGGACAGAAGAAGTGGTTATATGAACACATCGAACAGGAATTGCACAAAAGGATTTAAATGCAACATTGGACTCTGCAGCTTATTACATGTTAGCTGCATCGTCCGTTTCCTCTGAAGTCCAATTCAATCAGGGAACATGCTGGGAATGTAAAAAAAAAAAGACATTGACAATCTCAAGTATGACGATACATTTAATGACCTGTTTAGAAGTTCTCATTTGCCTTGCTGCAAATAACCACTCTCAATTTCTTTTTTTTTCCTTGTAATGATCTTATGAAACAGTTACCATACTTTATGTATTGATGTAGTATTATTGTGTCCTTTTTTCTATAGTACTTTAGCAGGGTCGTATGGAAATATGCCTTAAAGACAGAAAGGCGCACATTGTAAACGATGGAATTTGCTATTCATACACACAATAGGAATTGCAATATTCTTTATTCAACAGATGTTGAATGATAATGTAATCAATTATTGTTTATTTGGTCATACAGGCGTGCATGTTTAAAATGTAAAAGAGTGGCACATGGACCAGGGCTCACAAAAGTAAAATTCTTTACTATTACCCGGAGGCATACTTGTATGAGCCCTCATGTGTCACTCCATATCACATAATAAAGATGTTCATAATATCAAATTTGATTCGTCATAATTACAAAAAGAAAACACACACACACACACACACACACACACAAAGTAAGAAATCATTTAAATACATCAGTCATGTCATGATGATTACTATAAACAAGACTTGAAGTTGAATACATGATGTAAATAATGGTGTAACCACACTCCATAAGGTACAAGTATATAATAGAAGGGACATGTGACAGAAAGAGTATGGAGAGAAGGTATTCCAGTATAAAAGAAAAGCATTGTTAGAAAGAGAGAGAGGAGAGACATGTACATAATGTATAAAACTTCCATATCATGCATTAGAGCCTTTGTAACAAAATTTAATCTGTAACAAGTGCAAAGAGACCGAATGAAACTTAGCATGGCGCAAACATGCCCAGCTGGTTTCACTCACTAATTAATGCCAGTCGCCTAGGATGAACCTCAAAAGGGGTACTCGTAACGTGCCCCAGTTATATAATCTGTGCCTGCTATATATTTGCCGCACCACTGTAAAGGATTGTATGTAAATGTCACAGAGGTACATGTGTATTGATTGGGGATAGCTCACATAACTATAAGCTTGATGTATGTAGATATGAAATAAATGAACTTGCAAGGAAATACAGTGAATCATACTTCAATAACACAAAGTCATCAGCAGCTTAAATGGTAAAAAGAAATTGAATTGAATAACTGAAACTGCACTGGTCTTACACTCGAGACACAGTGAACAGTTCCAGCACGTTTATTTTCATATTTCACTTGACATCAAAATACATCCAAAAAAAGAATACAAACCAAGCAAAATACAAAATATGTTATAAGTCGGGTCATGAACAGAAAGTGTGTCAGCATACATAATGTACATAAGACAGTTCTCTATAACTTGTGAAATATGATGGAACCGCAAAAGCAAAGCTTGTAAACGCAGGTTCCATGAAAAAAATACCGGTGTAAATTTGCTATGCAATCAATGGAGATAGGACACAAAGTAATAATGATGAAACGATATGAAAGCTAAAATATCAAAATACAAAGGGAAAAAGAATTAAAAGAGAAGAAAAAGAAAAAGAAAAAGTGAAAAAAAAAATCCAAAGAATAAGAACCTAGTGGAAATATGGGATATAGATACACAAGTATATACGTGCACATTATCTATAATCAACTTCATAGTGAGTTTGAAATGTTCCAGGGCCCTGGAAAGAAATGATATTTATACTTGTATATGTGTGTGTATATTGATATGTCTTTAGATTTTGTGATATGTAATATTCATTCATATCAAATAAGAATGGAGTAACTACTTGAAAGATATTTCTAGACCCAAGTGAGTATCAAATAAGCCAGTTTGGAGTTCCACTTTGTGCATGAGCAGAAAAAGGGTCCTTTGTACCAACAGGCATGTTGGTTTTTAAATTCACTGGGATAAGCATCAGTTATGTAATGATTATTCATGTAATCTTATAAATGCTACTTGCCAGCACAGCCACCTGACAGCAAAAGTGGTATCTTGCAGTATCAATAGAGAGATATTGTTAATACATTCAATGCAATATAATGAAATGGATGCTTTCTGAAGTGTTGGTCATCTGGTCTATGCAAGTTCATTCTGTGTTTGAACAGGATTGCTATATCCCATAAATTATTGTTACGTAAATCTTATAAAATGCATTATGTCACTCTGAAAATGAGTGAAGTGCCCCCAACTGACTGAGAAAAAAAAAAGGTCATTTGTACCAATGTGCCCATGAGCAAACTCCTAACTGGCTTATTACATCAGCTGTTGATATGATGTGCTGTTGCATTCCCATGATGGAAGCATGTCTGTCAAATTTATCGAGCAAAGTCTGATTTAATTATGTTTGTCATGTATAAAGGCTTTTCCTATTTTATAGTTTTCATTCGCTAAACAGTCACAGATTCGATCACACAGGAAACAGATTATGATATAGAAAAGAGATGAAAAATGCTTTTCTTGAATCACCCAATCCTGTTTTGGTTTCATGATCAATTTTCCCCTCAACCAGATAGATTTAATGACCACAGTGAAATGAAGACTGTATTGTATATTAAATGTCAGATGTTGATCACATTAGTCCTTTTGAGTAGGCCTAAAAGCAGGTCTGGACGTATCACATGCAGTGCTTGCGTTTGTTTATTAGGTTGTCTGTTATTGACCTGGGGGGTGTTTCATAAAGTTGTTCGTAAAGTTACGAACAACTTACGAGCTACTGGTGATCAGTTCTTGTGCTGAATTATGGAAATTCTGATAAGTACAGCACATCAGAATTGATCACCAGTCGCTTGTATTGTTAAAGTTGTTCGTAACTTTACGAACAGCTTTATGAAACAGGGCCCAGGGGGGTGTGTCATAAAGCTGTTCGTAAAGTTACGAACAACTTACGAGCTACTGGTGATCAGTTCTTGTGCTGTATTATGGAATTTCTGATAAGTACAGCACATCAGAATTGATCACCAGTCGCTTGTATTGTTAAAGTTGTTCGTAACTTTACGAACAGCTCTATGAAACAGGGCCCTGGAAAGAAACAAACAAGCATTTCTATGCAATTTGCCAAATATGGGTATTCCCAATTTGTCAACCCAATGATGAAATATCCTGCTGATCTGTATACTTGTAAAACTTTAACTGAACCTTAATCCCTGCACTGAAAAGGGATTACCCGAGTAAGTTTGACCTCATGGAAACTGCGTCTCTGTCAGGCGTTGTAAAAGTTCTACCCTCACATGTACCCCACATGATTCTGACCTCAATCTCAGCTGCTGCAAGGCACCCAAGTAATTTGGGATAGGCCATTATGTCATTTCTCTTTCTCTCCCTCTCGCTCTCTTTCTGATGAGAAGTTAATGAGAAGAAAATTTTGTGATTGCAGATTATAGCAAGGGTTTGATCTGCTCAGTTCAGGCTTGGCCTCACTCAGTGATTTAGAGCAAAGTATTTTTCTTTTCTTTTCGGTGTTGTTTTTGTTTGTGTCTTTGCTTGTGGTTTTTTCAGTCCACTTCACTCAGTTTTGACAAATTTTAGGGCTAAGTTGTTTTGTAAGTAGACATGATGAAAGTGTATTTCCAGGAATGCAACATGTGATGATTGTTCGGATGCATTACAGATTAGCCTTAATCTCCTGTGTATACACTTTCACTTGTCAGTCATTGATCTGTTATTTTCAGTACATTCGTCCATTCCTAAAATGAGCAAAGATTAAACTCATCGAAATTACAAAATAGCTGAAAATAGACACTTTGCGATGTGGATTTGTTCCTCTCTTGATAGATCTAATGCAAATCTGGTTTCACTTTCAAATCCAATTAAGAAAAAAAAAGAGGATCACAAGTAATTCATCTGTGATATATTCCTGAGATATGTCCATGAATACTGATAAAGTCACACCTATACTAGATTCAGTGTTACTGTGTGCAGGTGTTCATTTGCTCGTTAGGCTAAAAAAAAACAAAAAAACAAGAGCTGTTGTATTTGATTACATGTCGCTAAAAAATTAGAGTACAGTAGGTAGGAAAAAAATGTTGATGCGAATGTGATGCGAGAGGATACAGCAATTTTGGTAAACACTTTTGAATGCCAAGAGCGTCAATCTGATAGTGCATGAGTACTTTGGCATGGTGTGATGTGCTTTGCATGTGATGTGTGAAATTTGTATACAAATGAGATTTTCTCTAGTGGCAGTGGCTTTATCAGCTGAGATGGTTAAAGAACTATAGAGCTGGGGAATATCGAAGGGAATATCCCTATGCTGTAGGGCTTTTTAAATCACAAATATACTTCAGATTTCACAGGTAAAGCTTATCATGGGTAGCAGTCTGCATATGCATATATTTACTGCAAGCATTGCGGCTGGACCATGTCTCTGCATACTGTTGTTAGTCCAGAGCAAGCTGTGCAGTGGATAAAAAGGTAGAGGTGACTTTAATTCTCCCTCACTTTCTAATATCTGGCTTCATTTCATTTTCTGTCTTTCTGATCACAAAATTTTCCTTTGAAGTCACCATCAGTGTGAATTTTGTACAATGAAGTTGTTAACTATGGGAAGGATTTCACAAGGGAGAGATGAAGGGGGGGGGGGGGTTGGAATGGCCGGGGGGGGGGGGGGGAGATACAGCTGAGATTTCTGCACAAAAGTTGTAATATCAACTTACAACATCTGAATATGAGTTCATATCTTAGATAACTAGACAAGGCAAATAATGTGTGTGTTTTTCTACCCTGTAAAACGGAGGTAAATAATTTCATATTTCCATCTCTGGTTTTATTATGTTTTTCCAACAGAATGACAGGAGAGTGAGCCTGCCCCATTTCCGTAACAACGCCAGCGTGTTTCGCCATGGGGCGCTCCAGCTCATGCTGCACACGTTAGATCCTCTCAGCGAATGTAAGTATCCAAGATACTCAATTGTCTTTTTACATTTGCCTATAGATTATGTATAAATCACCTGCATGTATAATGTACAATGTATAATGTATGATTATGCATAGGCGTATGCTGGTGTAGTTTGAGCAAGAAGTTTGAGGATACAGAAAAATTTGTTTTCTGTAATTGCCCTCTGAAGAGAATTAAAGTCCTTGTGGTTGTTAAAGGAACTATAATATTTCTTTCATGTTGTAATGGATTTAAGAAGACTGTTTTCCAGTGTTTTTACAGCTGGGTGTCCCATTTGTGAAGTCATGTGAAGGATGTGTGTATGTATGTTTGTATGTATGTATGTACATGTGTACCTGTGTATGTCTGTGTGTAATGTGTATGTTTGTATTTATGTATGTGTGTATGAATGTATGTATTTATGTGTGCATGTGTGTGCGCATGTGTGTCTCTTTGTAAAAGAGCCCATGTAGGGATGTTTGCTCATGCATGGACTTGACAGATGTTGTTATTAACAATATTCCAAACCATGGCTATCTGATAAAAGGTGAAATTAAGCACAGCCTGTCATCGTTTGGCAGCAGAATTCCTTGGAGTTCATTTTAACCTGACAGTCTTTGAAGAGGTCGAAATGAGAAGGATAAAATGAGACAAAATCTAACAGGTATTGCCAGACACACTTAAAGGCAGTGGCAGATCCAGAGGGGGCGCACAGGGTGCGCACCCCATCTTTCTATTTTGTTAAAACAAAAGAAATAAAAAGAAAAAATGGGAGGGCGCATGCGCCCCCTTTTAATTTGGTAAAGGCGCCTCCCCTTTACGGAAATTTTGGATCCGCCCCTGCTCAAAGGGGTGATATAGTCTTGGTTGAGATGGGGCTTCATGTTTCCAACTTTTTTGTGAAATAATGAGAAACCTTTTATGAAATATGAAAGAGTATGCAATTCTCAGAGGAATTCAAAGTTTATTTGATGAAAATTGGTTTTGAAATGGCCGAGATGTCCAAAAACAAAGCAATCCTAATAATAGATAGGATTCACCTTTTATTAGGATACCTTTGTTTTACTTTGTTTTTGTATATCTCAGCTGATTAAAAAAACAATTTTCATCAAATAAACTTTGAATTCCTCCTAGAATTGTATGCTCTTTAATATTTCACAAAGGACTTTGTAATTATTTCACACAAAGTTAGAAGATAAATTCCCATCTCAACCAAAACTATACCGTCCTTTTTAGTAGCTGACTCACATAATTTTAAGGCTTATCTCTTGATAGTGTAAATTCAGGACATATTTAAGTTATCTCTTCAAGATAATGAGTAGATGCGACCGTAAGAATATGTAGAAAGAAAATATAGCAGTCCAAAATATCATATAAGATATGGCAAAAAGTCATTGTTAGTTCTTGTGCTAAAGCTGATGAGCCTTACATGACCCCGGCCAGGCAAGCATGTGTGTGCCAAATGGACCAATAGTGCAATGCATGGATGGAGAAAACTATGCATACGAATAGAGACAATTATGCACTGCTCAAAATTACTTAATTGGAAATGCTGTACATAATGAAGTGTGCAGGAGCAAACCCTTATACAACATTACACTGGCAGCGCGCTACCTTCTTTAGTCTATTATTAATTTTCTTCACACGTCAGTGTGTGTTGTGTGAATAATACGAAGCTGACACGCCATTAGATGAGCGGAGGCATGCAAGCGCGGCCCCTTTAAAAGTAAGTTTAAGACTCAAGAGTTGTCTTGTTCATGCAGGTCAGTAGTTACAAGGATGAAAAGTAATCAAGAAGCTTGGGTAGGCACGAGGCGCATACACAGCCAGCTCCCATCAGCATCCCAACCCCGCCCGCCTGCCCTACCGCCGCTCACATCCCCCACCTTTGCCAAAGTGCAAAAGGAAGGAGGTAGGGGGAAGGGGAAGAAGATGCACGATGCGTACACCTCTGCATTATTGATGCTTGCCGGTGCGCCGAGGAAAAATTTGCAGATGCTCCGGCGTGATTGCCGAGGAAGGCCGCGTGTCCCAAGATGCTGGGTTAATGGGGGTCATGCATTATTCAGATATTTATCATATTTCCGCTGATCTGATTGCTGCGCTTAAGATGCGGGCACGAAATGTTATCTTCTGATGCGGGGGGTAATAATGCGCGCATGTAAAATAATTTCGAGTGAAATGCATAGCATAAATTGGGGTCGTGGCAAGATGGATGTACTACATTACATGCTACATGGAGAGAGATTACCTCCGGGACAAAGCCTGTCTGATTATTGCACATTTCATTTCACTGCTGAAAACAGATGTGTTTGTGTGTGTGCATGTGGTGATTATTATACTATACAAATATACAGGTGTATGTACTCACATATACTAACATAATATACATACGAATATGTGAGTATGTGTGGTAATTGTGGGCATATATTGCACAATGCAACTTGACATATGATTGGTATATCATGGTGCTGAATAATAAATTTTTTTTTTCATTGCTTTCAATATATGTCTTGCTTGGCAGATACCATAAATCTGAGATATCTTATACTACTTCTTTTTTATTTTTGTATTCTTCTTCTTCCATGACTAGTACAGCAGTCCACTAAATGTTTATCAGCATACTAGTTTTCAAGGTTGAGTGAACATATTCCAAAACCAAGCATATGAAAATTGTATTAAATGCTATTAAAATAAAGGCATTTTCTTATAAAGAGAAATCATCATTTTATGGTTCTAATATCAATAAGCGAAGACTTGATGCCTCTAGTCGTATTGGCAATTAATTTGTATGTCCAAAGCTGCTGTAAGACTATTGTCCTAATGATATAAAGTATGAAATGAGTACATGGTGAAAGCATATCTTACATTCTAGTCAGTAAACCATCCCTTCAGCAACATCATGAGGAGGCACCATCAAAAGTTGACAAAAAACCTATATATTTTCATGTGTGAGTACCCCCTTCCCTCTCCCTTGCCCCCTTTTCCTGAACTTGTACTTCCTCCACCTGTTACCTTGCCCCCATACCCCCAAACCTTCTCCCACCACTGTGTCTGCAGTCCCAAAACCAAAGTACTCCCATGTGTGAATAACCCCTTCCTTTTCCCTTGCCCCCTTTTCCTGAACTTTTTCCACCTTTGTGTTTGCAAATGCAGCCCCAAAACCAAAGTATTTTCATGTGTGAATAACCCCTTCCTTTTCCCTTGCCCCCTTTTCCTGAACTGTTGCCACCTTTGTGATTGCTAATGCAGCCCTAACACCGAAGTATTTTCATGTGTGAATAACCCCTTCCTTTCCCCTTGCCCCCTTTTCCTGAACTTTCTCCACCTTTTACTGTACCCCTATACTCCAAGCCTTCTCCCACCACTTTGCTCATGCAGCCCCCAAAACATATGTATTGTTTAAATACATGTATAAGTTTCTCCTTCGCTCTCCCCCTCCCTTTTTACTGAGCTTCTTCCATCCATTCCCCCAACCCCCATACCCAAACCTCCTCCCCACCCCTGTGTACGCTCATACAGCCCCAGGCAGTGATTGTCCTCTGGGTAGATTGAGTGGGAGGTAGGGGGATTTGGATAGGGATGATGCAAATTCTACCAATGAAGCAGAAGAGGATTTAGGTGACTTGCGCCATTTTTGCGAGCACTAAGGAGATGCAAAGGACGGCGGTATAGCAAAATGCTCTCCGTGTTACGTGCTGTCGCCCACCGCTGCCTCTCGCCATGGCGACAAGCTGATAAATTTGAGATGTTACCGGAGGGATTTGCACCCAGCTGCATATGTTCAAAATTCCTGGCTTCTTTGAGTGAAAAAAAAGAAAGAAAAAAAATTGGTGTCAATATCTACAGCGTTGGGTACAGATATATTGATAGATTGATGAAGTGACCTTTCAAAGCAGGTCCTTGAACTCTTCAGTCAAAATATCTGCCATATTTATACAGAGAGAGAGCGTAACAAATTGAAATTTACCAAAGAAGTGCATTGTTGATAAACTCTCATAAAACCAGAAACATTCATGCCATGAAACTTTCACAAATTACGGCAATGGCCTTTTTTCGCGGCATGAAACTTATGTAACTTTCTGGTTTAACCGTATAGATATATGTCACCTGAGAAGATGGAAAAACTTAAAGGAAAACGAGAAAGTGGAATCAAAGTAAGGCCTATGCATAAAAAGAAAACTTTCAGCAGGACTATTATTAATAGATGTGGTGAATTGTGGAAGTGCTGTGGTCTGTTTGATTGTGCATCGAGCATTTAGGTGTAAGGGTCAAGGTTAAAGCCCCATTGTGGTTCTTTAAAGACAATTAAAAGCCACTTTATTCACAGCCCAAGGTGTGTAGACATGTACTATTGTTAAAAAGTCAAATATCATGTTTAGTTCATTTAGCATGTATGTGACTGAAAGTGCCTATGGTGTGGCTAGAATGCTGTCCATTGAATGGAGTGAGTGCAGTGTGGATACAGGCTTTATTTTTGTGACTGGGTGTTAATATGCTCTACCTTCCTTGAGCTACACATGGTTGCAAGGAAAAAAATGTAAAGGTCAACTTTTATCATCAGTGTCACAAATATATCAGTACACAAACTTCATCATCATTGAGCAACATACTAGAAATAGAAGGGGCCATTATTTCCTGTATTTGTAAATGTACCCATTTCATGACCTGCTGTAAAACCTTTCGCATTTCTTCTTTCATTAAGTGCAAGAACCCCTGAAGTTATGCTTTCATTTATACCACTGTCAGATAATTAGGTATAGATACAACCTGAGCCAACCAATTCAGTCTTCATTGAGGCTTCTTCTGTAGATGATGCCTTTCTGTATCCCCTAGGATTCCAGTATAAATATACCAAGACAATGGTTTCCATCATGAAACATGTCATAGGAAGAGAGTGAAACCAGTGAAGGAAGAAATCCTTACCCTGAAGCTGTAAGTACTTTAAATGTAAAAAGCCGACTATTTCCACAATACAGCAAATACATCAATTGAATCTTTCTCTGGATAGTCAGTAATTTTTTGATCAAATTGAAAGTAGAAGAGTTAGATGGCTCAATCTCAACTTCACTCAAAATTTGCAACACCTGACATTGGCAGGATTTGAGACAGGAAGTTTTGTTTACTTCTTTGCTCACTTTTCATTATCATCTGATGCTCCTAACTTTGTTCATCTGTCTAAAGTAATGAGTTGATTGTTCTGGGTGCTTTCTTGCAGCTGACATCGTTGTTCAGGATAAAGCCATTCAGATGAACTCCATGGCCAAGAGACAGCGAAGTTCTCTCGTCCACCCCACAGGGAACGGCAAGGATGCCTCCCAGCCCCAAAATGAACAATCATCCAGTAGGCCGGAGAGTGCCCGGTCCAACCAGAAACTGACCATTTCGTATCACAACGGGTACGTCAACGGGGACGTGATCACGGACGAGCCCACGCAGATCACCACAGTGTCCCAGGCGTGTGACAGTCCTCTGGGCTCGCAGACGCCGAATGGGGTCGCGTCAAATGAGGAGCCCGCAAATGGACAACACCCCAACAGTGTTGATGCGCAAATAACCGACAGTGAAAGTAAGACACCGCCTGCAAACTCTGAGGCAGAGCATACCAACACCAATGGTGTCGGGGAAGGGGCGGAGAAAAACAATGGAGTGCAAATTACGGTGAACGGGGGACAAAATAATGGACTAAATGGTGGTGCAGTTGCGAATGGTGTGGAACAGAAGTTTGAAAAGAGCACAGAACAACTTACACCCGCGGGAGCACCGTATCATGTAGAGGACGGTGGAATGCACGATGGGGTAAGTTATGATGCATACAGCACTATCATCATCAGTACTGTTGTGGCCAACATTACTGAGTATCAGTATCATAATACCATATCATTACTCTGTTCTTATCAGTATAATCGCTGTCTTCATTTTTGCCATCAATGTGAGGGACATTGCTCGAATCCTTGCTGACCAATATAGTTTACAACCTGCCAATGTCTGTCACGCTAATGACTTAAATAACTTCATGACACCTTCATTTTAACAAAACAACACACCACACATATATAATTTCCCCATATGTTATCCTGTTTTGGCCCAAAAATGTTCCTCTTTGGTGATATTGTGCAAAGGGAACGAAAGGAAAATTGGATTTTTTTCACAGTCTGCCCATTTTGTTGGGAATTTTCAGTATAGAAATTTGCCTGAGAAATTTCCAAACTTTGCCTGGAATATACTCACCTGAGAAATTGGTGACTAGAGTTGTGAAATAATTTGACAAATCTTGGGACCAAATTTCTTGGTGAAATTCTTGAAATTTTGTGTTTATTTGAAAGCTAAGTAATTTCAGCTGAAATAGGATCCAGCTGTACTCTGATCACAAAAGTTGTATTACAGGACAATATTTGAAATAAATGTAAAATTTGATATGTTAGAGATCAAATGTTAAAGTCTCAAATTTCAGTGTTTGTATCAAATGATTTTATGATTAATGGTTTTGCAAATGAAATACTGGTTAATTGATTGATTGTGTAGTGGGCACAAATAATCAAAGTCAGAGGGCAAAATTGAATGTCACATTTCCAACAGTGAATACAAACTTGGTTTCTCATATAGTATGGTACGGCAGATGGTAATCAGATTTCGTGCAAATTTTGTAAGAGCAATAAATCTTCAAATAGGAATGTTCCACATATTTCATTGTCTATTGGAGTCAGGTATTTAGCATCTTTAATTAGAAATTAAATTGTATAATTGTCCTCGGTCAAACTTTTCAAAAGATGCCTTCATCGCCTAACATTAATGTTTTATTTTTTATGTAAACCTGTAAAATTTGGGTAATATGAGATTTTTTTTTAAAATCTATTTCCTCTGCAATTAAGTCTTTGAGAACTTCAATGCCTCCAAATGAGATTCTTTTTGCCCATCAACAAAGAACAGACCGGTTGATAACCCACCTGTGCAAAAGCAGTCAAGCAGTTCATGTGTTCCCTTTCAGCATTCAACTGCATGTGCCATCAAACAATGCAAAATATCAATTGGACATGAGATGTATATTTCTCTTTCCACTGTCAACTGCATGTGCCATCGAACAATGCAAATTATCGATCGGACGTGAGATATAAATAGAGCATGTGCTGGGTTGGCAAATTGTTTTGCTGTACACGTATAAGGGCATCCGAATCGGGTCAGCAAAAGTCAAAATCTAGTGAGGTCAGCCTCGATTGCTATGTATGTCTTCACACAAGTTTTCTGGCAAAACAAGCATACTACTATGTTGGAAAATTTAGTTTATGCAAAAATACATACAATTCTGACACGGAAAAAGAACAGCTGTCAACAGCAGAAACTCTAATCTCTCTCATAGAGTTATTTTCCTATTCAGTATGATACAAATAAACATGAATTCAGGCCACATATGCAGAGCACTTGAGTACATTTTAGGAACCTGGCATACCGGGTTCCTGAAAGGAACAGTTTAATTGATTAAGCCTATAGAGCCAAGTAAGCACTATGTCTACATTCTCTTTCTGCATAGTAGGTCCATACTGTACCTTTGATATTTTTAAAGACAAGGGAGGTTTTTTGCCTTTCATGTTGGCATGTTTAGTTTTTGTAGCTGTTGATAACCACTCCCACTCTCATCTCAGACTGTTCCAATTTTACGGATGTTAATACAAAAATATATATGTATTTCAGACCCCCTGTTGAGGATTGAATATTGCATGTCTCTTCAATTGACAGCAAGAAGGGCATTGTCCTTACACTAGGCTTTGATATAACATTAGTGGCCCAGTCTTCCTCAGCATGAAAGAGAGAGAGAGCATTAAAAGTTGGATTTTGTAATTGCAAGGGGCAGCTCAGGAAGCCTTAGGATTATCCAGGGGGTAATTGATCCCGGGATTAGCAGCTCTGCGAACGCTGATTTCCTCGTAGACCGGTGGCCAGGGATAATCGAGAGACAATCGCCCAGTGAATGATGGCTGGTCCGCACGCGTGAGGCACGGTAAATAGCCGCAAAAAAAAAAAGGGTCTCCCTTGAAGCCCATTTGGCCTTTCAAGCAACATCATCATTTTACCTAGAACGTATCGCCTTTCGTAGAGATGAGAATGCCGACCTATGTTAGTGGTGGATAAACCTATCCATTATCCCAGTAAAGAAGATATTGATATGCCGAGAATGAAATGATGGATTGCCTCCGATCACAGTCAGTAACCTATATACCTAACTACTGTACACACACACACACACACACACACACACAAACAAAAGCATACATGTACAGACACATGAAAAATGCACACACACACATACGCACACAGAGAGAAAATGCATACTTTTCTATAAATGCAGGGTGTTTCATATTTCAGATCATTTTTCCTATTAAGTTTAATTGAATCAGACCTGATTTTGTAACTGACTGTCATGATTGATAAACATGGCCATCAGATGACTTGCCTTTCCATGCAAAAAAAAAAAAGAAAAGAAAAAAGAAAAAGGAAGGAAAAAGGAAGGCAAACAACATGCACACACAGCTTTGAATATCAGTCCTAGAAAGAAATGAATCTTGTATTTTGGTGCCTCTTCCATATTTTCTCATAAATGCGAAACTCAAGACTTTGGCAGCATTACCATCTGCAACACTGCACTGATATAAAGCAAAGCTTCTTGTGGTATTGTGGTTTAATTTGGGATTCTGCTCTGTTCTTCCATCCTAAGGTATTTTTGAAATACCCATTCTATCTAGAATTAAAATGGTCTCCCTATGCTCCTTATTCTTGTGAATTGTGTTTCTTCTTCTTTTCTCAGAATGTTTTCATTTTATGACACAATTTTGGTGAGGGGGCAGTGTAATTTATGTTTGTGCTTAAATGGTTATGAACAAGTATTCAGAGCCAGTATTCAGAGCCTTCCTTTTAAAGAGGATGATTCAAATATTAAAGCTAAGATGTCGTTCATTTTATTAATTTTCTCTTTTATATCGAAAGTATACAAAATGTCAGGACAACTAACCTTCACATTTCTAAGAGCCTCATGTGTCCACAGATGGGTTCACCAGACGGACGAGTTAAAATACCGCAAGACTTATAATTGGCATCAGCAAAAAATATTATATGACTGAGTATTTTTCACAGACACTTGTTACGACCAAAATCACTCTGAGAATGATCGCACAAAAGAAACAATCAACTAATGTTCAGGCGGTTTATTAACAGCGATATTGTGGGTACAGACTCGTAATCGGTTTTCACATCAGTACAATAATGATCAATAGAAACAGTTATAACTCAGTAATGAAATCACTTACACTTAGTACATGCAATATCCCTGGAAATGTCCAAATACGATGCTTGATGCACAAAGGAATGATCCACGATGCACCGATGAATGATACCTTCGACGTAAATCCAGAGGTGCAGGTTACGATATTCCAAGGTATAGATCCGGGGTAAAATCCAAGTTATGTGTCCACAGCAAAACGTGCAGAATCTAAACGTTATGACGACCACGTCCAGTTGATGTGTTGAATGATGATTCACTTTATAATGTCCAGCGAGGAATCCAGCTCGTCACAGCTTTGCCGTAACAATGTCCGTTGACATTAAAATATGGAGTCTATCTCCAACGTAGGCAAATTAATTCTCTGCAGGCAAAATGTCTCCCAGGCCTTATCTCCACAAACACAGTTTGTATAGCAGGTCAGCAGGTAACACAGGACTGACTATAATAAGTCGCTTCAGAGCCAGAAGTGACGTAACTCTCGGAGCAGAGGTGTTGGGTACTCTGCCTACTGCAGAATTTCTCCGGCTTATATACTATCCATTCACCCCTTTCTAGTACATTCTGTAATTTTCTCCAACCTGGGGCTACATACCTGAACATACTAGCAAGTCCAAATTCCAGGAATCCTGGATGACTCACTTCCTAATATGTGCATAACATCATTGCCAAAATTAACTACCAATCACATTGGGCTACAAGGGCAGTGCCTCACTCAGCCAGCACTTCCCAGAATTTTCTGGAATGGGTTAAATCATTCTAGATTGAGTGAGCTATAATGTACATTGTATTTCCTGTCAGATGCATACTTGTACTGTAGCTACATTGTATACCATGTAGAAAATTCTCCACTGATCTGGTCAGCCTGTATGTACTATATCTATATCATATAGAATGTTCTCCATTATTCTGGTCACCCTGTGTACATACACATTAAAACAACCATGCATACAGCCTTGATACATGTACATAACTACTTGTGTGTACATTTGTGACACCATCCCCCATGGGAAAAAGAAAGCCTTGCCGTAGCAAGGGTTTCTTTTACCTTCACAATTTCTCATTATCATTTACAATGAATGTGAGGTAAAATTCAAGTCAAGCAACAATAATCACATACTATCACATGCCTTTTGAAAAGCTGCATTAATTCCATGTTTTCTTTTCATGGATACCATTTACATTGATATTGCTTGGATTCTCGAAGCTTATACAATCATGTCAAACTGTTTTGCATGTATACACTGTAAGTGATATGCGGTGAAAACTTTTCACCTTTAACTTCTACTGTGCTATATCCACTATCTATGTCACACCAACTGACTTTCTGTCATAACACTCTTTCAACATATTGACATGACACATTCTCTGTTCTTTGCATCTGTCTTGCGCACTGAGCATATAGCTCACATCATTGAGTTTCTTTTTGACACAGTATGGGCCACTGAACTTGGCTTTCAGTGGTTCATCTTGTATGGGCAGCAGTACAAGAACTTTGTCACCTGGTTTGAAGGTTCGGACTTTGGCATTTTTGTCTGCCTTTCTCTTCATCGAGTCTTGTGACACTTTCAAGTGTTCCCTAACTACCTCACAAGCCTTTGAAAGCCTTTCACGAAACTTTGACACATAGTCAAGTAGGTGGACCTCATCATCCTCAGTCATGAATTTCTCTTTGATGAGCTTCAATGGGCCCCTAACTTCATGACCGTACACCAACTCAAATGGGCTGAAACCCGTCGACTCATTTGGGGAGTCCCTCGTTGCGAACAGCAGGAAAGGGATGCCCTTATCCCAATCCTCGGGATACTCCTCACAAAATGCCCTAATCATTGACTTTAGGGTCTGGTGGTAGCGCTCCAACGCACCTTGGGATTGGGGATGATAAGCTGACGACTTCAGCTGCTTCACACCCAAACGATACATCACCTCTTGAAATATGCCTGACATGAAATTTGACCCTTGGTCAGACTGCACTTCCTTGGGCAACCCATACCTAGTGAAAAACTGCACTAGAGCATTTACCACAGTCTTGGCAGTGATATTTCGCAATGGGATAGCCTCTGGAAACCGTGTAGACATATCCATGATTGTCAAGAGGTACTTATGACCAGACCTAGTCCTAGGCAAAGGTCCAACACAGTCGACTAAAACCCGACTGAATGGTTCTTCAAACGCAGGTATCGGAATCAATGGCGCCGGCTTCACTGAATGCTGTGGTTTACCAGCCACCTGACATGTGTGACAAGTCTTGCAAAACTCAGCCACATCCACATTCAACCCTGGCCAATAAAAATGCCTCATGATCCGATCCTTTGTCTTTCTGACGCCTAAATGGCCGCCAACAGGTAACTCGTGAGCAATCCTCAAGATCTCACCGCGGTAACAGGGAGGGACAACAACTTGACGGACCACCGTCCAATCCTCATCAGCTGGCCTATGGGGAGGTCTCCACTTCCTCATCAAAATGCCATCTTTGACATAATAGCACTCAGGGACCTTTTCAGCCTCAGCCTCAGAACACGCCGTCTGAGACAAGCCTTTCAACTCAGAGTCTGCCTGCTGTGCTTCAACCAAGGAAGACTTGCTAAACAGCCCATCACTGTTAGCCTCGGAGCCTAATACAGCAACCCCATCATTCAAATCCTTGAAAAAGGTTTCTGCCAACCAAACACCGGAATTCTCCTCCACATCAACAGAATCCGCTTCATCTTGAACAGCTCTACGAGCCTGAGACCTAGTCACAACACAATCTGGGAAAATCCCAGGAAACTCCTCCTGCAACTGCTCAGTTTCAGCAACCACCACTGGTTTATCCGAAACAACTGGAGACGCAACCACCTTGTCCCCAGCCAAGTCATTCCCCAACAGGAAGTCAATGCCTACCATGGGCAACTCAGGAACAACTCCAACAGTGACAGGACCAGAAACTAGGTCACACTTCAAATCCACTCTATACAGTGGTACTGACATATAACTGCCATCAACAGTCTGAATTAAGACTTTTGCATTCACTGCACTATCTGGTGGAAAAGTCATACCACCATCCACCATCAACGACAGAGAGGCCCCCGTATCCCGCAGGATGACTACTGGCTTACCTGCCTCACCAGAAGTACATGGGGTCACCTCACCATCAAACAAAAAGCTACGATAGCTCTCATCCACCTGCTTAGTCCTATCTTTGAATTTGGGAGATCGACTTTCAATGGCCTGTGTTTCACTGAATGGGACACTGTTTTCGGGTAGGACACTTTTTGACATGACAAATCCTACCTCCTTCGTTGCACCATTTTGCAACTTCCAACATTGCGACTTTATGTGCCCTTTCTTGTGACAATGAAAACATCTGATGACATTTGCACTTGTACTGGACCCTTTGTCAGATTGAAGCTTTGGTGCCGATGAAGTTTCAGAACTCGTGCCTTTTTCAGAACCAGCATTCTTTGGATTGCTCAACTGATTTTTTTCTCTCTTATTTCCAGAGAAATTCCTGAAAGGCGGTCTGTTGTCATTTCTGTGGGTCAGCTCATACTCATCAGCCATCAAGGCTGCTTTATGCAAACTTGTCACTTTATGATCATCCAAATGCGACCTCACACTGAAAGCAACACTCTTTTTGAATTCTTCCAAGAGAACAACCTCACGTAGGTTATCAAAATCCTGATCCACTTTCAGGGATCTGTACCACCTATCGAACATCATTTCTTTTTCACGAGCAAACTCAACATGTGTCTGGCCTGGTTTGCGGTACGAATTTCTGAACTTATGTCTGTAAGCCTCTGGCACCAACTCATAAGCATTCAACACTGCCTTCTTGACTGTAGCATAGTCACGTGATTGCTCTTCAGAGAGAGATGAGTACACATCGGCTGCTTTGCCGACAAACACACTTTGAAGGAGCATGGGCCAAAATTCCTGTGGCCATTTCAAACTGTTAGCCACCTTCTCAAATGACACAAAATATGCATCAACTCTGTTTTCTTCAAACTTTGGCACCAATCGAATGTTCCTAGCCAAATCAAATTCAGGGGGAGCCCTACCACGATTTTCAACAGTCTGGGCATGAGCCATTTCCATCTCACGCAATTTCACTTGTTGCTCCACCTCAAATTTCTTTTGTTCCATTTCAAGTTTCTTCATTTCAATTTCCCTTTCCACTTCTCTTTGTTCTCTGTCCCTCTCTCTTTCCATTTCTCTTTGTTTTTCTCTTTCCTTCATTTCCATTTCTAATCTCATCTTCTCTTTCTCTAATTCTAGTTCTCTTGCTCTTTCTCTCTCCTTGATTTCCAATTTAGCAAGCTCAAGCCTTGTTTGATCTGAAATTTGAGCTTGATCTGAAGTGTCCATTTCTTCTTTGAGCTCCATGTGACCAGCTACTAAGTCAAGAATTTCTGCCTTTCTTACACCTTGTGGAACATCAACATTCAAATGCTGTGCAATAGCAGTCAAATCACATTTGCGTAACCTTTGCAAGTCTTTGAGGGACAAATCTGTCCTCTGAACAAATGCCTGAACATCCATTGTACTGATTGACATTGTCACAATGTATTACACACAGTATACAATTGAACAATCAACTCAACTGGTATTTTGTCTGTACCAATATTCTGGATTCCGGAACGTTCCAAATTCTAGGTTTTGGCTTTAAATTCACTTCTCGGACACAAGCCCCCAATTTTGTTACGACCAAAATCACTCTGAGAATGATCGCACAAAAGAAACAATCAACTAATGTTCAGGCGGTTTATTAACAGCGATATTGTGGGTACAGACTCGTAATCGGTTTTCACATCAGTACAATAATGATCAATAGAAACAGTTATAACTCAGTAATGAAATCACTTACACTTAGTACATGCAATATCCCTGGAAATGTCCAAATACGATGCTTGATGCACAAAGGAATGATCCACGATGCACCGATGAATGATACCTTCGACGTAAATCCAGAGGTGCAGGTTACGATATTCCAAGGTATAGATCCGGGGTAAAATCCAAGTTATGTGTCCACAGCAAAACGTGCAGAATCTAAACGTTATGACGACCACGTCCAGTTGATGTGTTGAATGATGATTCACTTTATAATGTCCAGCGAGGAATCCAGCTCGTCACAGCTTTGCCGTAACAATGTCCGTTGACATTAAAATATGGAGTCTATCTCCAACGTAGGCAAATTAATTCTCTGCAGGCAAAATGTCTCCCAGGCCTTATCTCCACAAACACAGTTTGTATAGCAGGTCAGCAGGTAACACAGGACTGACTATAATAAGTCGCTTCAGAGCCAGAAGTGACGTAACTCTCGGAGCAGAGGTGTTGGGTACTCTGCCTACTGCAGAATTTCTCCGGCTTATATACTATCCATTCACCCCTTTCTAGTACATTCTGTAATTTTCTCCAACCTGGGGCTACATACCTGAACATACTAGCAAGTCCAAATTCCAGGAATCCTGGATGACTCACTTCCTAATATGTGCATAACATCATTGCCAAAATTAACTACCAATCACATTGGGCTACAAGGGCAGTGCCTCACTCAGCCAGCACTTCCCAGAATTTTCTGGAATGGGTTAAATCATTCTAGATTGAGTGAGCTATAATGTACATTGTATTTCCTGTCAGATGCATACTTGTACTGTAGCTACATTGTATACCATGTAGAAAATTCTCCACTGATCTGGTCAGCCTGTATGTACTATATCTATATCATATAGAATGTTCTCCATTATTCTGGTCACCCTGTGTACATACACATTAAAACAACCATGCATACAGCCTTGATACATGTACATAACTACTTGTGTGTACATTTGTGACACACTGATGTTATGACAATTTCAGTACATGACTAAGGCATTCTAATTAAAGAGCAGAAAGAATATCAAATTACACTTTTGATGTAGGTACATATGTCATGAAAATTTTGACCTGTTTTGTTTGTTATAATTTGTCTTGACAACCGTCTTGATGATAAGGGATATTAACAATTCCCTGAAGACACCAAGTAGTCATTATCCTGCTCAGTGACGGCTGAGAAATCTGATGGACGTAGGAAAAAAAAACTTTCTTAGAATCATGTTTGATCTTATCCAAATTTATAATTGCTGAGGAGCATTTGTTGCCATAAGTGTTATCAGTTTTAATGCCGGCTTATTGAGATGGAAACATTTTACTATCAAGTATCATGTGAACATTAAGCAAATGTATATGCAATCACAGAATATGATGACACACCAAAACTAAAACAAAATGACAGAGAATGGTTCTAGCATCATTATCCTTCTTTACATGCACAGAGACACTCTGTTGTGCTGTTTGATACTGACTTATATTAAATGTGATATTGATGAACGATGCCTGTGAGCACTTTTGATTGATTGGTGTTCAGCAATTAAAGGTTAAGCTATTAATATGTAAGAAGGAATGTTGCAACAAAGCTATGATCATGTTATCTGGACAAAAACAAGAATATGGTGTTCTTATGATTGTGGTGTGTTTACTCGAGTTTCCAGCAAGGGAATGTGCAAAATATTCCTGCTCAGAGACTGATATGGCCCCACAATTCTATTGCTTTTCTTTTTTTTTTTATCCCACCCTCCTCTCCCCTCTGACTTCTACTTGTGATGCTGTCGCCATGGCAACCACAGCCCGACATGGCAGATATGGAGGTGGAGGAGCCCCTAGATATCAGCTGGCCCTCAGGTTGGAGGAAGCAGGTGACTTACGTCCTTCTCGCTCCACTTGTCTACCTCCTCTACTTCACTCTGCCGGATGTTCGGAAACCGGTAAGTTCATTACATGTTCTCTTTCTCTTTCTTTTGACTGTTAATATCATATGCACACCAGTGATTTAGGAATAAATAAACTTGGCTGTACGGATACGACTCTCTGAGTACACGAGTATGTGACAGAGGTTGAAAATGCTACAAAAATGAGTTCAGTTTGCAAACAGCACTGTAAAATGTATATTCATACATACATCAATTTGATGGAAATGATAATTAATGATATATTATTATATGATACCAGTATATGAAAAAACAGTTTTAGGGGAATGCTAATGTGATATTTCAAAATTGATTTTGTTTGTTTTTGTCTAAAACAATGTATCTCAGCATGTATGATAGTGGGCGTCTGGTATATTATGGTGGTTTGTTTCTTCTCATGATGCCATGTGCTTATGCAAGCACGTGGATTTTGTTCGGCACGCATCCTTGGGTTTGTGCATCCATGCGAATGAGTGAGGGATATTGAGTTACCTAAGCACAGTGGTCGGATTAATCGTTTTCTCGCCTTAAAGGAAGTAAGGGAGTCGTTCGCTGACATGTAATACGTCACGTATCATGAAGATACTGTGAATTTGGAATATTGCACACTCACATTTTTTTTTTTTTGCAGTAGTCTTCATTTTATTTCTATAATTTCTCGTGGCAGAACATTCATCTTGAATGTATACACAATATACAATGAGCAATGAGTGATCAATGAAAAAAAAAATCAATCTGTCCATGACCTGAAGGCACAACATACAGCTGACATTTGTACACAAACTTGCACATAACTACACTACAGAAAAAATATACCCTCCCTGCCAACAAACACACACATCACACACAGAAACAACCACACACACACATCACACACACACACACACACACACACACACACACACACACACACACATATATATATATATGTATATATGTATATATATATATATATATATATACATGGTTGTAGAACCTACAGTCTATATTATGTATCAAATATCAAAGCATCAGTGCTTCTACTCAGCAAATTTTCATTAGAAATTGAACATGGTCATCATCAGTCACAGTACAATGTAGATGGATGGACTGTGGCCGAATTAGGGAGGGCCTTATCAGTGCAAGATTAAAAATACAACTCAGTGCATTGCTAATGAGGGGAGACCTGCATTGACTATTTCCCGAGTGGATTCGATGTGCGTCATTCGCGTGGAAGATTGACCAATACGTTAATTGTAGATGCATCTCATGAGGAATGGTCACAAAAGGAGAAAACCAAAACATGGTCTCTACGTACAATGGAACAGAATATCATTAGCACTAAATCTTGGCACCTATAGATCGTAGGGGCAAGCCATCTGCAATGGAAATCTTAACCCGTTCCATACGGGAACCTGGTGGCTTGTGTATTAAGTCTATCGGTATTTCAGAATTCAGTATGGAACGGGTTAATTGAGTTTGTGTTGATCCATTTTACATGGTTCGATTCCGCATGATAGCTTTGTTTGTAAAGACTCATCAAGAAAGAAAGCTGGAAAAGTGGTTAAAAAAAGTTGGGTGGTATATTCCATTTATTGACTTGTGCTTGAGTGAGCTTTTAAGATAGGTGATCACATTGTATAATGCATGTTTAATTGAGCCTTTTTTATAGTGTAACTTCAGCATCACCTTAAGTACTACTACAAAATAATATGATATTGATAGTTTGTTGCTGCACACTGAGAAAAGATCTCTTTCCCATTATGATAGATGCAGTTTTAATCATATTCTTTCATAGCTCTCCATTCATTTCTTTTATTTCATGTACACATGTTTGTTCTTAGGGTGTTAATAACCTGCTGTTGCCCAGAGATGTAAATATTTAATTTCTCAATTAAGAATATTTTGATTTCTATTCCATATGGATCATGCTTGCATAGGCATAATGAAATACTGTAAGCTGTGTTTAAATTCCTAGTTTTGCTCAATTCTGCTAAAGTATAAGAGAAGAAACAAGGGAGGTAGGGCTGAAGACTTTGATTGTAAAATGAGGTAAATGCCATTTTCAAACATTCTATTAAAAGTAAGTCCATCATCAGATAAGCAAAATAAAACCATTCCAATGATACCTCACTTGTTGCATTCAAACAGGAATATTGTGGAAGTTATGATTAAAAACATTCCATATTTTTTCATTCTTTTCGCTGTTTCTCAGCAGGTTTAACCACAAATATTCCCAAATTGGCAAGAATGGTGTTTGTAATCAAATCATTCACATGTTGCAGCATGAGTTTAAAGTCTATGATACTTCTACTTCATAGACGTGAGATGGTTCCACACCCCCCCCCCCCCTCCCCCCGGGTAGTTCATCACCTTTTGGTGGATGGCTCAGCATGGAGAAGTAAAAGAAACTTTCTTTCTAATCACTGCTGTCTTTGATCACCCTTCAGCGAGGAACCAGCCTCCCTAAACCATTCCAAATGAAGCTTCGATTTATGCAGCCCACAAATGTCATCACCAATTAACGTGACGGGATTCAAAGTGAGGAATTTGTCTCCTCCCTGCCGGCCCCGCAGCACTCCCCTCCCCTCCCCTACTCCCCTTCCCACAAGATCAGTGTGGCCTGCATTATTGAGCGAGCGGAAGCCCCTTGCGGTGGTGGTTCTTGAAACAATTCATGCCCGTAGATAGATGTTTTCTGTTCTTCAAGGAAAGCGGTAGTTAACGTATTGACTGGTAGACTTCTCCTGCATTTGCTACATGCGATGTATTTCCTCTTATGGAGCCTAGAGAAAGAGATAGGGTGGTCATGTGACTTACCATGTGATATGACATCATACCACTTGTGGCATGGGTGACCAGTATCAATACCCTGAAGACTGTTCAGACACACCCATAATTCACAGGCAAGGAATAGGTGTGTTACAATACATTCCACATAATCTGAAGGTATATTAACACATTGTCAACTGTTTAACTCATGATGGTCAGAACAAAAGTTTTAGCCATTTCTAATTCATTTGATGGTGTTGCAAGTCCCAGAGTTACTGTTAAAATGCAAATATTTGTTGAACATCAATTTTGTTGTTGTTGCATATTTTGCCGTTCTCTGGGTGAGCATGAATTCTATGACCTGCTACAATTTTTGTTATCAACTTGAAGGTAGCCTAATGTATGTTCAACTGTCCGTGCACAGCTGCCATGACTACATTTGTGCAAATCTCATGTAATCTTGATTTTGAACTATTTACTAAAATTATTTCTTATTGACAGATTCAGGTTCGTTGAGGGCAGCAGACACTTTACGGCACAGGGCACAGCCATAGTGGGTGTATCAGCCGACCCCCCCTGCTCTCCCCACCCCCGGGCAACATGTTTATCACGCACTTGTAACAAAGGTTCGCGCACTGAGCAAGCATTCGCGCACTCAGTACGAGACGCCTATTGGCTAGAGCAGTTTTTCATTCTGCGCGCGTGCTAATGTAGGGAGAGGGGTGGGGGAGTGTGGAGGGGGGGTCGGCTGATACACCCACTATGGCTGCGCCCATGCCAAAAATACACATAGCGTGTCACAGAATCGGTCAATACATGCTAGAGAGATACTGCTCATCTGAATCATGAAGGTTTTGTAGTTTGAGTTTTTGTATTGGAAATTGATCGAGGGAACAAGAAAGAACTATCAATGGCAGAATTTTGGTGACCCATTGCAGATTTAGATCTTAGGCACAGATAGTATGAATCATCATCTAAACCCCACGGATTAAAGGTGAAGGGATACTGTCCTGAAAATTAGAATTAAGGAAAATGCAAATCAATATGTCACAAACGGACCTCTACAGGACAATGATAGAAGGGTATGCATGAAAGTTCCCAGTTTTGAAATTAATACTTCTTTCAATGCTGTGGTGAGTCTCTTTTCTGTAAGCAGTCCAAGAAATATCTTAATGTGATATGAATGTCAGTTTCATTTTAGTTGTGTATAAATATTGAAAGGAATATTGATTTTACCATGGCACTGAGAAGTGATTTCACGTAAAAATTGTCTCCCTCTGATCTTATTTGGATCAAGCGATAGTGACTAGCGGATGCAGCCATGCAGTGACTCATGACAAGAGATAAATGGGAGGTAGGGAAAGGAGGGCAGGGAAGGATAAAGTACCTGCTACTGATGTTCTGGGGCCCCAAGTTGTCTCCATCTTTAAAAAAAAAAAAAAGAAGAAGAAGAGGGACAAACCTGCAGAGTAACAGGAGCGTCGTTCGAATGAGGGAACGTGAATCCGGCGAAGGCTTCGTGGTCGGCGATTACTGAGCCTTTGATTGAAGCGACCTTTAGCGATGCAAGATCAACAAGCTGATCTAATCCCCGGTGCCTAATTCTGCAAATGAACTCTGTGTGATTGAAAGGTTTTGAAACGCTCAGACAATGTGTCTAGCCTCTTTGTCAACATTTCGTGTCTGTTAAAGGTCCAGAGGGTGCCCATTCAAGGGGAGGGCCTGTTTTTATTTACGTGGCGCGAATAAAAGCAATCGCAGAGTTGCACATTTCTGGTCATCCAGATCACATGCTAAGTGATTCTCTTTGAGTCTGTCAGTTTGCCTAATCATCATCTTACTGGTAGGTGTCTGCATGTATCTACAGTGTATTTGTCTCCCAAGCTATATTTATATCTTCTTTTTTTCTCTCTCTCTCTACCTACCTTATATTGAGCATGAAAGATAGGGATATATCTTCAAAAAATATCCTCCCAATTCTTTCTCATTTTGAATTCATTACAGATTATATTTGATACATGATGTTCCACTTGATACCGTGGAGTACTGTCATACCCTGGGGTGCTGTCACAGGGCTGCCAACTCTCACGCATTTTGGTCCTTTCTCACTCTAAAACTTTATTTCATTTGCATGCATTTCTATTGATCTCACTCATTTTGACTCCTAAATTATAGCATTGGCCTACGGGAGTCTCACTCTCAACTAGTTTCCAGTGTTGGCAGCCCTGCTGTCATACCCTGGGGTACTGCGTTGAATGGTACCATCTCGTGTTCATAAGATGTATATTTACACACTTACCATCATGTCATGGAGGCCAAAAATTTAGCACTCTGCAATAATGATCCCAATACCAATTTAGCCTTGTTAAAGAGATTTTCTACCGTGATTATAATATTACTACTACTACTACTACTACTACTACTACTACTACTACTACTACTACTACTACTACTACTACTACTACTTCTACTAATATTGATAGTAGTAGTAGTAGTAGTAGTAGTAATTATAATAATAATAATGATAATAATGATAGTAATAATGTTAATGATAATAATCATAATGAAAACAATAATAATGATGATACTTTTTATATAACTTTTATATTTGATACAAAATTAATATTTATATATCACAGTAAATTCAAAATGAAATCATTTTAGTCCACTAACTTATTCTATGATAACTTATTTTACATCTTCCATGGACTGGTAATGCATAGTGCAATGCAGCTGTTTGTAGCGTGTGTGCTAAGCGCTGAAGTTGTGATGCTGCTGCACTGCTGAACTCATTTTTAGCTCACCTGAGCCAAAGGCTCAAGTGAGCTATTGCGATCGCCCTTCGTCCGGCGTCCGTCGTGCGTCGTCCGTCGTGCGTCGTCCGTCGTGCGTAAACTTTTTACATTTTCATCTTCTTCTTGAAAACCCCAAGACCGATTTCCATCAAACTTGGCAGGTAGCATCCCTAGGGGGTTAGGAACTCAATTTGTTAAAATGGGTACCATGCCCCACCCAGGGGGCCCCCAGGGGGGCCCAAACCCCCCAAAATTAAGGAATCTGTAAAAATCTTCTTCTCTAGAACTAGAAGTGATAGAGCTAAGTTGATACTATGAGTTAGTACATTGATGACTGTAGTTTCAAGTTTGTTCATGGCAGAATCAGGGGTGCCCTCCTTGGGACCCAGGGGAGGGGGGTGGGGAGTCATGGTCCTTATGGGGCCTAAATTGTACATTTTCATCTTCTTCTTGAGAACCCCATGACCCATTTTCACCAAACTTGGCAGGTAGCATCCCTAGGGGGTTAGGATCTCAATTTGTTAAAATGGGCACCATGCCCCACCCAGGGGGCCCCCAGGGGGCCCCAAACCCCCCAAAATGAAGAAATCTTTAAAAATCTTCTCTAGAATCAGAAGTTACAGAGCTAAGATAATACTATGAGTGAGTACATTAATGACTGTAGTTTCAAGTTTGTTCATAGCAGATCCAGGGGTGCCCTTCTTGGGGGGGGGGGGGGAGTTGGGAAGGTCCAAATTGGGGCCTGAATTGTACATTTTCATCTTCTTCCTGAAAACCTCATGATGGATTTTCGTCAAACTTGGCAGGTAGCATCCCTAGGGGGTCAGGATCTCACTTTATCAAAATGGGCACCATGCCCCACCCAGAGGGCCACAGGGGCCCCCAATCCCCCCAAATTAAGGAATCTTAAAAAATTGGGGCCCTTTTTTTTATTATACATTTTCATCTTCTACTTGAGAATGCCTGGTCAAATTTTAGTAGAGCTGTGAATAATTTAGATTAGTAACTGCGTGAAAGGTGAACTTACGATACTCAGGTGAGCGCTAGACCCGCGGGTCTCTTGTTAGAGATTACTTTCACCCATTTTTTTTTTTTTTTTTTTTTTTGGGGGGGGGGGGGTAACCCAGGGCACTGCTCTAAATAAAAAAGAATAGTTAAACAGAATGGCAGATTTCTATTTGGTGTCCCAGGGTACCAAAACTGGCATCATATGCTCATTTTGCTTCTCAGTCTGTCTATAAATTTCATCAATTTAAGTCTGTTTCCCATTCTCCATACCAGTCCTGTAATCTGGCAGACCCCACATTGCGTGTTCTCTTATTCCATTACCAGCTTCAAAGAGGATGCTGTCCTTGGGTTGGATTAATGAAATAGCACCGTTTCATCGGCAACGTATGGTATCAGTCATGGGGACTTATCGTTTGGCGCAATGCGTGAGGAGGACGTATGCATCTAGTGTTGCTGAAAGCTTGGCCGGTTGTGGAAACAGTTGCCATAGCAACCAACAACAAGTTGATATATATTATTTCTTCCCCTCCCCACCCTCACCCTTTGCCAGCTAATTTACGTTGATGACATCTCTCGCCCTCTGCGGAGGTGGTTCCGTATTTGATTGGTGTCGTGTCGTGTCCTTTGTTTGGTGCCACAAGGCCTTGTGAGGGGAGTTGACGGGACTGCATTTGTTTCCCGACACTTGTGAGGAAGACAAGGCCAAGGATGGCATTGTGGGAAGGAGTGGCATTGTGGGAAGGGTTTGCAGTTTGGAAACAGCTTGCATTGTGGAACGTGATGACACTTGTAATCCACAGTGGAGGAGAGTTTTAAATTTCTTAACTTCATCACGTTGCAAACATCATGTAGCCTCTGTACAGAGTCTGAGACATGTGCACACTGAAAACAAAGCAAAACAAAACACAAAGGCCTTTGTTGTAGGCAAGGTTTAGAATCTTCAGTATGAGCTATGCACCATACCTGTGTCTCTAGCATTATAGTAGGGACACCCATTACATGAATGGCAGAATGCCGCAAGTGATTTCTTTGTCCAGTAAATGTTTGCCCACTTTTGATTACATAAACTTTATATTTCATGAAAATTGATTAGTGATGACACTTGTAATCCACTCATTCACAGTGGAGGAGAGTTTTAAATTTCTTAACTTCATCACGTCGCAAACATCATGTAGCCTCTGTACAGAGTCTGAGACATGTGCACATTGAAAACAAAGCAAAACAAAACATAAAGGTCTTTGTTGTAGTCAAGGTTAGTATCTTCAGTATGAGCGATACACAATTCCTGAGTCCCTAGCATTATAGTAGGGATGCCCATTACATGAATGGCAGAATGCCGCAAGTGATCTCTTTGTCCAGTAAGTGTTTGCTCACTTTTGATTAAATAAACTTTATATTTCATGAAAATTGATTGTTTCCTTTTTACTTGTGCTCAAAATTTCAGAATGTGATAGCGTCCTTCTGGCGCTTAGCCGATGATATGTTCACATCTACTGCTGATAACACTGTATTCTTCACAAGGCTGAATTACTCTTCTCAACAAACATCTATTCAACACACACAATGATTTCAAAGTCTCGCTTATGGGAACAGAATGTCAAGGATATTGCAGTCTCGAGGTCAGCTGGAATAATTAATCGTCCCACTCTGCTGTGTTTGAACAGACATTAATGTAATGTACAATAAACGTTAATGGATGCTAAGCAAATACCAAGTGCCTGTTTCATGAAGGAGATTTGAATGTCTTACAGTTACTGTAAAGGCAGTGCTCTTAGTGATGAATCAAATACTCACATCTGATTCATTGATGCATGACTGCTGCTATGGCAACTGTAATTGCTTGTATTGCCAATTTGTTGTATGGTGCTGTTAAGATGAAATGGAAAAGTGACTGCAATCATCATTAACAATTAACTATTATGTGTTTATAAGATCAGATTCAATGCAAAGTAGTGAACATTTGATTTTGATTCTAACTCTTTCTGTTTCGTCATATTTTGACAAGTGTTTTTCATATTTAGGAATGCATATGAAATGAAATTGATTTTACGTCTTAAGCTAAGATTCTAAGCTAGGATTCATATTAAAGGACTACAACGTAAGGAACAGAGTGCATTATTAATATCACAACTATTCTTTTAATTTTAATAGCATATGATGTAAGATTCTTTAATTGAATAAATAATGTGCACGATAAAATTGCTATAATTTGTGGACACTCAGAGACAACTCACAGTAAAAGGAATGATTATTTGTTACTCTTCCAGTCACATAAATAGATTGTTCCACATTAGAAATCATTTTTGAGACAAAAAAAAGAAGAAGAAGAAGAAGGTATGATTGCTATGAATTCCAAGGACGTACATGTGTTTGCCGGTCGCAAATGAAGATTTATTGATGAGAGGAATGTGCTTGAGTGTGTACCTTCTCATGATGCATGATGAAGAGACCACCTTTGGAATTCTCAATACTGAAGAATCGAAGTTGAGGAGACGAAAAACACCTGACAATTTTCCAAAATGGCAACTTTATACCCTTCCCAGACCCCCTCCATTTGCCACTTGATATGAGGATGCTCGAGCTGAGATACGAGGCAGCTTTGCGACAATTTCGCTCCTCGTCTTTCGTCACGTGGTTCCCGAAGCCACGTCACGGCGGATTTGACACGTCACGATCATTCGATATGACTCTGAGTGCCACGGCCCTGCCGGAATGGCCTCTGAAGACGCTGTCCCCCTCACACGCCAGCCTTATCCACCGTGCACCCCTCCTCCAAGCCCGCCATCCACAGGGATGGAGGGACGTGCAGTGAGTCACCATCCCATCAGAGATTTCCAGAAGATTCTTGTCCAATTTTTATCTTATCTCACCCTTTCTCTCCTTGTCACATTTCAGATGTTGTTTTTTTTCAGTATTTTTTTTTATTCCTCTCTTTCCTTCTGTAAAGGCAGCCGACCTTTTTTTTTTTTGCTTTTGCATCAGTCTTAACCTGTTGAGTATGGGCTGATTTTGTTACAACACACATTTCCCATAGACACCTGCCCGAGTATACTTGAGACTCATCCTCATCAGGTTAACAGCCACAAAATTTCATCAATAGTTGTCTCTTGGCAACAGTTTGGCATAACTTTTATATATCATCCTTCAAGACAGCAGCCCGTCGGTGCCTCCAAGTGGTGCCGGAGGCATTATTTCTACTCCTTCTCTCTCTCTCTCTCTCTCTCTTTCTGTCTATCTTTCTATCACTTAAGTAGGTACTATGATTGAACCTCTTTAGTGTAGTCATTTTCCCTCTTTCCAGGATTTGGAGACTTTTCTCATTTTAATATCATATACTAGTAATGCATAACATGAATTATTGAGTGGATTATAGATGGGCTCTACTTTTGCTTAATTTCCATTACTCACATGGCATTTGTCTGTCTGTGCCTGCATTAGTTTGTAAGGTTGTAATGTAATTTCATTTTATACGGCAAGTAGGAGAATGACATGATGATTATTTTTGATCATGTGGTTATCAGATTGCTTGCTAATCTCGTATTTGATGCAAAATAAGTCTAAGTCAGTGAAGAAGGTTTGACTTCTCATTGCATTGTCTCCAGGGTGACAAGACCTTATATCTCAGTCGGCATATTTAGAAACCTAACTCAGTTATAAAATTTCAAAAATACTGATTTCAGTTTTAAAACATTACAACTATGAACGTAATCCCAAACAATGTTCTGGCCCTATTTGGTGCCAGCATTTATGTTATCTTGCAAAAATGTTGCAAAAATTGTAAAAGTTCTTCCTCTCCTGAAAATGAATGATTTTGGTGATAGGCAGTTTTATCACCCCAGGGATGACATACAAAGGTATTTGGCACTGCAGTTACATTATCAAGACACCTGTTTTGAAATGCCAGTAAGAACTCTGTACACTTTATACCCACCAACATAGAAATTATCTTGTTATAAGAAATAATGTCTGTCAGAGTTGCCTCAAATCTGTACTGATTCCTTCTATACAAACTTTCGGTGTAGAGAAATCGTTTTCTGCTGGGGTCAAGATCCACCTCCACTCTGACAAAATGTTCGAAGAGCTCCTCTAAAGGTTAATGCCATGACCCTCGTTTCTGATTTGCTGTGATGGGCTTTCTTCGTGTGAGTCATTGATTTAAAGTACTTTGAGGTTCCTTCTGCATTAGACCTCCCTCCTCACTCCTCCCCCCCCCCCCCCCACCACACACACATGCACACCAGCCCTATCCATCCAGCTTTGAAACTGCTCCCTTATCTGTATGCATAAGCCACCCACAGTCTTGGATACCGGAGCCTAGGATTTTGGCTTACATCACCACTGGGGGGGGGGGGGGGGGGAGGGTGGGGTGGGGTGGAGAGACAAACAGACAGACAGACAGAGAGGCACATATGGAGGCTCAAATGGGAATGTTTAATGCACTGTAGAATGTTAGTCATGGATGACGTCATCAAGAGAATGAAAAGTTGATTAGACCGGGCGAAAGTAACAGCACTACTCATTTATGACACTTTTAAAAAAAGCATTACATACAATCTGTATGTAAGCATGCAAGTGTGGTTTTGTATTATTCTTCCTTTGAGCACTATTTTATGATATTCTAATACTTTGTATGTTATGCAGCAAGGGAGCTAATGTGGTGTTCACATGGAAAGTCATTTTCCTCTTTAATGTCCAGGAATATTTATGGATGAACATTCTATCAATGCTTTATGAACACCCTAAAACTAACAGACAGAAATATTGCTTGTATAACACTCCTTGTTCATTTGAGCAATATTATGCTCGGTATAGTGTAGGTTAAGATGTGATTTCCTATTTCTGGCAAATGAATTGTAGAAACATGTGAAGGAAATGATGATATCAAACCAGTCACCTCGAGAGCTGGGGCGCATTTTTTATTCTTCAGATGAATAATTGTATACAAGTTTAATCAAAGATATGTGGTTAGTGTATATCTTGTAATAGAAATAAAGTTGATTTCTTGACAAATTCAGATGGCATTATGTGAACAAGTATAGCAAGTTTTTTTTTAATCTTTTTTTCGTGCAGTACTGAAATTCTCACTCACGTGTGACCGACGGCCATTTTGAGGTCTGCCTGGACCTGTATGTTAGCTGACCTTAAAACAATAAAGGAAAATCCTCTATATATATATACTTCTCTTATATTTCTTAAATATTCTACTGATTTGCTGCTCCAATTTGATCAATGCTAGTCTAAAATTGCTCCTTTGTAGGTTACTTTTATGTTACAGGTTGACTTTTATCAAATTGATCCGGAGGAGGGGGTACGCTGGCCTCTTCAGTGAGTAAAAGAATCAAGGGGCAATCTCCAGAGGATTTTCCGCAATCAGTCTTGTCCGCAGAAAGGAGAATCCCCGCTGATTTTATTCCCATCATCCGTCCGCGACCCCCTACTCGCGCTTCATCACCTGACGAGACACAAATGCAGATTAAAAACCATCATCATTCATACCGGTGAAACAGACGTCCCACGTGACTCTGAACGAGCCGTACTGCCACGGTCATACCATCCATTTCTTTTGCAATGTCCGTCTCCGGGGATCATTCCAGAATGCGATTAGGGCAAGGCCCATAATGCATTTTTTTGTTTTTTCATCGTGGCTGATATTGCGGTTTTGCTCTTATCGCACGTGCACCGACACATGCGAGCATTAACGCGTGATGTATTTCCTCGTTTGATATTGTGCTCACTGAGCAAAACAAAATTCTAATGCAAAAACACTGGCTGCGGAACAGTCCACCACAATTTCTCTTTAATGTGTGAGTGACGAAAAATTGAGAATTCGCTGAAGCATGCAATGCTGAGGACATATACCAGTCTTTAGCTGTTTTCATATAATTTAACCCTTTCTTTGCTAAATTGGGAGTTGTCCATCCCAGGCTTGTGGTAGAACCAACCAGGATTCAGCTGCCATTTGGATATTTGGCCAATATTAGTCCTGAGTGTCACCTGGCACAGAAAACCCAATAACGCAGTACACACCATCCAAGGTACCTAACACAGAAGGGGTTGTAGACATTCATTTGATTTGATTTGTTTGTTTGTTTGTTTTTATAGTACTAAGTAGCCAAACTGCTCCAGCTAATGAATTTCTTCCTTTCATTTCATTCTTCTTTCCACAAAAAGCAGTACTACTATAAAACCAGAAATTTTTTTTGCATGCATTAGACTTTCTCAAATTTATCATGGAGCCAAGATTCACGAAAGTAAGGTGCCCGCAAAAGTGTTCATGTCTGCACAACGCATTGATTGCCAGTGGCAATTTGCAAAAGTTTCATGCCAGGAAAGAGCATGTCAGCTCCAATTTGTGAAAGTTTCATGCAGCAAATATTTCTGGTTTTAAAACACTTCTTCTTTCTGTCTTTCTTCATTTTTCGCCAGCAAGTCGCCTGCACACACACACACACACACACACACACACACACACACACGCACACATTATCTAACACGTCGTCTCTTATCTGTTTGTTTGTTTGTTCAAGAGGTGCTAGCACATCAAGCTTTGCTTCAGCTGCAAAATTGATACATGATTCAAAGTATCACTTGTGAATTCTTTCTGTTTGTGGTGCATAATTTTCATATCTCTTTAAAGAGATGAAGCACAATTCATGCAGACAAAGTGTAAGATGAATAGAACACGGCATGTTCAGGACAGGATGTTGCTATTGTGCACAACATTCTGAATATAGATCCGAGAGAGCATTGACATTGTAGCAGGGAAAATAAGATTTACATCCTTTTTCTTCTAGCTCAGTCAGTGATTGGTAAGTCAGCAACCTGTCGCGCTAGTGTTCCACACATGTGAAAAGTTATATGTCAGGGCAGGCTTTCTGACGTATGAGGAATCGGCGAGCAGAAATTTTTATGTACAGGCTTTTCTGCCAGCAGGAGCGGAAGATCTACCAAGATTCCCAGGACCTTAATGAATTGTTTGCAGTACTCTTTTGCAGTACGAGGACTTGTTATCAATTCATGTGTATGCGATGAGGCTGATTGCCTTTGTAGGGACCTGTACAAGCCTAAGAGACGTCAAGCATCACCCGGTTGTTATATTCCTCCTGTGGCTAGGGTGTGTAGTGAAATTTAGTCTTGTGAGATTTAAATGCGGGGCGTAGAAAGGATGAGGAGGTTGCTGACGTAAGAATTTCCTAAGATATGTAGGCGGGGTCTTTCAGTAATCCTTCCACTCAAGTGGTTTCCCTAGTCTAATAAGTGGAAAACCACCTCCCCATGTCTAACTCAGTATTGAAGCATGCTACTATTCTTTGAACACATGCAAAGTTAACACATGGTGTGATTGAAATAAACAAAAGAAACATCATTATTGGTTTAATACCGATTTTGGCAAAGCTGAATATCCCTGGAAACAAGCTCTTTTTCTGTTAGAGAACTTCGGACATTTTTTATCTCTATAAATCACAAGTTAGAAATGGACAGTAGAGAAGGCACATACCAGACTTTGAAATTCTTGAAAAAACAATTCCACTACGGTGACGTGTCCAATCTCCTTTAATGTTTGCCATTCTCGAGGGCGGGAGGTATAACGACAAGTGGGACAGTAGATCTTGGAAAAAATGATTGAGGCCGAACTGGTCATGACCACGTGACAAGCATAATGGTATAACTTCTTTGAAGAAACACTTGTTTTTCCAAATGCACGAGGAATGCAGTGGAGGAAGGGGAGGGAGGGGTCTTGATAGTCATGTGACCTTGCGCTGACGTCAAGACTTGTCAGAAAACTTCTGCAGTGGGGCACGTTGGCTCATACTTTTGCTTGTGAGACAATCATGCTAGCTGTATGACAGTCTACCAAGACCTGATGAATAAGTCAAAAGATCTTTCATCACTTTGTTGCTTGTCAGAATTCTCCAGTGTCATGAAAGTCCCTGAATATCGAATCACGTATTTGACATTGTACTCTGAAATTCCATAAGAAATTAAAAACTCCTTTTGATCAATTCTATTCATATTCATTGTCTTAGTTATAGATGGGTATTGATGGAAAAGAGGTGTATATTAATGAACATGAAGTTCAGTTAGCTATCTTATCAGTTATGGCTCAACACAAGAAGAGTCTGAATTATGATAAGCATATGAAATATGGTCAACCTTTCATCATGTTACCATGACAGGAAGTATTACAGCCTCAGGTTCAACTAAGTGTCTTTGTCTTGTGTGATTAAAAGAGAAGCAAAGAGAGTTCGTTAGTTCTGTTTAGAAGGATGATAGTAGGTTCAAATTACAGTGATAAGACATTTTGTGAAATGAAAAAGAGTGATTAAGATAGTATTTGTTTGAATAATTGTGTCACAACACTTAACACTGGCACTGGTCCTACTGTCCCAGACCAGTAAAAATCACTATTGTGCCAGTAACTATTCAGGAATTGCCAAATTTACTTGTCCAAAATAACCAGTAAAAAACATATTCGTATGATACTGTTGGGGTCAGTCAAAAACAAAAAACAAAAAAAATTAGAGAAAAGAACAAGACCAGCAAATTCAAGGTTTGGACCAGTTAAAAAAAAAAAGGAAAAACTGGGTATGAACTGGTCCCACTTGTTCCTGTCGGACCAGTAGAAAAAAATAGGTTAGAGTGTAGCCCTGCATATCATATCACATGCCAACTGGAGTGAATACATGACATAAGGCCAGTAGTAGCAGAACTTGACTGCTGCCCACAAAAATGCTCCCTTATTCTCCTTTGGTTTGATTCCAAGACACGAACAGAGCAGAGCAGCAAGCATTTGCTGGATTCGGTGAAGAGATATAGAGGGACATAGTGAGAGAAAGAGAGAAAAAAAAAAGATGGGTAGAATTTATTCATGTGTGTGGATGGCAAAGGAGGAGGAGGAGCATTATGCAAGATAACCGCAGGTGGATGCGAGAGAGGGAGAGAGAGAAAAAAAAGCGAATGGGGGTGACTTCTTACCCACCTGAGGAAAATTCATCATAGCCCATCCACAAAACAACCTGGCTTGAATTGGGAGCCACGGCGACAGGCCTGATGCAGGGCTTATGAGGGGAGAATTCATGAGCTTTTCTGCATATCTGGTGGTAAAAAGACCCCGAAGCGTGGTTTGAAGAGGCCCATGGTGCTGGAGAGCGAGAGAGAGAGAAAGAAAAGGAGAGAGAGACGGCTCCCTGAGAATTACACTTGTCCGTGCATAGATGCCTTTTCGTTGTCAAGCAACAGCATTTAAGGATTAAAATCTTTGTAATCATCATATTCTTTTACTGTCTGTGGTATACACAATACAAATACATTTTCAAAATGAACAAAAACCATAAAAAATTTATTTCCAAAAAGAATGTTTTCCATGAAAGAAAACTGAGAATGGTGAGATTCAAACTTTACCTATGGATGAACCTCTCAACCCCTCAAAAAGCAACAACAAGAAACCCAAATTAGTTAACATCCTTGATGTCAAAGATGGTGGAAGGATTGTAAAATTTCCCCGAGTATTTCCGTTGTCAAACTTGTCTTGCATCGTGGAGGTTACAGCACATGCTACTTGATACATTTTGACATGCATTACATATGTGGGAGAGGACTGAATTTTCTAGTGTTCTGTATTGAGGGCAAATGTGGTTGAATCAATAGTTTCTCCTGCAGTCATCTCCAATTTGCTAGCTTGCTATCTGATGGGATTTCAAGAAGTGCCATGATTCTGGGATCTTAGGTTCTGATAGGTCTTTCCTTCTACTGTCACTTCACATTTTCAATTTCAGAAAGATGTTTTACATGTTTACTCTTATACTTGTTTGATGTGCTAGGAGAAGGGATTGGAATGTAGTGCCTGCAGTCATAATGGAAATTGAAATGATGGAAACCCGTGTTTGGGAGGTACATTATGGCTTTCGAAAAAGAAAAAAAAAAATGTTGATGACGTCCACGGCTGCAGTATGTGCAAAGCTAATCAGCGTGTTCGGATACACGGGAACGAGATGGAATATTGAGGAGTAAAGGTCATAGACGAGAGGAGGCTAAGACAACTGACTGCGTGCCGTCGTCAGCCTCAGTATGTGATGTATGTATGCAAGGACCATCAATTTTCATGTGATACTGCGACAACATTGAAATGGTGGCTGCATCACCAGATAGAAGTAGGGAATTGAAATGTAGTGTGGTAAGTGAAAATACATTCCAAACATGGGATGGGGGTTAGGGGGGTAAGGTTGGGGTGTTGGGAGTTTCTAACTATTTTTAATGAGATTTTTCTTTGATTTCTTTGATTTTAAGATATACTGAATATGAAAATTCAGCATGCAACTAGCTCTTTATTGCATTCTTTCTTCGTTTAGTTGGTGGGGGGGGGGGGGTAGGAGAATAAACAATGATCTGGTCAGTATCATGTTATGTCAGTCAAAGGCACAGGATTCTTCTGATTTGATAAGGAATACTTGAGGAGGAGGGGACATCGTCTGCTATAAGGACATCGTTGAAAGAACCTCATTTTGTCATTTCCTCATTAAAAAAAAATCATCCCTTCACGGTGGCTGCCGACATCCAGTGTATCAAAATCAAATTCATCAGCTCTCTAGGCACCTAGAATTGGACATGATGGAATTACAATGTCCGTGGGGAATGAGCGGCTGAGGACAAGATGAATAATCTTATATCTTGTGACACCAACAGCAGCAGCAACAACAACAACAACAAAAGTCATAATAACGTGACAAGATCTTCATCATGTTAGTGCCAATATAACCTCCAAATTGTGGGTGCATTAGTGCCTGTTGCCATGGCAGTGCCACAGGGACCGCCCACCTCTCCTCTCCAGTCCGATGGTGTAGCCATTCTGGTAGCACCTCTTTGAAACATGTCGCTCTGGGCCCTGATGATGCTCAAAGAAAAGGATTGCGTCTCTCCGCAACAGTTTAGATAACAAAGGATTGTTGGTGCATTGTCGAAACCTTTCTCACCGACAACAAGAAGTATGTTTCCATGGATGATGTTATAGAATTTCATGTCTTTACTCTTGAAATTTGATGCTCTGCTTTTCTTATCATTTAAGAAAGTAGCCTCTTTATTCTTTTGTCATTTTGCTTGGCACAAAAGAAGTAAGACATGTTGTCACATTTGTGATCCAGTCATTGAAGTCACATCTGATTATCAGAACATGTCTGTTGTTAACTCTTTGTGTGTGATGTTAACATGCCTTACTCGGTCAATGGCTTGCCAACTGCACAACGATGCACAAACCAATTTATGTTGAGTACTGGCCATTTGCAAAAGAAAAAAAAAATTAGCTGTGGCATTTTGATAAAATTTCTTTCACAGAAAAGCTTGTTATCTACCAACAATTTACTCTACTGCATTTCTAACAAAAAATATAACAAGTTACACAGCTTTGAAAAATCTAATTTTTTCCCACAGTGCTCATCGGGGCATGCAAAAAGTCAATTTGTCTGTCCTTATCACCCATTCCTTACCTGCATCATAAATGCTGTCACTACATGCAGTATCTATGTGTGGTCATTTTATCTGATTATTGACATCAACTGGCCATTTCTTCAATCTCTGCAACTGTATCCTGAATATATATTCTTTCTGTATATTCCATCACTTCAATTAAAGTACCACATCTGATAATAACTGTGGCCAAATCTTTCCTATAACTCAACGTAATGTCTCTTAACTTTATGAACGGAGAAATTAAAAAACAAAGCAAAAGTCTTCATGTTTATTCTGTACCCTTAAGGCACAAACATCTTTGAAACGCTTTGGATGCTGTCGACTATTTGCCTGTGGTGTTGGGTGCTAATCTGAAATGTTGATTCCAGTCAATGAACTTGAAGTGGATACAGGGCAGGAAGTGAAGAAAGAAAAGCTTTAGCTAGGAGCCATGTCATGTGATACGATCTCGCGTGTTATGGCATTGAGATGCGTTCTGTAGGTGTGCGTGTGTGTGTGTGTGCGCGCGCTCGCAATGAGGCCCAGACGCAGGTACACAATTGCTGCAAGGATTGCTAGGAATATACAGTTGAACCTCTATTATCCGGCCTCCCTTTATCCGGATCTCTCTATTATACGGACGCAATCTCGCTGTGATTTTTTTTTTTTTTTAATAATTACGGGAAGAAAGGGGGATTCCCAACTCCTTGAGAACTCCCACACAAACACACATGAATTACATATTACTTCCAACATGATCAACATACATTACATCAAATTTCCTTCCATATTGCTTACCCTCAGACATTCTAACATCCCCAAACATCCCCAAATGTAACAATGAAAAGGTTGCAGTATACACATTACAACATGTAGTACTGCAATGGGCTACATCAGTACATGTGTATGTATGTACATGTATAAAGCATTGAGTCTCCCGTATCCGGCCAAATCCCTTATCCGGATGAGCCCCGGTCCCGACTTGTCCGGATACGAGAGGTTCAACTGTACTGTGGTAGTTACATATGGATTGGTGGCGGCTACCCTATAGCGTGTGCAGTGAACAGTGAATGATTAACCCTGAGTTGCTGGAGTTCGGATTAAGTCTGGCCGTAAACCTGTCAACTTCTTGTTTTTTTCTTGTGGAATGCAAAATAGACGACAATCAAGATGGCCATGTCACTGAACCAAAGTCTTTCTTCCCTTTTGCCACTGACATCTTCAGCTCTCTGATCTTCCCATCAGGGCCAGAAGGTTACATGAATATTCATGCCCAAGAAGGAGCAGTCATCGTAGGACATAGGATTAGGGTCGAAAGCCCAAGGCTGCCACTATACCTAACTCTGTATGTGTTTTCATGGAAATTTTGACGTCAATCTCAAGATCAGTGGTCGCATCAGTCAGACAGTAAAACATGGTGTCTTGGCTGGTCTGTTATAATCTTTCCTTCACTGTTACTTAAGCCAGTACTGTCCTGTCCTTTGCATGAGGCTGTTTTGTCTATTGACATCCTCAAGCCCCTAGCTGTCACACCAGTTCCAAGCCATGGAGCAGAACATTTCATTAACTCTGCCAGTGAAACTCGACTCCATGTCCAAGTTAACTTTCATCAGATGAGTAATAATGTCAAACAAAAAAAGAACACCAATAGTTTCATTGATATTCGAAAAAATCATGTTTTTAAACTTTGAAGTCTAACATAAAATGTGTATACATGTTTATTTATTTGTTTGTTTGTTTGTTTTAGTGTTTTTGGTCTCAGTCATATATAAGATGAGGCCATGATGTCTCACCAAGCGATTGTTTTAATACCAAATATTAATCTTTCCACTGCCAACAGTAAAGCGACTGTAACTGCATCACCTTTAGAAATGTATCACAGCAGAATCATTTAAACTTATTACAATTACAGCTATATATACAATACAATTAGTGCAGCTCTCTTGAACAACTGTAAAAAAGAACTGTAGGGAAGGTTTGTGCACATTTTTTTTTTTTTTTTAGTTTATTTGTGATATGTGATTGCAACCATTGTCAGTTGCTCTCAGAAAACATGTCAAGCTTTCCATAACTTGCCCATTATTATTTCTGTCTAATTTCGATGTATTTTTCATTGCCCTCTGTGTTTTGTTCCTCTCCATTTATCAAAGTCGAGCTAAATACTACATGGACTTTCCCTTGAGTTAATAATGCTGATCTTGCTTCTCATCAGACTAATATGAATTATCTATATTAATTTCATAGTAATAGTAGCAGTAAGGTATTTTCCTTCATGGAGATCATGTTGAAATATAAAAGGTAATGATGATTATCTGTTTTCTGGAAAGAAACAACAACACCCAACTTATAAACTACCTCCTAAAAAGCCATTAACGTGATTTTTGCCCATGAGCTGGCCTTTGCTGAAAGAAGGATGAAGGTAGCGGATCATTAAGATCGTGATTTATAGAAGCGTGTGATGAGCGTGGCCTTCAATTGTCTGTTTTTCTGTCTCCTCCGGTTACAGGGGAGTCGGAAGTGGTATCCGGTAACATTCTCTGGCAGCATCTTCTGGATCGCCGGGTTCTCCTATCTCATGGTGTGGTGGGCGAAGGAGGTGGGCGACACCATCGGCATCACTGAACAGGTGTGTACCCATGTTATGTAATCTTTTGTCATGTCATGTCAGGAGTGTCACTGTGTCTTGGTGAGTATCTTTTAAAAAATGCAGCAATTTTTCAGATTCAGATTTCATTTCATTGTCCATGTAGGAAATTCTTTCTGTAGACAGTCATATGAATAGGGATACCTACATACATATATATTATATATATATATATATATATATATATATATATATATATATATATATATATATATATATATGTATGTATACATATATATATATATATACACATACACACACATACATACATACATGTATAACACATTTCTCTGCAAGTTCGGTGATGTTTGTAACCCCTGGGCATAAACTGACCAGTCTTCATCGTGACAAGAGCAATGAAAGGATCCTTTCTTACATAGTGAGGTGTTTGTACATATATATCATATATTTCCATGAATCTAAATATTATTTGCATACGTACACCTACATATGTGTGTATGTGCACATGTGTGTGTGTGTGTGTGTGTGTGTGTGTGTGTGTGTGTGTGTGTGCGTATGCATGTATATTACATTACAATAGAATACCAAGGTATGTCACAAGTCCCACATAAAGTATTAAAGTTAATTATCCATCAGGCCTTTAAAATGCTTCTTCTGGATCCACAAGTTTGGTTGGGTACTTTCTCAAAGTAGAAACCTCTCCTGTCTTAAAATCTACATTTTTGAAGCAGTTAGTTGAGCACTTCACTCTTTTACTAGTTTTTGTTCATCAGTGTTTTTGTATCTCATGCTGGTTTTCTCCAATCTGGCACCCATTAAGCATGTTTTAGTTTGCAACAGCATTGATGGTCGGTGGCCAAATCATGAAAAGAATATTGTTTATTAGTTTGCCTAGTTTCTGCTGAATCCGAAAATTGCTTCACAGTGATTTTTATGAAGATTTTTCCAAGCACAGTCAAGAACGAGTTTGAATGCTTTACTGGACTTCAAAGAAGTGTGTTTTTTTAACTATCATTCATACAGATTTAGATTTTAAGCACTTCATTCAAGGAAATCATTTTTTACATACATGTATGTTACTAAAAATGATATCTTTTCCAACCACTTTTTTGCATAGTTGATTGAAACATTTTTCCTTTTTGTTTTTCATCAAAATTTGCAGTCTTGAAATCACTTTCTACAAATGTATCTACAGATACACTACATTTAGATATATTTGTAAATTCCAACACTACATTTAGATACATTTATAAATTCCGCTCTAAGTACACTTCATCTGTTAAAAATAGAAGAAGCAAGACTGAGAAGTTGTTGCATCAAGAATTGAGGACTTAATCCAGTTTAATTCTGTTGAGGTGGCAGCGTGCGTTCTGTCACGCAATGCTCTACCTCTTGTTGATCGCACTAGCCTGCATAATTAGTTGGGAGGCGGGATTGGAAACGGTAGGCTATATTTGCGTGCGATGCGTGGGCAGGTTCCAGCGACCACGTTCCCCCATCATTATGTGGCTTCCTGTAGCCAATATTCAAGCCTGCACAATTCTTGAATGTACAAAACTTCCTCTCTCTCTCTAAAAAAAAAGAGAAAAATTTTCTTTCCAGTGCCCTTAACCAGTTAACTTATACAGAGTCTCACCTTCTTTTGTTAAACAAGGTACACTGTATATGCCCGCTCGTGCTTACAGAAACATACACACATACACACACACACATGTATGTCTGTGTTTATATTTGTGCCTTTGTGACAAATTTCACATAAAGTTGGCAGATGAGATATTTGGGTAACGGTCAAATTGTGAAGGAGGTGATTCTCAGAAGTGAGTCATTAGCATGTGGGGAAATGTGCTTGGTGTCGCCAACTATGCCGTAATGTGCGTAATGCCTTTCTTTGATAGACCATCAATGATTATTGATAGTTCCACGGTATTTGTATTGAGATCAATTTCTTTTTTTTCTCCCTAGAGATCAGTGATAAATTGTTTGCAAGATTCTGCATCTCTGGAAAAGAGAAGTGGTATTTACTTTATTATTAAAAGTTACTCTGTGGTGCAAACTCGCAAGGTCAAAAAAATGTGACTGGTTTAGATCACGCTTTCAAGATTGGTCGCTTTGTTTGTCATGGCTAAGTGCAAAAGCAAATGCAATGATACAGAGGCTCAGTAATTTTGCATGTGTAGCTTTTCTCATTTTACATAGTTAGTTAGTTAGCGTTTGCTGATGTCATCGGACTCTTTACATAATTAGTTCAAAAGTGTTTCGGATCTGGAGGTAAAAGTAGTATCCACGTGCAGATTTGGAATGAGCTACAGGGTTTTAAATTTGCAAATATTTTGGTTATTAGATGATGGGTACAGCAGTGCGCCGTAAATCAAGTGTCTGTATTGATGGCCTTGCTGTTAAACTGTACCCTCTTAACCATAGATCCAGGCCACAACATGGCAATAAATCAGATCACGGTGGTTGGGGGGGGGGGGGGGGGGGGAGGAAGCGGACGGGACGGGATGGAAACTCGTGTAAATCAACGTGCATCATTATAAGCACGATTTTCATTACTCCGTGCCATGGAAGCCAGACAGTTGTCGTAAACAAGGAGTTGCGGTTACCATGGCGATGATTTTCGGGAGTGTTTGCAACACATGCCGAATCGTGTGGTCCGTAGTGAAGAGATGCAGGCACTTTTCTGGTGAGAATTGTCGTGTAAGGTTTTATTCCTAAACTGTACCAATGTTTAGTGGCTGCTGAATTGCCATACTTCTAAATAATCTATAGGGAAATAGCTATTTCTTCGCAGCCAGAGTGGCGACAGCAAGTGATGAACTTTTGCACCTGTTCTTTTTCTTTTCAATGCGCTAAGAATACCAAAATACTGTTAATGAACCACATTTCTCTTTAGGGAGGGTGTAAAGAAAGGGGGGGGGGGTCTTGTTACTGTAGAATAACGTCATACCGAATTAGTGTTTCATTTCCTTCAGCTCAGTTAATCTACTTTCAGGGCTGAATAAAATCTAATTCAAACATGTATGCCAACAAAAGGGAATACGTAAGCAGAATATCGTATCATATGGACAAAAATTCAATTTCCTGTCATAAGGAAAGATATACTGTAAAAGTGGAAATTTTCGTGGTGTTGAAATTTTCGTGCATATCTCACAATCAGAAACTAGCGCGAAAATAAAAGCACACAAATATTTTTGCTTGCCGTATGTTTCTGTAGTTGATGTCTTGATAACGCGGAATTTAAAACACGCGAAACTCTTCTTATCTGGCTGAGCACGAAAAAATTAGTCGCGCAAAAATATCCACTTTTACAGTATATCTTTATGACCATTTCAGTTTCCACAGTTTTGTAGACAAATTGAAAATATCATGAAGTATTGTAGATGTTTGTCTATTATGAGAAGATGACTATTTAATGGAGTCCAGAATTCAGTCTTCTGAGCATTTCTCTGTGACATCTATGTGGTCTGAAGGGTTCCATGACATTTGCTACTGTGATGCGACAATTGCTCCCACGAAATATCTGCACGCTGAAGCCAAACGTAAATTCTACCCACAAACATAATCCTAACCCTAATCCTCACATCAAACTAAACCTAAAACCCTATCACAACCCTAATCCTGAGTGTGTGGAGAAAATAATTGTCATGTTAGCGATGTAGAGAACAACCGCTTGGATGAAGCTGTACAGGGAAGGGCTGGACATCTAGAGTAGATGTTAACATATCTCACAATGTGCCTGATGTTTCTCCAGTTTTTATTTCAACTTTCTTATATCACTGGAGACCCTGAGTCAGTACAGTCTCCCAGGCAGTGATCTTACCGGCTGAAAGAAAATTAAATCTACATCTGAGTACTTTATTTCCATAAAGTGAAGGGGCTGAAGGTGGGATGGGTACACATAAAGGCACATTAGGGAGATCTTGTCCCTAAATCTTGGAATTTTTACTTTGGTAAAGTTTTTATATTTTTGAATTTTTGAGATAATATGATGCTGCAATTCTTATCTCATTTCCACATAAAGTGTTTAGTATTTGTCTCATTCAAAAACAAACAAACAAACAAATGTTGAAAATCTGCCATATGGAAGGGGGGCAGGGGCACAATTATCCTTGCTGCACCCTGTTGCATGCCGTCCCTGGAACACACTGAACTCTGTTGATTTTAAGTAGTGAATTGAAAAAAGAAAAGAAAAAAGGATAGCAGAGACAGCACCATCAACAATGCGTGGACATGGTTAGTATCACAAGCAACCCCATTAAATGGATGCGCTGTTGACCTAGTTCGGACCCGCACTCTTAACAATTTATTCAGTAGCGTGAAAAGTGAAAGCCATCTATATTGATTAGCAAGCAGGAGTTGGCACTGTGTCAGGGAATAGGCAACAGTGTAACATACTCTATCCCCAACCCCGCATACCTTAAAGTCCTGATCACCCCCACCTGTTAAGTCTGGTGTTTTGCATCTTAAATACCTAGCCCTGAATGTATACTCCTCAAGGCAAATTATACAAATATGTCATGTTTTTCTAAAATTTGGCTGCTTTTACTTCCCCACCCTGCAGTCAAGAGCTCCATTCAATTCAATTCAATTCAAATTCAATTCAAAATGATTTTATTTCCATATAAAGTAATACAAAGTAATGTACATAACGCTTACATGAGTACATAATATTTAAAGGAACTTTGAATCACATAAGTTTCAACAAACATGGCACGCCCATGGACATGAATATTCATGTTTCAATGTCATTGATTTTTTTTTTTTAAATTTGGTAATTTAAAGTAGGAAGTGATATGTGGATCAGCAAGATTATTTTTCTGATATTCACCATCAAAGCTTGCCCTTTTATTTTTTCTTAAACAAATTTTCAACATGGATGAGACTGTCTTGGACTGAATGTTCACAGTTCTGACTCCTGCCTTTAAAGATATTGAATGCTTCCATAGACCTTGAAAAGTCTGTGGAAGACACTTATCAAAAAATACACCTGGCTCCCATGCACAATGGATTTTGAAAATATTGCCTGTGTTTTTGTTTATTTTTTGTACATATCAAGTGGAAAAAGGTTAAATCACACTGCAAGTAGTCCTTTCTTCTTCGAAGATATCACACAATGTTTTGAATTGCTCAACCTACTTACACTTACAAGTTTTCTGATCTTGCTCTTCATCATTCTTTTTTATTTTCTTGTCTATACACATATATCTCTGAATATTGGTAAATATATCTGAAGTGAATTTTCATCATATTATATTCCCAATTACAAATCTGACGAGGGAAGATTGTTGGCAACCAGTTTGTGGAATGATTTATGCACAAGCTTGCAGAGGGAACAGCAGTTCTTCTGACTGAAAGCTTTTCTTGTAGTCTTTACAAGTTTGGACATTTTTCCCCTCGCTCTGTCTTTCTCTTTGATGCATAAACAATCACCAGCTTAGCAGCCAGGGATAAGCAAATTTTTGTGACATTTACCAGTAGCATCATGGATTTAAGCTTGATTGAGATTTTCATACTTTCTATTTCTGCTGTAATCTCTCACCTAAGAGTTTGTTTCATCCATTTCCTTCTTTGATGGAGACGCAGAGGTTAAAAATAAATCTAGGTGAAAAGATGTTGAATTTTTTATTTTTTTATTATTTTTTTGCTCATAGGTGGTCTCGTGACACACTGGATGAGAGTGAGATAATTTATTCGTGATGCCTTCTTGTGGTGGGGCGCTATGTGTTTGTTTCGAGGGCGACGCTTTTAAACTGGCGTGTGAACAGCGGCAAGAAGAGCAATCTCCCTCCTTCACTGAGTAGAAAAAACAGAAAGAGGAACAAATTGAGTTCCAAAGAAAGCCAAATATCGAGGCTCAACAGGTCATCAGCAATTTATTCATGACTGGTGCCATTACTTATGCAGTGACTTAACATTTATTCGGCGGATTTGCGTTGCCAGGGGGTGCAAGCTGCATTTTTTTCATTAGGCAGTGATGGTCCTGCGTGTAGTGTGTCAGTAGGGGCGTGCGAGGAACAGCGGGTCGCAAGGGAATTTGTGGCTTAGAAATGCACAGGGGTGTATGAAGAGTGCGGCCAATGGTGAAGCCCTGTGTTTTGGGTTTTTTTTAATCCTTCTCCTAAAATCCATACAGTTCGTCCATTGTTAAACTGATGAGAGGTGAGTCAGACAGGCTGATCAGAGATTGAAAATGGAGATGAGGAAAAATTGCATTTTGTCACATGTGCTGCTATTAATACAACTGTATTTTGAAGCATAAGGAGATCCGTTCCTGTAGGTACGTAATAGATCTAACAAAGGCAACCAAATTTATTGCAAAGGCTGTCACATTTAGAGGAATATGATTCATTTGAAGTTTGTTTCAGTGGGAAAGATATTTTATTGTTTCAAAGAGGAATTCTATCCTGATATTGCATTGTATGAAAACGGACAAATCAGAAAAGTAGATCAGTATTTTTTTTTTGGGGGGGGTGGGGGGGGGAATTAGACTAACATTAAAAGTTTCCCTTAAAAGTTGACATGGTGTGCAAAACTTTAACAGGATGGTTTATGTGGATTTGATAGAGATATGAGTTGTGCAGAAACAATAGAGAACAAAGAAAAATGTTTGGATCTCTAGTACAGACTTACAGACAAACCATGCTTCTGTTGGTGTAATTGTGAGAAATGAAAGGGGAGGATGGGGTGGATGTTAATTGTGAATAACTTCATGGTAGATTTGGGAGATTTCAAGGCGGTGAATGTCTGGGTCTGACTTATCATGAATGATTCATGATGTAAGAAGCGATAATCAGTAAGGACTCATCATTGTCTATCTTTGTGTCTTCTGTCATTGTGTGATGAGCAATCGTCTGATCTTTAGTGGATCAATGTTCCTGGAAAAGCTCATTATTGTCCAAGTAGATGTTAATCCAAGTTTTCCATCAACTCTAAATAGAGTTTTTTTGTTATATAATGTCATTATGCATTAACCCAATGTGTGCTATTCATCTAGCCCTATACTTTGCCAGTCAACATGTCCACTGGCTCATTAGCTTTACTGACTGATGCAGCTGTCCTAGAACTAACTTATATTGAATGGAAATAATGCAATTATTCTAATTACTCCTGTATCACAACTGCCTGTATTATGTTGCACTAGTTATGAGGCAGTTACTTATAACCACATGGGTTATTCATCGTACACTGAAATGCAGAATTGTGCAAAATTTAATTCACACACTCCACGTCAAGCTGGCAACATGATGACTTATGCATGAGACCTATATTATTGTTTCACGGTCTATGGAGTACGGAGAAGAAGAGGGAATTGAAATTAGATTCCACTGAATTCATATCGTCATCAAAATGGCTGTAATAACATGATACATATAATACTCCATCTGACAGTATCTGCTGGTGATTAAATCTCACATTTTTTTCCCCATTTCCAAATTGTGATTTTTTTTTTTTTTTTTTTGGTTACGTTATAAAAGCAGTGAATGGATCATAATTATCTGTCTGTCTATATATCATATCTATCCATATGCCTCAGCTGAAGAACATGGACTCCAAATAGCATTTTAAATGCATCATTCAACTTTTAATTCAATTCAATTTTTTATATCCACTTATGGATTGGAACACCCTTTGTCAGCCAAAGGTTGAGAGGTCCACACTGTTAGGTTGAAATACAAACGTTGTACATATAGTATAAGCATACAGCATACAGAGCAGATGAAAAGGAATATATTATATATATATATATTTGGATACAAATGACAAAGAATAAAAATACAGTTACATCATCAGATACAACATATGAACTAGGGCATGTAAGAGTGAAATTCAGTTTAGGGAAAGGAAATTGATGTTTCTGAAACTTGGGTGCAAGAGTTGATATGTTATCATACAGTCAAATTTATAAACTTATTGGCCCGAATTCATGAAGGTGGTACAATTGAAACCATGGACAATTTGTATGGAGCGCCAAGTGTTGCACCTATTTCGTTACGAAATCAGTAATTTCGTTGACAAGATGACCATTTCGTTGACAAAATGTTCATTTCATTAACAAAATGATCATTTCATCGATGTAATGTTGTCATGCATTTCGTTACGAAATGACTGATTTTGTAACAAAATAGGCCATGTGACACTTGGTACTCCATACAAATTGTCCATGGTTTCAATTGTACCACCTTCGTGAATTCCGGCCATTAAATCAGATTATGTAGGTGTTCTTTAGATATATGTAAAAAAAAGTGTTAAATGGAACATGTCTATTAAGTTATTCCACAGAGGAGCAGCTGTATATACAAAATGTCTGTTACCAATATACCATGAAATGTTCTAGGGCATGTCATATTTCATTGGGAGTCACCCAGCCTTGTGGAATAAGGCTAAAGTTAATTTATTGCCATGGATATCCTAGTTCTCATGTTTTTCCCATGATGTATTGTTCACATCAATTTGAAATGCTGACAAAGAACACTCCACTTTTTCTCCCCAATTACATGCATTCATCATTTTTATGCCTCCGCCACGAAGTGGTGCCGGAGGCATTATGTTTTCGGGTTGTCCGTCCGTCCGTACGTCCGTACGTACGTCCGTCCGTCCGCTTTCGTTTACGCGATAACTTGAGTAATATTTACTGGAATTTTACCAAACTTGGTCCAAGTATGAAGTATGATGGGGCAATTATTTGATTAGATTTTGGGTGAAATCGGCTAAAGGTCAAAGGTCAAAGGTCAAGGTCAAATCATGAAATTGTATCTGTTTACGCGATAACTCAAGACTGGGTGGAGCAAATTTCACCAAACTTTGTTGGAGGATGATGTATGATGGGACAATTACTTGATTAGTTTTTCAGTGAAATCGGACAGAGGTCAAAGGTCAAAGATCAAGGTCAAATCCTATAATTTATCTGTTTACGTGATAACTCAAAACTGGATGAAGCAGCTTTCACCAAACTTGGTCCAAGGATGATGTATGATGGGACAATTAGTTGAGTAGATTTTAGTGACATTGGCAAGAGGTCAAAGGTCAAAAGGTCAAGGTCAAATGCTACAAATGTTGCAATTTCCCCCATATTTTTGCAATGCCTGAAGGTATTTTCTTGAAACTTGGTGTGGACATGTACTACTGCATAAAGATTCTCCAGAGAGAGTTTCATGTCATAAGGTCAAAGGTCAAAAGGTCACAGGTTAGGTGAAAATGTTGCAATATTTTCTCGCAAATGGTTCGATGTATCTTCGTGGAACTTGGTACATATGCATGTACTGTCTGGCAGGGATTATCTAGGGAATTTAGGGGTCATGGGTCAATAGTCAGGGGTCAAAGGTCAAGGTCAACTCCTCAAAATTTTACTATTTCCCTCATATACTAGTATATGCAATGCTTGCATTATTAGTTTCAAAACTTAATACATGCATTACCTAATGGAGATTCTGCGGGAAATTTCCAGCCAGAAGGTCAAAGGTTAAGGGTCAAAGGCCAGGTTTCAATGTCCCCCCCAAAAAAAAATCTATTTTGTACCGTCATCACACTCTTTCTTCGTACCCTGGAAATTACTCAATGCATAAACTTCCCCAAAATTCCCCAAATATGTGTACCTGCACTCTTAGAAAATTATAGCAAACCCAGTTCAAAACATTTCTGACAAACCTGTCATTTCAATATTTTGCCAGTTATGTGAAACTATCATGGATCACACATTGTGAAGACATTGTACTATACGCCTATTGGGAGAATCATGCATTATGGCGGAGGCATCAGTCGCCATAGCGACATTTCTAGTTTTATCATGAGTTTGAGATTATTGCATAATGCACCATGTATCACTTGGTTGTTACCTCTGCCAAGGAGGTTACGTTTTTGTCAGCTTTGGTCTGTCTTTCTGTCTGTCTGTTGTTTGTCTGTTTTCACAATGATTTAAAAAGTTGTGAATGGATTTGAATGAAATTTTCAAAAAAAAATGTTGATAGTAACACAGTTAACGGATGATTTAAGTTTTGTATTGATGCGGGTCAGTGTCTCGATCCAGGAATGTTTAATATTTTTCCGGGTTCTTTATCATTAAGAAATAGGGGCATTAAACAAACAAGGGAATTAATGCTGCGCATGCTTGATGTGCGCATACGTGCACTGAGTGTGTGCTTGAGGCGCAGCAGGAATCTGAGGTAGAAACACTAGAAAGGAGTCTGTATCAATGGGAAATAGGGCCATTTTCGGCATATGTTGTATATGGGTGGAAATGAGTTATTTGGTTGAGGTCTGCGCTCTCTCTGAGTGCTTTTCTAGTTATTACAGCATTCAGTGCTCTTCTGCAGGTGTATGGAAGAAGCATTAGACAATGACAGAAACGAGGTAAGACAGTAAACATTGGATGGTGCAACGATGGTGATGACGCCTTGATAAAATCACAAAATGAGAGTATGAAGTAGCAGGAAGAGTAGCTGTATAGGATATACTGTGAAAAGTGGTTGTAATAACAACACTATAAGCATCATCAGTACTGGAAGTAGAAGTAGTAATAGTTGGAGGCGAAGACACTTTAAACGTTTGCAGCAGTTGCAGGAGTTAGAATCCAGCGGTGCCATTTCTGTTTCAGAGAAAGTCAGAAAGAGGCGGGCAGATCAATAGCTATATAGGCAGAAGGAAAGGGAAAGAATGAGAGCAAGACGGAGGGGGGGGGGGGGGCTGAATGGGAGATTGGACAAGGAAGCACCGAGGCTGGGAACATGAAAATGCCAAGTGTAATAACTGCTGGCGAGAAAAAACTACTCTCTAAGCACTGTCACCTGCTAGAGTGTTTTTCTTGGCAGCTTGGGACCGCTCCGAAAACAGGGTACTCATATCTATTGATCAACACACTCCTTGCAAAGGGAGACATCTTGAGGATGTCCTGGGTAAACACATATTACTTCTCGTTTGCCTGCGAGAATCACACCCAAAAAAAATGATTGGAAGGCCGCTCACACCCTCTGTCTATTCAAAGTTCTGAAGAGCTCATAGATTACAAGTCCATTGAGAGTGGGTGAGAGAGACCAATGTGAACCAAGCAAAAGTTATTCTACCCTTTCTGGTAGGAGGGAAGCAGCGGGGAGGGGGGTGGGGGGAGATAGTCTTGTGATCAACAAATCTGTCCACCATATGTCTACATGATATAAGGGGCATTTACGTAACAAAAAAGACTGGAATGGGACCAACTGGAGTTTTTTCGATGTACTATTCAAACTGCCAGAAACAACAGACACTTTCCGGTAGTTTGGCAGGAAATATGCAGGCATGAGAAAGAAGCATGCATGCGCAACTTACTGCTGTCTTTGAGTGCAGGCAGGTGGGCAGGAAATGCTGTATACGCCATATATTTAGCGAGTCTAAATTTTTGCGAATCGGGACTTTCTGATGATTTTGCAAGTGGTTGAATTCACAATCGTGGAGTGCTGTACTGAATGGGGAAATGTATACGTGTGCGTCCCATTCATATCAGGATCAGATTTGTTATTTTCATATCTGTAATTTCACGAATAGCACCTGATTTGCAAAATTCGCGAAAATACAAACCTCGCAAAATATTCAACATATACTGTACCCCACTCAAAAGGCGGATGTCACGATACCAAGAACTGAAATAAAACTGGAGAGCTTGGGAGCAAGCATTTACAGAGGCAAGAAATAAAAAAATAAAAAAAATGGAATGAAACTGTGGAGTTTTAAAAAGCTTCACTCCTGAGTAGGGTTTTTCAGTTCCTGTTTTTCGCTCACACACCGGTAATTGCTTAGCAACTTCCGATGAAAGACGTGAAAAAAAAAGAAGAGGAAAACTTGAATGTTCAAAACACTATGGGTTTTCAGTGGCACTGTGAATGCCCTCGAATTTGCCGATAGCATCACTGTTTCTCTTCTTGTACTGTCATGTCACATGTATGTACCCTACTTTTGTAGCGCTCTTGCATTGCAACCAGCAGTTTTTTTGAGATAAGAGCATGTTGAAACTGTCCATTTTAGAAATATATAAGCAATTTGATAGATTATTTTCAGTGCATATATATATATATATATATATATATATATATATATATATATATATATATATATATATATATATATATATATCATTGATATAGAAGGTGGTAATGATTTAACTTTGACATAATTGATAAGAATGAAGACAATAATGACAGGTCATGCCTGCTTGTCTATTCTGCATTGATCAATAAGAATGGTGTCAATTGAATTGGATGACTGGTTTTGACAATAATTTATGGCAATAAGTCTAGTCAACAAAAAAGCTACTGTTTTCCTGAGGGCATTGAGAAATGTATCATTCACTTCAAGAAGACAAATTTCATTAATGCATTAGCGGTAGGCTTCATTTCCTGAGGATATCACGCTTCTCAGAAGTCTTCAAAATATTACATCACATATTGTGGAAAAACTCTATGTGGGATCTCCCCCTGGCATCCCCTTACTCTCCCCCCCCCCCCCTCCCCAATCCTCATTAGTCTGGAGAAACTTCTGGCAACAATTGCCATGTTGGTGCCCGTGCAGCGAGCATCAATAATGCAAAAACTTTAAAGAAATGGTGCGCATTATTCATGATGGCTACTTTGATTTCTCCTGTATGTATGATGGCATCGGTTGCCATTAACTTCCTGTAATGTTTGCTCGCGCTCCCAAAACTTCCCAGGGAGCGGGAATGTGTTCGAGCAGCCAGTTGTGCGCCTGTAATTGATGAGGCCCACCCCCACTCGTAGGAGGGTAGATCTGGGGCGCACGAGACTTGATCTCACTGGGACCCGTTTTTAGCAGCGCATCGCTGTGGCGACAGCCAATTGGCTTGCAAGGTTTTTGGCTGGTTGCCATAGTAGGTGCCATTACCACAGGTATTATCCAGTGAGGTGGTGTTCTCAAGCGACAAAGATCCCGACGTGATTTCTCTCCTCTTTCTGCCTTCCGTCCTACTTCTAAAGCATGGCTCTTTGCCCTTTGACCTTTGCCCCGAACAGTACATGTCATTACTTGTTCGTCCTTCGTAGTGATATCAGTACGTGCTATCTGTGAGAAATAGTCTTCTACTTCCATTTGATACCACACAAGGTCTTCATATCTGCAATCCAAATCTGCAGAGTAAAATACATATTTTAGTGAAACATATGATATACCTGTCATATGAAGAAGGCCTATTCTTCTCTTTAGTGTTCCTCTTCCTGTTTTTTTTTTTTTTTTGGGGGGGGGGGCTGGGTTTGCTCTCTGTCAACCTGTTGTTTGTCTATCTGTCTATTTCTATACTCATCTCTCTTTTCTGTTCTTGTTTCTGCACTGTGTAAATGCATGATTGATTATAGCGATACATATGTATATATATAAATATATATATTCCTCTTTTAAACTCAACAGTTCTATGAATCCTGTTGTCTAGAAGTGATGCTTTCCAATTTTTTTTCTTTTTTCTTTTTCTTTTTTTGAGCTGTACATGTAAGCATGTGCTTCAGAGTATAATATATATTGAGTTAAATACTCCTGTCCTCATGTACGATTTTCTCTGCTCTAGTCCTTTTACTTTTTATTGTTTAATTTCACTCTCTTCTTATCATCGACATTGCGGTGGGTGTGGTCGCTATTCCGTCTTTACCGGAAAGAGACAATACCTTTAAGATGCTTCACCATGGACAAGATAACATCAAATTCTCTGATGCACCAAGAACATTCCGCAGTTTCTCCTTGCTATCACAATTATTTTAATCCACCCCTGCTTTCTCCTTTCAGTACCTCCGAGAGCCAGCCTGCTTGCTCAGATCGACGTATTCATTCTCTGAGGAGTAAAAGAGGCATATTCTGCAACATCATTGCCATTTTGACTCAATCACACACATTTTCATAATCGTATGGAGCTCATTTAGCACAAATCATGTATGAGAGCACCGTTGATTGCACTGTTGCCATGGCAGTCAATTTTTTTAGCACACATCCTTGCGATATCGACTCTGGGCCGGGGCTGAATTATGGAAATTGATCTATTGAGAATGAAAGTCAGCTTTCACATTTTGATGATGGATGCTCCTAGTCTTGGCCCAAGGCTTTTGATGGATTTCCAGTTTTGGGTAGATACAGTGCACAATGGCTCAAGACAGAGACAAACTTATTTAGAAAGGTAGTTTCATGCAATGCTGTCACCTATCATTTGAAAACAGCAAACAGACTTCTAATGTATGAAGTTGTTACATAATCAGATGTGGCAATGACAGATGTGGACTGGGTACAGACATGTTGCATGAGTGGGCCCCCTACATTTTTATTTATTTATTTTTTTGTACAGAATATTATGTACAGTCAAACCTGTCTTTAGCAGCTACCCAAGGGAGGAGAAAAAAAGTGGCTGTTATAGACAGGTGGCTGCTATAAACAGGCTCTTCAACATGTTTTTATAGTGGAGGTAATTGTTTTTAGTAGTCGTATATGGCAGTTTTAGGTGGCCACTAGACAGTTTTGACTGCATATACATGTCTGTGTGTTAGTGCGTGTGGGGGTAATCTTTAATAGATATGAACATAATGTCATTTTTGCTGTTTGTACATTATTCAGCTGCATGTTGGATTTCAATATATTGCATTGTATGTTCTGTTGAAATAATGAAAATAAAGTTTTAATTGAATTGGGTATGCATTTTGCATAGACCTAGAAATATGTCGACCATCCACATAAGAGCATACACTCCTACATACATATAAACATTAGTTTGTGTGCTGTTTTTATTCCATATATAATCCACTTCTCTGTTACAAAACATTTGTCAGCGGTGGTACAAAGGAGTGTAGGCTTCCGTCAGGAGGCTGATTGAACTGTAGCCTGCTGTACTTGTAAGCAGAAAATCTTCACACCTCAAGCCGGCACCATGATAACACAACCTGACACCGCAAACGGGCTTGCTCGATCTCTTTTCTCTCTCCTACCTCCCTCGTTATATATTCTATCATCAATGGAATTTAGCCATGAATTATGAACCACGTCCATTATTTTTGCAGATTAGATGTATATGAGTAGAATATTGCTTGGCAGTAAAATAAATGGATATCGGAAATATGACATCAAAATTATTTGCTAACTTTTCTCTCATCACAATGTAAATCCTTTATAGCATATTGCTGGGTTTTTTTTTTGTAGGAAAATGTACGGAATTGTAATAATTCCATTCTTTCTGAAATTAATGAAAGGCAGAAAAAAGACACCTGACAAAATTGACTGATGCAGTTTTTCAGGCACCTAATCAAGTCATCTGCGTGTTTGGCAGAAGCACTATGCTAGCTAGTAAATGACTGCGTGTCTAGCCCAAGCTAGGTGTGGTTTGAATGTTTTCGTTCGCTAAGGCTGAGTACTGCGTAAGGGCTACTTTTGCATTAGGAGTACATAATTGTTTGCAATAGTGTAAGACATATTGCATACACCATTTGTACCATATCTGAAACAAAATGAAGGTGTGGTGATATCATAAATTTTCCATGTAAAATTCATGATCAAATGAGGGAAGTATTCCTTGAACACCCATGAAAAACATTAAATGACACATTTAAACAATTATACATTCTGATATCAAAACAATGCATACACACACAAACACATACATTCATATACATGTACCTGTACTAAGACAAAAATATCAACATATACATATCTATGTATGCATACATAAACACATCATACTGTCTGCTGTAAAAGTGGATATTTTCGCGCTGGGTAAGATGAGTTTCGCATGTCTTTAATTCCACGAAATCAAGACATCAACTACTGGCACATAATATGGCAAGCAAAAATATTTGTGTGTTTTTATTTTCGTGCTAGTTTCTGGTTGCGCGAAATGCACCAAAATTTCAACATCATGAAAATTTCCACTTTTACAGTATTAATGTTTAGGGCGATGTACATTGTAAAAATGCCAAAATTCATTCATACATGCTGGTGCATGTTTGAATTGGTCCACCATGTATTGTATGTTGCATAGCATTTTTCTCAGAGTGATGAGGAATGTGATCTTGACCGCTGGACTCTAATCTCTTGTTTTCCATCAGGTGATGGGCATCACCATCCTCGCTGCGGGAACCAGCATCCCGGATCTCATCACCAGCGTCATCGTCGCCAGGAAGGGTCTCGGGGACATGGCGGTCTCCAGTTCTGTGGGCAGCAATATCTTTGACATTACAGTCGGGTAAGAGAAGCTGCACTGCTTGCTAGCTGGCATTACACATACAGAGAGCGAGAGAAAAAAAAAAATCTTCTCCGCATATGTTTTGCCTCCGATGAAGAATAGAAACATAACACAGATTGGTGAAAGTTTTGTTTTGTGAAGAGTACATGTGCATTAATAGAGTTTTATAGAATTTATGAATTTAACATATTTCATGAAAAATTATGTCACAATCGCATATTCAAATGAGCTGAGGTGATGATTTCATCTCACCAAAACTCTCCTATTGGCCCATTGTTTATGAAATAGTCTTCTTTTTTAATAATACGGATAGGAAATATTCCATTCATTACATCAAAAGATCTTTGAGTTACGTGATCTACCCTAAGTGACAGTTTACAAGAGTTTTGGGAGTATGCCGAATCAGGGACAAAAATATTATTCTCATGATATTTTATATATTAACCAGGGTTAACTTTTTAATCAGTTTTCACATTTTTGCCACCTTTTATCAGGGTCACTTTGATTTGACTTTGATTTGATTTGATTTTACTGTTCCACATCTCAAACATGAATACTATGATACAATCGATGGAACATGAGACTAGACACAATGTAATTAAAAGAGAAGACACTTTTACAAACATGAAATGTGCACTGAAAAGCAAAGCTTGTATTGTACAGGTCCCTAGGTGAAAATGTTAGTCTTATTAAAGCAAACAACCTACCAAATAATGAAAATCATAAAATGAAGGAGTGAGACGTAAAGGAAAAGAGAGCAAAAGAGCAAGAGAAACAAACAACGAGAATACATAAGAAAATCCCAAGATAGCCACCTGTTATATCACTTACAAGATTCCTCGACTATTTGTTTTTGATACCTCAGCCATTTCAGAACCAATTTTCATCAAATAAATTTTGAATTCCTCTTGGAATTATGTGCCCTTTCATATTTCATAAGATGTTTCTCATTATCTCGCGAAATCACCATGCAAAAACATTGGAAACCTCAAACTCAATCTCAACAGAAACTGTACCCATCCCTTTAAGTCACTGCCCTGATCTTCAGATGGTAGAAAGATCATTTAACTCTGACTGCGCTTTGTTCACCAATTAGCACAGATGTCCAGAAATGGACATCTGTGGGCAGTGAAGAGAGATAACCATATCCCCTTAATCATAATTGCAGCACTATGGCATTTCTGTATAATAAAACTGAGAGTCATTTCACAACATCCGAGTGGGCTTGCTAACATTACAACTAGGTCAGGATTGGTTGCATTACTGAATGCTGATGAAAATGCTTAGCAAATTAAGCTGAGTGCCTGAGGATGTGGAGATCACAAATGATATTTAAGATTTTGTTTTAAAAAGGAGAAAGAGGCTTACATACTTCAGTGCCCCATGTTTTGGCCTAGTTTAGATTACCAATGCAGTTCATTATTACAGAAACTGCCAGCAGAGGAGAAGCTGCTTTTCAGCAGGACCATGAATTCAAATAATATATTAAGATGGAAGTAACATACAGATGAGATTGATGTGGTTTGACCAACTCAATTTTTGTTGTAGCAAACTCGCTTACTTGTGGCGTTTTTGTATGAGCACTCATGAACCACATGATAACTTTAGAGTGAAAGGCTTCCAAAGTTTCTCAGCCAGGTCAGAGTTATCATTCAAGTATTAAAGTAATGCTACTTTGCTTAATATGTTTCATCTGTGTTGGACAAAGGCAGGTTGAATGAATGGATAATTGTTACCTGGCATCACTAAATCAATTTTTGTTTCTACTTAACAGTGACAAAAAGTGAGAGCTTGTTCTCTCGACTGAGATTTGGATGTCTGTAATCACTTTTTCATCCATTAATCCACCCCCAATGCAGACTTCCAATGCCCTGGTTGCTATGGAGCATCATCAATGGTGGCCAGGCTGCGACGGTGGACAGCAAGGGGCTCTTCTGCTCCATCCTCCTCCTCTTTGGGATGCTCCTACTGGTCATCATCACCATCGCGGCCAACAGGTGGCGCATGACCAAAATGATGGGCGGCTGCATGTTCCTTCTCTACATTGCCTTCCTCACCATCACACTCCTCATCCTCTTCAACTTCGTGCCCTGTGTCATCGGCTCGTAGGTTGGGTTCTATAACCCCCCGCCGAGAATCCCTGCGGCTTCGTCGAATGCACCTGCATGGGAAGACGCCATCGTATATCTGGGATGACGCACGATCAGAGGTTGTTCTCGCCCACGGAGAAAAAACATTCCCGATAAGGCGAATATCGCAGTTTAACACAGGGGAATCGTCGATGACACGCCTATGTGCGTATCCCGCCGGCTAACCAACCACGGACAGCCATCTTTCCCATCATTATACTCCTCCTCCTCTTCCACACCCATCTGTGATGATGACGCTTCTTCTTCTGCTTCATGTATGTGGATGCAATGGTTTTAGGATTCACCCGTTCTCATCGGTGGTGTCACCGCCCGTGGGAACCCGGAGTGAGCTCGGGAAATTGTAGTCGAGAATCGCTCTCTCCCATCTCATTCTCCTTCCTTCCTTCCTTCCGTCTATCCTTCCTTCCCTCCTTGAGGTGTCTCCTCGGACTTTTCATGCACAGCTTTCAAGCATGAGACATTCATACCGTACAAACTGGACCTCATTCAGGGAGAGTGAAACCAGCCCTCCTTGACTGCTGCCGGTGGGGCAAACTTGAGTGCAAGTGGTGATACCTTTATGTCAAAGGGCTCTACCCAGAGACGCTCTCGCTCTCGGGGAACAAAAAAAAAAAAAAAAAAAAAAGTTTCTCTCGCTTTGCACAAAGCAAGTGGAAGTTGTTCTTACCAAGATCAAAGGTATACTGCAAATGAATATTATGAAAAAAAAATGTGGACAAATTTATAGTTTTGTAGTATATGTCTGAGTTGTGAATGTGAATGTGAATGTGTGAGTGGGTGTGCATTTGTGTGTGTGTGTGTGTGTGTGTGTGAGTGAGCAGAAGCTGCACACTTTGTGTGCAAATACTTTCCAGCTGAGCAAGAAGACATGTTGCAAATTTTGTGTGTTTAGCAGCAGGTGAGCAAAAAACTTTGAACCAATGCTCGTGCTCTACCTGATGCTGGTAATGTTGAATTGAAAATACAATGTCAGGCTGGCTGTGTGTGTGCTTGTGTGTGTGTGTACTGCGTGCATGTGTGTATGTGTGTGTGTTTGCCTTTGACTGCGTAATGTAGAAGGATGCGATTACTTAACAAGGCTGAGATGCAATATTCGTTTTCATCCATATTTTGCTGTTTTAAGTGCATTATCACACTGAGATTTGTTCAATCTGCCGTTTACATCCTAGATAAGTAGAGAAAAATTGAGGAAAGAACTTTGACTTTATTGTAATGTATGTAAAAAGTTGGTGTTGGTCAGTGTCTTAAGAAGTGGTGTGTTATTTAGTTTGCACTGTGTGGTTCATTCCTGACAGGGAGATTCCAAGGAGATTAGTCACACATATGGATGGACAACTGTAATGTTTTGTCCAGTTGCAAACTTTCAGTTTGTTTAATACACTGTCACCTTTCTATTCACGATACAGGTGTGTGGTTTGGGGGATTTCAAATAGAAATTGTGAATTTTCAATTATGCAAGAGACCTCTTTGTCTTCAGTAGTTGATTTATTAAAAATTTCTGAGGGAAATATGCAAGTTTTATTAGTTCATAAACATTTAGGTTGATTCCAGTTATGTATATGCATGCTGTAAGTGAAAGTAAAGTGGGGATGGGGGATGGGGGGTGGGGTGGGTGGGGAGTTTCAGGATATTCAGGCACTAAAAGAAGTGAGTCAACCTGATTTATTGTGAATGAAATGGTTTAATAGTGCAATTTGTCTGTAGAAAAGGTATAGCAGAATGTGGAGATATATACCAAAAAACCAACAATCCAAACCAAACGGTAAAGCATTGGTGTAGAAAATGCTACATAAGACATACTACAGATGTATATGTTTGCATGCAATATCTTTATGTATTTATATCATTTATTAAAGTGAAACCCCGCTCTAGTTTCAGATGATACTAATTATCGAGGCAAAATCAAACAAATAGAATAAAATGATAAAAATTTCCTCAATATTGTCAGAAAGTATATATCAAAAAGTTTTTGAATTTTCAATTTTTATGTGTTCAAAAACAGAACAGAGAAACTGGTTACAGCCACATATGCAAAATGATTTATGTGTGCATGTAATATCTTTTACTTGGTCTGTACGTGATAATTGAATGAATATCATATCTTTTGTTTGGAATTCATCAACCACAACACCTTTTCCTTCCAAAGTCTCACTGCTTAATGTAAAGCAACTCTACAAAAATTTTGCAGTGAAGCATATGTATTGATAGTTTCCCCCAAACCATAATTAAACTTTGAAATTCCGTAACTCCCTCTTCTTATATCTGATTATATCAAAACTGCTAGTATTGTTAGTTGATTTTGCTCTGAAACATAAAGAGGAGTGGAATAACACCCTACGTTCTTAATGATTGTCTATAATGGGCCAAATCTTGACTGCATGGAAACATAGACTGGAGAGTAATGTTCGGCACTTGGATTAGATACTTCAGCAAGCTGAAGTTTGTCTTGCAGTGAAATTAGCCATCATTGATCCTGATATATGTTACTAATCAGATACAAGAGTTTTTCTGCGAATGTACGGCTATCAAAGTACATCAGTATACTCGGTGTTGTAATTTGTCAAGGGTTTGTACACAAGGTTAACATTTTGATGTATCTCATGAGTGATTAGAATGTGACTATGAAAAGAAAAGATTGTCTGAAATAGCATACCAAAACCAAAAGCATATACAGTGCTCACCTTTAGAGGTTTAATCAAAACCAAAAACCCTGAACCTTTACTTGCTGAAGTCTTGTCTATTAATATCACAATCCTGTTCATTGTGCATTAGTTTGTTTGTGAGGCTGTGCTAACAAAGAGTATATATATTTTTTATTAATTACAAGAGTGCTATATCATACAAAGTCTATCAGAGTGTGTTTGTCACGTTAGTTTGTTTGTGCAAGCATTTCATTTGTCTTTCCTACAATTCAGTCTGCTGTGTCATTTCGTGGGTCACCCAGCTGTGCTGCAGAACTTACAATGTAGATATTGACCCAGCTAGCCTCGAGCCGTCGAAACTTTTGAGTTCGAATGATGTTGAAGTTTTTCATGTGTGGCTGATACAGAGGTACCTTAGAGCGCTGAACCATACCATAACAATGTCTGAGTGTCAAAAGATATTGTATTATGACATGAAACTTGATTTTTTTTTTTTCATTATTGGACACAAATCTGTAGGCTGATTAATATGTTTTATTGAAAAAAGAGGCTTTTTTTTTACATCATGGCTGTACCACAAGCTATCTACCTTCGTTTCCATCCTCTGCTGAAAAAGAAAGAAAGAAAAAAACAACAACAAACCAACAAAAGTATAAACCAAGCAAAAAGCAAAATATAAATAATCAAGACAATGGCATGCATATAGAGGCAAATGTAAACGCCCATGGGCATTCATTCATTTTTTTTTTTCTATTTTCAATCCAGCATCCATACCAAACAGAGAGGCGTAAACTACTGCTCTTAGGATCATATATTCCCATTGAACAAGCACACAATGTGAAACTCATGGTAACAAATTTTGGGACCACTGTACAGCAGCCAATAAGGTCAATCACAGTATGGCTACTGCACATCATGATAGCTTTTAACTGTAGAATACATATGTGAAGTTTAGCTAATAAATACACTTATTTCTTTTTTTTAGGGTGATGTAATCAATATGATGATATTTTTGTAATGCAGTAGATAATTCAAAGACATATGAACATGATTTTGTGCTGAAAAGACATAGGGATAGTGTGGTGATTCGTCTTTGTCTTTATGGCATCGTAGTATAACTCCAATACATATGTTATTATCATTATCATTATGTTTAATATTATATCAATATTATTGTGATAATGATGATGATAAGAACAGTGATTGTTTTTATTATCATTATTGTATATCCTCGTTGTGTGTCCTTTTCTAAACATATTGAAGGCCAACTAGCTTTCTGTTAAAAAAAAAAGAACAATATCACTTAAATTACAAGAACTGTATGGCTGCTTATAGATTTATATGAAATGTTCACTAGACAATATTCAGCATTAAAATAGACATTGAGGCTAAGTAAGCATCTGCAAAAAAAGAAAGAAATATTGTTGTAGGAAACTGAGAGAAAATTGATGATAAATTACACTTCCTCCTTTTTAGCCATGTTTGAAAATCTCATTCTTCCCTCTATACCTCCAGGTACATTATCATATTATATTATCATATCCATTACCAGTTTTATTGTTGCTATTATCATCACTTCTTTTTTAGTGTATTTTCCTCGTACTCTTCTTCTTTCATCGTCGCCTTTTCTCCTTTATCCTCTTCCTCCTCCTCCGCCCTTTTTCTTTTTTTTTTCCCCAACAGATGCTATACTGTCTGTATTACTGTTAGGTCGTTTTCACTGTTGAGGTGAGAACTGTTTGATACCATTTATAGACTTGTATGTTCTATGCAGATGTAAAGTGTGGTTTCTGCAGTCGTAGTTTTTTTATTCTGCTTTGAAGTGTCATGTTACCACTGCGATGCTTTTAGGTTTTATCCCCCCCCCCCCCCCCCCCCCCCGTGATATTGTCTGTGGTAATTGCATTGTTTTGTTAATTAAGGGCTGAATTATTGATAGCTGGAAACTTTCATTTTGACAAACTTTAATTTCTGCAGATCTTTCTTAAGTATTGCTGTGTCATACATTCTCTTTTATGGCCATCAGGTTCACGTGCAAATTATGGGAATATATTACCTCATGCAGGGTAGAAATACTATAACAAATCAGTATACCCAGTATACTTCATATTTATTCTCAACTCTATACTCAACAGTAATATAGTGGAATGATAAAAGTACACATATATATCTACTGTGGTCAAATATATTGAGCATACATGAATATATAAGTTAACTACGTGACATGTAAGAGTGTATGAGTGTGGCAATTTGAATTTATCAAAGTTTGATCTTGTGTTCTCGTACTCAACGAATATTACTGCAAGCATTTCTGCCTACTCATTTTAATAGCCTACGATAATGTCCTGTCCAGTTTACAGACTTACAGAATTTGTGCATGCATGATTACATGTTGACATGTAAGACTGTACTGCTTAATTATACTTCTCTTTGAGTATCATTATACCGCGACCAGGGTTTGGTGGTTTCTTTGAATCGTCAAAGTTGAGGGAAGTCATTCTATGTATGTTTGATATATTTAAATCAATATGGACCAGAGACTGTTTAGGCAAAAGGGTGAGTACACTAAAATACCTCAAACAAACACAGTATAACGGCACAAATTCATAATTGTGAGGAACGTGGCTCACATTATAATTGGAACACCTATTAGGTCACAGTTGACTGAGAAGAATAAACAAGCATTTAAATTGACAAATTTACTTCAAATAGCTTTTGCATATCCACACAGGTAAAAAAAGAACGAAAAAAAGTGACCTGTCTTTAGCACCAGATAAAGGAAAAAATATGATTCAGGAATGTTGCTGGAAATAAAAAATGTGTTATTTTCTAATCTGTACAATACCTTCAATATGGTTCCAATATGAAAACAATATTATGCACTTCTGAAGGTAGACAAAATCAAGAAAAGGGGATGAAGAAGTATAAGGCAGTCCTAATGTAGATATGAAATAATTTGCTCAATTGGAATTGCAATTAGGAAGATAGGCCATAATTATGAAAGTGTTGAAAAAAAATGGAAATGAAAAAATGAATTCAAAATGAAAGCATTTTGGTCTATTAGTATATTTCATAGCAGAAACAAAAGAATTTTTCCTGACAAAGCCCTTTCTATCTCTAAAAAGTAAGATTCAGGTGTCTCTTGACTACTTTTGGAGACCAGTTATTCTACAGTTGACAAGTCATTTCCAGATATTGAACATTTTGACCAAAAAAAAATAAAAAATACCAATAATCTATTTATCATTTTTTGCCAAATGTAATTCAGATTGTGTTTCTCTGATGACATGAGATTGCACTGTGACAGTTTTAAAGTGACATTGATCCATGATTTATCATGTATTAATGATATATTGGAGATAGAGAAGTATAAGGGGTATAATATAAAAGATACATAAAAAATGAAACATATTGTAACTGTTAGTAACAGAGTTGCACTTATTTTGGCTTTCATTTGTGTGTATTCGGCCTCAAGTGTAGATTGAGTAAGACGTGTGCTATCTTAGCCGAGTGTGTGTTACCTTGAACAACAAAATTATATTTTCATATATTTTCAGCTACGAGCTTTGAGATGATTTGTGCAATTCGTTTGTAGGACTTTTTATTTTGAATTTAAAGAGTTATTCTGTGGTTTTTATGTGCAAAATATTGATTGTTTACAAAATGTATATACTCTTGATTGAAAACTGTTGATTTAGCAGAACAGTTATTCAATGTAACTTTTACAAAATAACTTTATTACATGCAAATACATTGCTATGAATAGATATGAACATATATTTAAGATTATTCTATACATGATGATATACTGGACTTTGCTTTTCTTACTCATAGACATTGTGAGCTTATTAATTAAAGTTTTTCTTCATATGCTTACAATTATATGAATATATACATATATATATATATATATATATGTCTGAATTATAATGTGTACCTGACAAATGGAATGAATGACAGATTGACTTTGCAGAGCGTTTCTCAACAATTAACTTGTAAGCTTACGGACTGGTTATTGGTAGCATTTAAGTGGATTAATTTACATCAAAAGATAACCACAGTGATTGCTTATAGGACTTGATGTTATATGTTATGTAACATACTTAATATGTAGTGGATTACAAGAGACTGACCTTTGACTTTTGACCTTCTCATGTGCTGTGTGAAGCAAGCTGAGATATATTAGAACTGCAATAAACTCTAAACTCTTCAAATCAAGTTTCTTTGCATTCCATGGTATGATGCTTTGTTGTTTTGTAAAAAGATGTTTAATACTCTCTCTCTCTCACACACACACACACACACACACACACACACACATATGCACATGATATGTATGTATGTATGTATATATATATATATATATATATATATATATATATATATATATATATAGCAATAATAATGTCACAATAGAGGAATGCATTAAATGCCAATTGCCTTGATTTTAATGCATTCCTCTATTGTGACATTATTATTGCTATTTCTAGAACTGCCAATATGCGGGGCAAAAAAAAAAATATATATATATATATATAAATAATCTGTATCATATATGATAGGTGCAAGAAATTTTGCTTGAACAGGGTAACTGAGGTGGCAGCATCATGTAGGGCTATGCGTAAGAAATCAATAGGTATCACATATGTGTGTATATGTGTATATATATGTTTATATATATTTTTTATATACATACATATATATGTATATATATTCTTATATGGATAGATAGACAGATAAAAAAAATGCATCATATAAAACTTACAATAAAATCTGTCTATTGCAATAAATAATGAGAAATAAATAATGATCTGTACAGAAAGGTAACCCCTATGGGCAGTTGGCTGCAGGTTAGATTTTGTTCTGTGCTGCAATTGGAAACAATGACTGTTCAACATTTTTTTCTTTGTTACCAGCAATGTTACCAGCAAATAGCATAAGTAAAAAAAAAAAAATTGATTATTTCCCCCTTCTTTTGTTTACATTTTAATATCCCATAACCACCCACCCCCCCCCCCCAAAAAAAAGGAGACTAGATATGCATAAGTCAGAAGAAATGGATCATATTCATCATATATTTCTGTTTCTCTCATTTAGATCTTCCACAGGAAATGATCATTTGTGTATTCAAACCACATTCGTGCACGATCAGGATATGCAAACAGGATAATAAAACTAACTTTGTCCCTAGCAATGTACATTGACATCATAGTTACAAAAGATGATAGACAGTTATGACATCCAAGTCTGTAAACAGCAATGATTAATGTCATCAAGTTTCTTCTGTTTTATTTTTCCTGCTATGTTGTCATAGTGATAGCTTTCAGCATGAGTCAGTTCAAGAAGCAGATGGTTTTTTTCCCATCAGACACCACAAACTATGAAATTGAGAAAAACATTGTAACCTGACATTACATTAATTGCTTTAGAATGAACTTTGCTGGAAAGAACACAGCATGAAACAGTGTTGAATTGGAAACACAGTGTCCCACAGTGTGCTCACAGTGTGTTCATAGAGTTGACTATGTGAACATCACACTGAACACGGTTAGACATGGTGTTCTTTTCCCCAGGGTTAAAAATTCTACCAAGTGATACTTACAAAATATTTCATTTACATGTTAGTAGCTGCATTTACCCACAGGGGTAAACGGATTTTGCATCACAATGCAAAAATCAATTTTATTTGCCACAGGAATTCAAATGTGCAGACCTGCTGTGTAGCAAGTTGCTTTATGGGATAAAACAGAAAACATTGTCAAAGTCTTGGTGTGCTGTGAAAACACACACCACGCAGGCAAAATTATCGCAATATTTTAAAAAGATACAAACAAATCTTGGGGGACTGATTTTCACATTGCAATGCGGATCGCAATAGTTAACAAAAGCTTTGTGTCTAAACACACTAATTTTTAACAGGATTTACATCACATTGCAAAATCAATATATTAAAAAAACATTAATTTCAGGTGCATGTGAATGTGACTATTCAACATGGTTGTAAAGATCACCTGCCCCTCCCAAAACACACTTTTTTTTTGATCATCAGAAAAATTAATAGATAAACACATGTAGATCAAAAAATGGGAACAAAAATGGCATCGCTTGCTGTAGGACAAATATCACCCTTGGATCTCGGCAATGGCAGAATGAGTTCAGAAGAATGCAAATCACATCTTTTTGATAAAATGCCTTTGAAATGCGTACATGCATTTATAAAGAGCCACGCTTGTACTCGTATGTTCATATGTAGGCCTACCAGTCTGAATGTGATTGGGTGAAATCAACAGAAATCTACTGAAACAATTCTAAACCTTTCAAGTCAACAGTAAGGTGGCTGAAGCATTAATCAATGAGCATGTTTACATGTAGGCCTTTGATAGTAAATACACACATAGAACAGGGCCGGTGCAGTGTTTTCAAAACTGTGGGGCCCCACTTCCGGGTTTCATGAGTTAACAAGCAAAAAAAAAAAAACAACAAAAAACAAAAAAAGGCTCATCTCTTCTCCCCATCCACTTCCGGGTTTCTTCAGCTGACAAGCAAAAAAAAAAAAAAAAAAGAAAAAAAGAAAAAAAAAGGTCCTCAGCTCATCTCTACCCATCCATTTCTGGGTTTCTTCAAAAAAAAAAAGGTCTTCCGAGAAAAAAAAAATACCTTACCGCCGCCATACTTCAAGATCCCCTATCTATTTCTATTTTAGTGCCACTTACGTAATTCCGGGTTAAAAAAAAAGTGTGGGGGCCCAAAGTGACACCTTATGTATTCCTTTGGATGGTGCACAAAAAGTAAACACACACACAGTAAACATACAGATGCATACTCACATAAATATACGAAATTGTAAAAACTTTAAGATGAAGCCCTGACCAATGGGTAGGATATTATAACCTGTTATCTATGTACTTCTAATAGAGTCAGAACACCTCACAACAATCTGCTGTTTCATGCACATAAACTGTACATGGAAGCACAGACAGGCTCATTCTGTGCAGAGGTGGCCTTATTCACCTGTACCTGAAGGTATTTGCACAAGTCATTCTATCTATAAATGCTCTTATTCAGCAATTTTGGTTGTTATTCAATTTGAAGGTCATTGTGTATAGCGAGTGTGTATACTCCTGACAAAGTGATATCATATTCACAATCAATGACAAATCTATGTATACACACGCAGCACACACTGATGTTCATCCATTAAATTGTCGATGTTTACAAACCATTGCTCTCATGCATGTACACATAATGTGAAAGCTGTTTAGATTGTCACCATAGAGGGCAGTATGGCAGTTTATCATTGTACAGTCCATTAATCCTGGGTCTCACTCAGATAACCAAAAATGCATGATACCACTGGAGCTCATTAATGTCTGACACATAGTAAAAAGCCTCACAGATTTCTCAAACATTAATTTTCTGATTTTAGTATCATTTCTACTGTATTCTACAGACACAGGTCACAAAAACACATGAAAGCCAGCCACCAGACAGACATAGTTTAGATAGAATGCAATATCAAGCTTGAGGGGATTAGGCATTTTAAAAGCACTCTACGTCAATTCAGCAGACCATGGCATGGCATTGTGCTAAATGAAAAACGAACGAGGAGCAGATTTCAGCTTATTCAAAGACTATGAAAGTCAGACAGGAGGCTGCTAAAATGTTGAACTTCGCCTGGGCACTGTTTCATGAAAGTTGTCAGCCCTGACAAGTTGTCAGTCTCTGACAATCACCATAGCAACAGTCAGTGACCAAAGCTTCTCGGCCAATCAAAACCAAGGATTTTGCTGAAGTTGTCAGAGACTGACACTGACAACTTGTCAGCACTGACTAAATTGATGAAACACCCCCTGGTATTTAAACAAAATACAATTGTAGAGATTGGCAAGCTCATGTAGATCATCTTCATTTTGTAGTTCTCTTGCTTGGCCTGACTGTCTCTGACTTTATCAGGAAAGCTACACGTAGATGATAGGCCACATTACCTCAGCACTGAGATGTAAAGGATGGATACAGTTTTCCATTTATCATCTGAACATATAGTTTGTGAGAACTACAAAATAGGGTGATGTTATGATGGCAATATACGCATCTAGTGCTGTCAGCTCTTGCTCACACAGTCATACACTTCACTGTCAGAATGGAGAAGACATCTTTCCCATGAACTCTCCCTCTCTTGTGTCTCTGTGTGTAGTGAGTGTGTTTGTGGATGTACATGCATGTGCTATCTGTGTGACAGACAGAAAAAAACAAACAAAGGGATTGATCAGAATATGAAAAGAAAAAGAGGTTAGTGTACATCACTGTTAAAGTTTCACAATGTATAGGTTGTTCACATGAATTGCCTCTCAAGTATGCTCAAGTAAGGTCATAAAGCATCGTGACTTGCTATGGCTTGTGAGCTCTGGAGAGGATTTAACAAGCAGAACAAAATGAAAGATGAATGTTCCAATCTTGGATTTTCCCAAATTTTGAGACTGCTGTCATTCTTTATTGCTGTCTTGTCTGTTAGTGTAGTAATGCATGTATTCTTGTTGATGTGGATAACTTTGCAAGGCTTTGTGTAATGCCCATGTACTGGGTTTCGTGTGGGGTGATTTGGAAGGACCAATACCAACCATGATTTATGAAATGAAATGAAATGAAATGAAATTTATTCATATTCCACATAGTGGACATTATATGATAAGATATACAGGGTATAACACATAGTGGATATAATATCAATACTATACAGAGTATATAACATGTATATACAAAATATCGTGATATTCTGAGATAAAATCACACCATGTACAAATGTGGAGGGGACTACTTAGAAGCACTGCTTGTTAAATGTAGTCCCCCTACATATTATAGACAAAATAGTATCAAAGATAAGGCTGAGTGGAATAACAAAAACACCATATATACACTATTTACAAGGGCACAATTATGAACCGTACTATGGATATACAATAAGTCATGTATATGTTACAAAGCACAGGTTTATGTATAAAGTGTTTACAGTGTACATTATATACCATTAGAATAATGAATGAAACAGAAGATAACCTTCCGAGTATACTTAATGAAAGTACTTCTAGAAAACATTGATTGAAGTATACATATACGTTTTATTACCATAAAACTGTTTATCAATACTTATCAAGAAACAAAGTTTTAAGCTTATACTTAAAGCTATTCAAGCTCTGAGCTTGTTTTAGTGAACGATCAAAGGAATTCCAAAGCTTAGGACCAGTAAACATGAAATTTCTGTTACCAAAACTAGTTCTATTTTTAGGAAGATGATAATCATTCGCATTCCTCGTTGAGTAATTATGTATAACATTATTTTTTCGAAACATTTCCTTAAATACAGCAGGGGTAGCGTTAATTTCTACATTGTACATAAAACAACCCAGCTGAAGACGATATAAATCAGTAATCTTAAGAATACGGTTTTCTTTAAACAAGACATCAGTGTGTGATCTATAAGCGGTATTGCATATTAAACGCATCGCTCTTTTCTGCAAGAGAAGTACCCTGTCCATTTTTGTTTGTATTGCATTTCCCCATGCCATTACGCCATAATTAAGGTAAGGAAGAATAAGAGTTGAATATAACATAAGAAGCACTGACTTGGGGAGAATCCGTTTAACGTGATTAATAATGCCAATATTTCTTGACACTATCTTACAAATATTATCAATATGACAATTCCAAGTTAGCTTATTGTCAATTGTAATACCGAGAAATTTTGTAGTCTTGACTTCTTTAATGACAGAATTATCAAATATCACTTGGTCAGGAAGTTGTTTAACAGAGTTACTAAATAACATGTAATTGGTTTTTTGTTTATTTAAAGATAATTTATTTGCTTTTATCCAATTTGTTACATGTGTAAGTTCTACATTTAAAACTTCTACTAACTTATTAGGATCACTGTGAGTATAGAATATGTTTGAATCATCAGCAAAAAGGATAAATGAGAGAACACTCGAAGAACATCGAATGTCATTTACATAAATAGAGAATAACAGTGGACCAAGAAGGCTTCCTTGGGGAACTCCACACGTGATTGGTACCGTAGACGAATTATACCCATCAATGGTAACGAATTGCTTTCTTCCAGAAAGATAACTTTCGAACCATTCCAGAGCCTTACCTCTAATACCATAGTGCGCAAGTTTGTATAACAGAATGTCGTGATTTATAGTATCGAATGCTTTAGAAAAATTTAAGCATTTAAGCATGAGCCCCACTTAAATGGAAGAAATATTTGTTTTCAGACCCTTCACGACTATGCTGGGGCCACAGTAACGGCTTCTACTCTCAGTTCCAGGTATTGTTACCGTACCTCGACCCCTGGTCAACTTCCCTTAAAACAAACTGCATTCAAAGTCAATGAAGAACACGCCTTTCCAATGTTTACAGTCCATGCTCATTCAATCGCATGATCACAATCCACAACCACCACAACCAAAATACCAGTTTCAAACAGAGTTTAATAATCATACAGAACTGGAGGGCAAGCAGAAAATTGGGGCCTACATCTTTTCTCTGAAGTGAGTCGACACAAAGACAGATTAGAAGTGGAAGGCCCGAGTTTTGAGCAGTTACATATTCTTTTAATTGTAGGCTTATGCGAGCATCATCTAACATAATTGGAAGGAAAGAAAAAAAAATAATGTTGTACAAAACTCTTTTTTTTTTCACTTGTCACTAAAGCAAATGGTTTTGAATGTCATGAAGAATGAACTGTGCAAGACCAAGGGTATAAAAGATCATATCTACATTCCCAGTACATTGATACATAGCATATTAAACATAACATAAACACAGGCCGGGAAAAATGAAATTCAACAAGAATGGAAAATGTAATTCAACAAGAATGGAAAATCAAACCCTCTTGGTCTTGCTTAATTTGGTCTGGAAGCTGTTACAGACATGACTAGGGTCACGGTGCACAGGAGATTCTTCAGATATTACAACTTACAAGAAAAAAATAGTCACCATGGCAACAAACAGACGTGAAGCCCATAGAAGCTGAACTGCCAGATTACAAGTGTCACTTAGTATAATATGAAACATGTATGCAAACTGATGACTGAAGTGCTATCCTTGAGGATACTGTCGTCACTTTCTTAAATAATATTTTTGCTCTGGTCTTACATACCTAATTATTTTTCATTCCGCTAAAACCTACACAGCATCAAGATGAGAAATGGGACACTGTGTGAGGTGCTTCAGACAAAACGTTTCCATAACATACCAGCTTCATTTTACATAATATAAATGAGCATCCTAAAGGATCTGCATGCTGAATCATATCATAACATCAAGAAAAAAAGATCATAAGAAAGGCAGAGCCTTAAACCTACAGGTTGTACATAAATCCACAAATGTGCATTGAAGAGGTGGATGTAGTATAATTTTCTGGCAGGTTGTAGAAGCAGGACAGAAAAGTGCAGAATTACAGACACAAAATCTTCTCTTTCTCTTTTGGAATGGTTTCATTGTGTGGCACCACAGGAAAAAAAAAATCCAAGTTTGCACTTGCAGACTTTGGCAGTTCACAGTATTGGAGACCAGGACCACGAAGGGAGAATAGTTTGTACAGATTATGAGTTGTTCATATTCAGAGACCTGGTTACATGGCTCCAGGCAGGGCAAAGCACATGAAAATGGAGCCCATTTTTAACTTTTTCGCCCTCAAATTCCCACATCTCAAGAGAACCCTGCGAAAAAGTATAAAAAACAAAAACAAAAACAAAAAACTGCACCAACAAAATCTTGGGCTAGTATCTCGAAAAAAACCCAACAAATTTCAGTATAAAATGAAAATGTTCATAATTCACTTTCACAACCTAAATACAGTCAACTATGAAAATACACCATATGCAAACACAAAAATCAAGAACTTAAAGATTCTTCACACCTGACTGATTAAAAATGTGCACAAAAAATTGAATTTGGTTTACAATAGGCATGTAACAATCCAGCAATGTAGACCTTAGCAAATATGACTTTGAATACACAAAACTATGTTCAAGGTAAGACTGTAAAAAATGCTCCACTATATTTAAATATATTTTGTATTTACATTGCATACTCCTTGATTTATACAGTAAAATAACAAATTTGAAATAAGACATTTGGTACAGCAAATGAACAATGATATCACCAACACTGTGTAGTGTAGTACTGCCCTTTCTAGTCAATTACACACATCTTAAGTCGTTGCTGTTTTTCCATAAAAATAGAAATGAAAATAACCTTGTTCATTCAAATCTTTGATAATTAAATTTACAATTTGGAAATTGCATAATATCAACATTGCATAACATTGGAATTAGAGAATAAAGCTTTTCAAACATATTAAGAGCAAACAAGAATATAATGATTTTCTATATCCATCTCTCAAATCTTTTTAATAAATGTATTAAAGATATATGACGCTGCAATCTAATATTTTGCAAAGGCAAGTTTACAAGGCAGTGTGAGATGCCACCCCTAGGAACATACACTTGTGACGTTCTTGTACTTAACCCTCCTTGTGCGTGAAGTGCTGATTGGCACAGAAAATCCCACAGCATTGTACACACTGTCCAAAGTCCCTGACACAGAATGGTTTAAGTTAAATCTTGAACACATTGACTGCTGGTGAGGCAGTTCGCTTCTCAGATCACTGCGGCAGGTGGAGAACGGAGCAATAAAGAGCTTCTTGCGCGCTCTCCTTGGTTCAATCTGGTTAGGTCAACGGAACCTGGATTGAGACTAGCAGTTTCACACTAACAACAGAGAGCAGATTATGAGGACTACTGCAAAAGTGGACATTTTCTTGTTGAGCAATTTCTTCTTCTTCTTCTTCTTCTTTTTTCACTCTGCTGGGTAAGATGAATTTTGGGGGCATTTTCAATTCTGCAAGATCAAAAATGATACGGTATCACATATGACAAGCAAAATGTTCTCATGCTTTTATGTTTGGGCTAGTTTCATGGTGCATGCAATGCACAAAAATTTCCCCTTTTACAATAGTCATACAAAGTTAAGTTGTGGCACTCAATGGCAGTCTCCTGCTTGTCTACCTCAAGTTGTCACATTGAAATGGGAATGTGACTACAACTCTGAACCCATGAGCATTTCAGTCTCACCGACAGAGCCAATTCATTGACTTCTACTACCGGAGTGCCTTCAGCAGAATGGAAGCAGCGACACGCATTACTATACATTGAATATTTCTTGCGGGAAAGGGTCTGTCGTTGAATCTGGATAGCATGCCCAAAGTAGAATATTCATCAAAGGTTGCCATGATCAAGGTTTAGAATCACTATTAAAATACCGGTACAGTTATGACCATCAAGTCTCGAGTGCTGTGAATAGAAATAGCATCCACAGTCAGTTTGTGAATCACTTGATATCCCTCTATTACGTATTTAAAACTTTGGCACTGCATCACTCTGAACTAAGCATACAGCTCACACATGTTTATACTTATGTGGGACTACATTGATAAAAATTAAAATGATGTTTTTCCTGTTCAGCTACAGTAATACCTTCCCACTTTCGATTCTTGGGTGGGGGCACAAAAAACATAAACAAACATACGAACAAACAAGTAACTTTCAGCCATTTCTATTTTCTCTTGAAGATGTAAAATATCAATAAAATATTACAATGAATATTAATGCTCTTGACACAAGCCCACATAAAAGGCAGTGAACATCCTTCCTACACAGTTCTTCCTAACTCGACATGATCTGGTTACTGACTTTTGCCAGAGGGAGAAATGAATGAGTCACCTTTACCATGATTCGCAGTGTTTCCTTACGAAAGAATTGTTCCAAATTCCCAGAAACCTCTTGGTAATGTCTAAATTGGCAATGTGAACATTTATGACAACAAGGAAGAAACCTTCAGTATTGAAAAAAACAATCGATCAACCAAACAACCAGGAAAAACAGAAAGCAAGAAAAACCCACTGATGTGTGTGTATTTTTTGAATGACAAATCTACTCAAATGCAATCAACAACACAAGTCAGGACAAAAATAACTCTTGGAGGAAGTCTACTGTTACACACAACCATCCCAGTCTACAAAAGAAAAAACAAAATGTGATTAAGTTCAGATACAACTGCACTCTGGTGCGCTGAAACATACTATAGAACTCTGCCTGAACTACAGAACTACACATCACTAATTGGGGGTACAAGGGTTCCTCACATACTGCAAATGATGTCATCTTTAATATCTGTGAGACAAAATGTTTTTCAACATTCACATCATTTCTTGCTGATTCCTACACTTCCACAAAATATTTCAAACTTGGGGGAATTACACTCTTGCTGCCATGATTTAAGGTCAAATCAGCTAAAAACATGACATCATTCCTTAATGCTGTATTAACTCTGTTTGCATAACAATTTACATGTGCACTGTTACATAATTCTGATGACAAAAGTCAACTCGCCTTATAGGATTTCTGGTGTGTAATTTTTCTGAAAATGTTTTGGGTGACTTTTTGACACAGTTGTCAGGCAACTTTCACCATGATGTCGCAAATTTTCGTCATAATGTTGCAAATTTTGAATGTCATGAGCGAGGAACATAAAAGCAAACATTTAAACACGAAAGGATCGGTCAATACCTTACAGATATAAACATTTTACAGATGTATCAAACACATGAAGCTAATACATGACAGTGTTACTTCAAATTACACCTTCCACTGAATGGTATATTTGTGGATCTCCCCATTTGAACACACATTTGTTTTAGAACTAAGAAAAATATATATCTTATTATGTGCTTAGTCAGTAAACGTAAACAGTTTCATTGAATATCATTGATAGTTGACTGCTTTGTTCTTTAAGGCTTGCTATTAGAAAGAACATTTCCTCACATAGGAGAACACATTCTTAACTGGTAATACGGAAACCCTGTTGTATTCTTGGAGAAAAAAAAATCCTGCAAAAAAAGTTATGTGACAAAACTTTTCCAAATTCTTCACTTTAAAACTATCATGGCTTATCCCCATTACCAGGCAGGGTTTACACACCCTGCTACAAAAGTGTTTATGGGATTTTCAAGTTATCTTGCGATCAAATATTTCTCTAATCAAGGTGGCGTAACGTCCACCGAATTCAGTCATTGTCACATGAATAAAATGTGAGTGTTGATAGTTATACAGATCAGAAAATAACAATGTACACCTTTTATGTGTCCATAAAAACCTATACTACTTTTTACTATAATATGAATAGGAACATGGCATTTTGTAGTTTTGCATTTGTATAAAACACACTACTTTTTTTTTTTTCTCCCCCAACCATCATAGTATAGTTTCATGTTACATGTGCAAAGATTATGCCTACATCACATATGTTGGTTGTATACATATTCTGACCATACATGTAGCAGAAAATGCATACAGATATCATGTGCTCAGTGCTGTAGTGTATGTTACAGTGTCGTGAGGTGCATCATGTGAAGTATCTAGCAGAAATAAGCGCCACTAGAAGCTTTAGTCATGCTCAATGGAGCAAAATCTTGACTTGCTGAAATTAATCACTCAACACATGAAATGATCTAGGCTTGTCTCGTATCAATTACTGATCACACAACACTCTGTAAGCACTACACCAACTTATGCCTGTAAGACAGCATCAACCGAACTATTCAAATCTTCATCCTCAAAAAAAAAAATCATCTAGGGATACATAAGTAATTAATTCCTCCCAAACATTCGTTTCTCCTGTGCATCTGTGTCAGGAGCCTTTAAAGCTACTCAGCGTACAATTCAGGATTCATCGCAAGAGTGAATTTCAGATGGTGAGCCCCACATGTGTGCCAATGAACTGAATCCCATGTGAACAAAAAGTGATTCTGGAGATACCATGGTAGTCTAAACACAAGTTTGCACCTATCTAATGCCATACAGAAAATGACACAAGGTACAGATGATTGTTAAAATTTTGGCAGTAATACGTATCACCGTCTGCATCCTATGTGGGTGGAAATGAGCTGCTTGGCAGAGGTCTGCATTATCGCAGTGACTGGTAGGGTGCATTCAGTGTAAAAAAGACACTTACATACACACACACACACACACACACATATATACACACACATAAATGGGGTTCTTAAAAAAAAATGCTATGAAAGCAGTTGTTGCTAATTGGATGTTGGGTGCTATCAAAGTATATATGTTAATATCCATAACTGATTCCAACTTAGAGCTGTTTTACTAAGCAGACAAGGAGACATGCTATTCGTGCAAAACCAATTTCATTTTTACCATGGTACACTGTCCTCTACCTTGTATGCAGAATCTGTCTACAGAATTTGGTTTACTATTGTTTTTATGCGACATCAAAATGATTCTTGCTAATCCGATTGGCCGATTGTTCATCACGTGACATACAGTTAAAAGCACCATTGCACGCTGTTGCTGTTGAGCTGTGCAATTTTTGTCATGCAAGAATGGATTGAGTATGGCTGCTGTCGCCAATTAAAATTGACTCCTAAATCAAACTCATGATCAACATGTAGTTTTTGCCCCCTTGCACGCTTCATGACGTCACTGTAAACATACCTTTGCTGCATCAACTATAAGTTACAAGAACGCATTCAGTCACTCATTTCAATGTCAACAACTTCAACCGATCACTTTTATGCATACAACTGACTGTACTGCACCACCCATTCGCCTGAAAAAAAAAAAAAAATGGTTGCCATTTCTGTACTTGATTAAAAAATGTGTGGACCACATCCGTTAACGTCCTAAGTTGTATAAAACAAATAGTGTAAAGTTGTATAAAACAAATAGTGTAAGGACTTCACTTGTGCAAGGGAACAAGATTTCACACATGAATATAGCACAAGAACATGGTACAAGATTTGGCCTCTCTGAATAGAACGCTCCTATTCTTTATAATCTCGTGTGAAATCTTGAATCATTTCACTCGTGACCATTTACTATTTGTAAAAGAGTGATCTGTAGAAGATCACGAGATTAACATGAACGTACAGTTGCCCACATCCATACACCTCTGCTTAGGACAATTATGGTTTCCAAAGTCCACTTTTGACTTTTTTTTTATCGCTCTCGCTATCTGCAGCTGCACTGCCTTTTCTCGAGCAGACTGTCATCATTGTAAGGAGGTTCAACAACAGCTGCTGTAATATGAGTTACTGTACACTACAACTTATGACAGGATTTGATAAAATTCTGAGCAGTATAAAAAAATAATAATTGTACACCTATTTGCTATGAACATAAAATGCTGAATAAAGAACTCCTAACTGATCAAATAACAAATGGACATATTCTTGACATCAATTCACTTGAAGCAAATCAAGAAGAGTACAAAAAAGAAATATAAGAGTCTTTCACATTGAACATGTACCACAATAGTTTGATGGTAGGCCCAGGACTCTGTAACACCCTGATCACACAAATCTTACATGGAAGGCATCTTCTTTCTTTTCATGGACTCATAGCAGTGTGGGCAGAGATTATCTGTCCATTCAGAGCCAAAGGACTTGCAGCCAAAGGTGCGACACTGGTTGGCGGATCTCTCCTCCCTTGATAGGGAGACTTTCTTGCCCCTGACGTGGGTGGCGTAGGGATTGGAGCGTGCCTCAATGTGCAGGTTGTGGATGGGTACTACTCTCTGTGAGACCACGGGGGCTTGAGGCTGGTAGCGCTGCGTGACGTGGTACCGACCCTGGTGCTGTACTGCTGGGTTCCTGGATGTGTTGCCAGCCAGCCTCTCCATACCCGGATTACCTTGATATGACGATGGGGAGCCTGCATCGGCGTACTGGATGCCTCGGGCATGGACGCTATCTGGATAATCTTGCCGGTGGGGTACACTCCTCGGTGCGGAAGACGTCGGTTTGCCCATGCGCGCTCTCGGTATTGTGGTGTAACTGAGCGCTGTCTCATTAGTTCTTTCATCGTCATCCAGGAAATGATCCTGAACACGATTGACCCTGATCTGCCGACTGCGATTCTCCTCTGCGGCAATCCTTCTCCTCATTGCAATGTTCTCCTGGTACCTCCCCTTGGCCGCTTCCAGGTAATTTCTGATCATCTCCTCATGACCCTGCAGACGGATGTCGTCCATCTTCGCTGCAACAACTATAGAGCGGTCACTGATGTCGCCGATGGTCACTGCAGAATTCTTGGACACCGGCTGCTTCTCGATTAACTGTGGAGTATCTCCTGCATTCTTGCGGGAGGACTTCTTGCCTTTGTCGAGGCCAGCAAAGTGCTTCAGCTTCTTCCCAAATGACTTGGACTTCTCCTTGCTTCCACTCTTGGAGCTCTTCTCCGACCCGCTAGAGTTGCTGCGGGATACCTCCACCTTGACTGTCCTCACTCCATCCTCCTTTGGGGGCAACATTTCCCACTCGTCTCCCTGGCTATCCAGACTGCTGTCTGGAACCTCTAGGCGCACCAGCTCTAGGTACTTGTTCAGGAGCTGGACCTTCTCCTCGGGACTGTACACCAGTCTCCGGAAGCCTTCGTTCTTGGCGTTGTTCTGGTTCTCATCCTTCCACTCCCATCCTATCCCGGGATCCACAATGAAGTGCAACGTCAGGAGTTGGTGGTCTGAATTTGTGACTGGAATGACTGCAAAGAAAACACGATAGGGAAAAAAAAGAAGAAAATGAAAATGTATCTTGTAGTTGGCAAATCTTGGCCACATGCTAGACATGTCAATATGTGCTTTATCTGATGTTGATTCAGTGAAACAATAGATCAATTACCAAGGAAGATTGACAAGAGCCACTTCAGCTGTGTACAATCAAACGTGTGCAGCGAAGCTATTCCTTCAAATTCCTTATAATTTGTTCTATACATCAACGATAAAAACCTTGCAAAGAAAACTATACCTCATAAATGTCAACAGTATTTTGAAGTAGCGGTTTGGATAAGGTTCAGTAATGAACTGTGTTCTTCATGATGGCAATGTTCCCTGTACATATTTGAGTGGATGTCCACAAGAAGAGCAAAACTTTACCATTGCCTTTCATCAGTTAGTAGATGTATTCATAACACAATATGATTTTTAACATAAAGGAAGCAAATATCCCACGAACATCACTATTCTACATAAATTACAAGAACCTTCGACATTGTAATACCATTTTCATTAACTATCAGTTGGAGTCTACAGATAACATCCACAAATGTAGTTTTTCTTTGAGGGAGGGAGAGGAGGGGAGCTGTGAACTGACCTGGAGGTTTCCTCTTCAGTTCTGGTTCCCTGTGGCTGTCGACCTCCATGGGGACAAGGGCTGAGAAGTGGGAGGCGTCGTAGGTCAGCACCAGGGGCGACCGATGGCACTCCATGGGTTGCAACTCCACGGGGAGGTAGATGCCGCCGAAGGGGATGGGGGCAAGGGGCTGGCCGTCGGAATCCCTCAGCACGGTGTCGGCCACCACGATGATGGGTCGCCGCAGGATGTGGCAGAGGACGAAGACGTGGAACTCCTCCAGGCTCTCGTACATGACCTCCTCGTCGTCATTGATGTAAGGTTGGTCTTCAGCCAGCGAGGGTAAGTGCCTGGTAAACCAAAATAATAATGATAAAATATGCAAACACAAAGTCTTGTATAATCGATGCATGCTTATTTGTTTGTTCATTTGTTCGTTTCTTTGATTTTCCATCTGAGAAGATGTCTGGAAAGCTCCAAATTCAGCTGCACTAGCTCGTCTCCCATGGGATGCAGTTGAAAGTAAAGCGGGACCACTTCATTGGATTATGCACCCTGCTCTTTGGGATGAATGCATGAAGTGGGATCTTTTGCATGCATGAGTTGGGACTCTTTTACGGGACCTCCATTTTATGTCTACATGAGGGACAGAGTGTTTTGATCTTACTAGAGGGGACGGTATGATAACACACAACATTGCTCAGTTAGACTTGGGAATTGAACCTGAGTCCTTTGGATCTGGAGGCAGACTGCACTACTGATTTAGCCAAATCACCACCAAAATGCACTTATACAAATGCACTTATACAAAACCAAACTACAAATTTGTACTTTGTAAAAAATGGATCTAATGAAGGATTATCCAACAATTTCACACTTAAATAATTCCAGTTTAACACTTTGCAACTTGTGAAAAAACAGATAAAAAGACAAGGAGTAGGAGCATAAAAATATCCATTTTTCCCTTTCAATGCAAAGAGTAGGAAGAAAATGAACACACACAAACCAAGTGTATATGAGAAGGTGAAGGGAAGTGAAAGTAGAATCAATGAGGGCATTAGTAAGAATTACCCACACACAATACCTTTTGAACAGTTTAACATGCCCGAGGTGATAGCCCAGGGTGTTCGGACTGGCTTGATTCATTATGTGAAGGTATAGAGTATGGGTAGTTATACTACTCTGAACAAAATGATGTGCATTATTTGATTTAGAAAATAATGAAGTCTATCCTCATCATTTCATAAGTCACCCTTATCGCAAGTAAAATGAAACGACCTGTCCTGTCATCATTGTGACGTGAAAGTGTTAATGGCAGGTCGTTATACTTTGCTAATGACCGGACATAAGCAAAATAAATGCCTGGTCATGTGTATGCTCTCAACCAATCACTCGATTAGTATCTGCTTTGTCATTTTGTAATGGGAATCAGAGAGTCATCAAATTCTCAGAATGAGAGTCTATTTATAGAGACATCCACCAACAGCTCAGATGGATACTGTAAAACAAGGAATGTTCGCGAGCACTTTAATTTTGCGAATTTCGTGAGAGCCAAGATTCTCGAAAGTAAAATGCATGTGAAAGTTCTTGCTTACATTACCCATGCTACATGCATTGAATGTTAGAGGCAACTCGCGAAAATTTCATGCCACGAAAAAGGCCGTTGGCTCCAATTTGTGAAAATTTCATGCCGCGAAAATATCGTGTTTTACAATAGTTCCTTGCTGTGGGTCAAAAATCAACCAGCTATCTGTCACTCACCCTCCTCCAGCAGGCTTGCCACCGTTGATCCTGTACCTGAGGTTGCGGGGAACTGTGGACGCCAGCTTGAGAAGGGCCTTCCACTCCGCCTCCCACTCCTCTTCCGAGTACACAAGACCAGACTGATGATGATAACATAGACAAAACAAAAACAAAAACAAAAACACCTAAATCAACCAACAATTGTTAACTCAGTTGACTGACAGAGAAACCCCTTATGTTAACATGAAGTAATCTTCCTGTAGCCTCAGGGCCAAAAATATCACCAAGGTGCTCGCGAATGTGACACACCCATTCAATAAAACAATGTCTACAATTTCGCCGCCATTATAATCATATTGCGCGGGAAAAACAAGTTGGGGCGGGCTGGGGGAGGAACAAATAGGAAAAAGAAAATCACAGAAAAACAAATGTACAACTGTACTCTGTAATTACCATGAGTGTTGTGAGTGAGTACAGCAAACCTTACAGGGAGCCAGTGGTTCCCAATTATCACATTTTTAAGAATGTGATAATACCACACTTACAGGAAGTGTACTACATGTACCTGTACTTTTATGAGTAATTACAGTATTTTAAAGGCAATGGATTTGAGCAACCAACATTTTTTTTTTTCTACACAGGACCGAAGATTTTCAAGCACAGCAAGAAATAACTCATGGTCTTTCCATCTCTGCCAAGTTTGGAAACACTAGAATAATAACAGCTGTCAACAGTCATGTCATTTCTAAACACTGTCAATAGGATGTTTTTTGTTTTTTTAAACAAAAAACAACAACAACAAAACAATGAGAGTTTGATGACACTTGTTAACAGCATCTGAGCAGCACCAGACATCTTTCCAGCATGTGTTCCATCACAGAGGTTGATTCGGGGCTATGACATGTATGGCAACGGAAGGAAAAATGAGCATGTGTTTTTTAGAGGGCTTGTACTGGGTTGACTTTGCACTTCACACATGTGCCAAAGCATGTTAAGAAAATTCTGCTCTGCATCAGTTGCTGAATCGTAGCAAGCTTCCAAGAGAGGAATTGAAAGGGACTCATTCTTTGTCATTTGCTACTATGTTCATACAAAAATGTATTTCTGCACGATTATTGTTTTTTATTTATTCATTTATTTATTTTGCGGTGAGATGCTCAAAAACATATACAGAGGTTTTTTTTTTTTTAAATTTGTGCTATACAATTGCTTTATACTCACATATTTTTATCCATTCAAAGAAAAGTTGCGCTGCTGCCTGATCCATTTGAATGTGCGGCCTGCACACAAACTACGCGTACTGTACAGACACATGAATTCTACAAGGGCAAATGCACACATACACACACACATTCGTACCAGGGAGGCACCACTGGCAGGTTGAAGCTCACGACTCAACCCATTCAAAACATGCAGATATTTTTGCGGGTTCCAGAATTCGCACTAGCCGTAAGTAGGGCAAAATACGCGAAAATGAATGTACTGTAAAAACTACAAACTACAGTACGTTGACCGACAGATGAACAGGGATCAATGTCCATCGGTATACAAATGATGCACAGGACAGAGTGGATCTGTGAGAAATGGATGCGTAAGTTTAACTTTGGAACTGTTTACACCCACAAGCGCAGCAAGTGGGCTTTAGACTGTTTCCAAAGTTAAACGAGAGCATCCAATTCTCACTGATCCATGAAATAGGCCTGTGCATCATTTGTTTTATAAAATGGGAACATAAATTCATGAAATTCAACTTTTTTCTCCACAATGCGTCCAATACACCTACAGTACAACACTATACAAGCATACCTGCCAACATTTCAAGATGAAATATCTTACTCGTGGATTGCAAAAATCTTATTTTATATTCAAACTGAAGTTAAAAATCTTACTTTTGGTCAAATCTTCAGAAAATACACATGAAAGGTATATCTAAATATTTTTTAAAAATCTGATTTCTCTGACAGAAAATCTGATTTTGCTATTTTTAACGTAAAAAAATCTTACTGAATCTGATAAAATCTTACTAGTTGGCGAGTATGTACAAGGCTTCAGCCATGCGCTCAGATTTTATCGGATGCATGGCTCAGCATGGATCAGTAAAAATCAATGCATGATGATTGACCAATCAGATTGCAGAGATTCTAAAGCCCATTATATAATAATACAGAGTAACTTCGCTGGTTTTTGATCCCGGGAATTGAGCATCTCACCTCCTTGTTTGCCAGGGTCTGCTGCCACCTCCACCTCCGCTTCAGCCTCTGCATGTAGGCAGTGTGCTGGTGGTCTGTGAGGTCCTTGTACAGGGCCTTGCGTAGCGTCAGCTGCCGGTCATGGAAACCCCACATCCCTGCCAGGAGAATGCACCAAGGATTCTTTGATTTACACTGCACTGCTCGGTGGCAGATGATGGTCACATAAAAATGTAGCAATTATCATGTGTCTTTGTTATGGGTTTTTTTTTTCACAGAAATTGTACAAGTACGAGGCTAATATTTCTAAATGAATTTGTATAAATGCTCACATTGACAACATTTGTGACCGTTTCATCGCAGAGGAACATCATCCATATATTGCATTTTAATAGTTTATACTTGAAACATTTTATCTCACGAAAGAGACATTTAATAGCTAGGCATAATTGTGGAACATGATAACCACATTTACACAGCAAGCATGCCGAGTTACACGTTGTATGCCTGTCTACATGGGATTTGACTGCCTTATACAAAACACAAAGAGCCAACGAAGATCATTCTCCTTTCTACCTTGGTGAAATTCTGTGGGGGGAAGAAGTTCAAATAGGAAAGTGTACTTGGCAAACACGGGGGGCATCACATACATTAGTGGATTCTACAGATTTACAGAATACAGAAGCATCATAGTCACATTTAGCAGCGGTGTCATAGTAATCCGCTCACTAAATTTACTTTGGAAAGTGATATCTTTGCACGGCACAAACAGCGAAGATCAAATTCACAGAAATCACACACTGACGAGCAGAGAGATAGACTTTCCTGGATATTGTTACCTTGGTGGTTGGTTTTCCTGTTTCTACACGGATGGAAGCAGGATAATGGCTTAATAGTGAGAGATAACATGACATCTATTTTCAAGTGAAGCCAACTTTCTATAGGAGTGGGAGGAATCCTTGAGAAAATGAGGAGAATTGATGCCGTCCATCTGGTTTACTCACCCAAGGAAGATGCGTGGAGGAGGCAGTTACCATCACCGCTGGTTGTCATTGGCCACAGCTTGGGACACGCCCCCGTCTTTGCCCACCAGTTTAGGTGGCCTGTGGGGGCAACAAAGAGTATCAGTTGTTAAACAATACTGCAATCAGCTGCACAACTTGTGCAAAAATCTTTGATAGTATTCTTTGATACCAACTGGCCAGTTTTTCACAGCAATGTAAAAGAAATAAACAAGCTTGCTTTTCCCTGAGCACAAATCCGTCTTTCTTTGTAATGACAGTCAGGGAAGGTCTGATGGTGAGCAGAGACCTTGTTATGCTGATTTACAAATATCTACCCACTGATGGCAACAACATAAACATGCTATTCACGAACAGGAGTTCATACAAATATCCAACGACCACTAGCTCATTGCTTCTGCATGTTTTCGAAGCAATTTGCCGCTGCAGGCGCAATAAAGGCTTGATGAGTTACTATACGGCCCACATGGGCAATGGTACGGTAATTTCAACTCGACAATTTCGAGAAGTTTTCAGGAGACAGTGAATGCAAGCCTTAACTCTTTTAGTAACCCTCGACGCTTGTTTGCATACAGTCCCGGTGGTATTTTTAAGATGGTAGTCCTGAAAGGGTTAGATCATATGTACTGTAGCTAGTTACATCTACTGTCTACATGAGATCATGACTAACATTTTTTTTTTTGGATGTCTCCTAAAAGGAAACCATACAAAGAATCATATGCGAGGTTAGTAATGCAACATCAATGATATCAGTGCAGTTACCTAAAATTTTAGACTTCTTCAAAACTTATGTACAAAGCTTATTTCGATAACTATAGGAAAGTTAAACCCACAAAACATTTTTCATTTATTTGCTTATATTTTGCACTCTAAAAAGATATTTTAGATTGATGGCATTGAAAAGAAAAAAAAAATGCAGATTTTAGCACTCAGTTCATGACAAATATTTGCACTGTCTGTGAATCTGAACATATATTTCTGCACTCTTTGCGCAAACGAAAATGAACTGAAAGAGGAAATTTAAAAGTATGAAGCTGGATACAAGAATTCATTGACCAAATATATGACGTTTGAGAAGATTAAATAATTCCTATGATGTAACTCCCAGATGTACTTTACGAATCTATTATATATAGTGAAACAGCAATGTCTGTTTATTTTGAAGATACACTTTAACTCCTGCAAATCAAATCTGAATCAATCATGGCATGGCATGATGTATAAAACATCCACAATTATGTACCAGGTCCTGTAGAAATATTCCACTTCAATATTTTTTCTTTTCTCTCTCTGCAAAATGCCTTACCGGGGTATGTTAAAATATCAAGTATTATGCACTGTAAACATGAAGTGCCAAAGAGGAATAACCCTACGGACCAGTAGTGTGTGTTTATCATAATTTTGATAAACACACCCTAAATAGATCACATATTAAAGATAAGTCCAACAACTCAGAGATGCTTCTTCTATATCAAGTATATTCTCTCAGGTGAACCAAACTGTGACAAGAGCAGTTTGAAAAAAAAAAAGAGACCACTATGCCACAATCTCTGTATGGACTATAAAAAAGTTATCAAGGAATAAACTGACAACAGGAGTTTTGTAAATGCACTAAAACAAATGCCACAGAGTATCCAAATCTTTAATAATATAAATACAGTGTAGTACAAAGAAGATGTGATAATACAATGCCTAAAATTTATCTCACACAACTTTCCATGAGCCCATAAAAACAGTCAATTTGGTCATGCGACATTGCCATCATTTCTGTAATATACTCCTTGTTTTATTCTAGGTGTGACAAATTCAAGTTTCACATCTTTTCCAAACAAGTGGGGGGGGGGGGAAGAGTTCAAAGTGCCATGTGAAGTAAAAGGCAGGTTGAGGATCCATTTAATGCCATGTTGTTGTATAACTTTATACTTTAAGACAGACTAGAAATGCCTGTCTTTAATGCTGGTTCAATTTCCCTCAACTAATACTGATCTGGTGCTTTGTTCTCTCTCATTTCACAGACAACAAATTAATCTTTGCACTGAATTTCCCTAAAGAGAGAATTCAACAACAAAAATGTGGCACCTACATTTGTACACAATGTCATAACCATCAACAAGAGGCACACTGTATGAGCATTCCCCATTGTCTCAAAGTTGAATATCTTTAACTTTATACAACATGTATTCTAACAAAATTCACAATCACGAAAAATCATAAGCTGATTAAATAAAGACAGTGAAAAAAATACAAAACCTGATACAGAACCCTAAAATCTGAGTCTTTTCTCTGGAGAGGAAGATCAAAACAACGGCAAAGAATTCTACTGCATGCTTTTTATGGAGCACACTCCATAGTATTGGCATTCTACGGTGCACACTCCATAGTATTGGCATTCTATGGTGTCAAAATGAAACGCACGACATAGTGGGACTTAATACAGTATTCATCTCATAATCGGGACAGGTTGGGAGTAGCAAACACGGCCCCTTTAAGCGAGGTGCCCGATTTCGCGATGAGCACTCACTATACACTAACGGCACACGACATGTACATGTAGTGCACACACACACACACATGTATGCATACTGACGTACTGTACATGTACATAAATACACAACCACGCTACCCCTCGGCGCAACCCTCTAGCTCTCCCTGCACATGGTTTTGCTTATAATTATGTAGGGGAGAAGAATGTTCGCGAAAGCATGTGTTTTGCAATGGCATGGATACTTATACACGGCTCTTTCGTGGCTATGCATGTATGTGTACTGGATGGACGGAGGTCAAAACACACCAGTCCGAAGCTTGCTTTGTAAGTTCGATGTAAACGACAACTGATAGGGAATCTTTGAAATATTGTTGTGGTATTTTGGTAGAGTTTTTGTGTAAAATATCAACAAAATCAAAGATCGCTTGAAGAAAAATTGTCCCGTTTATCAGAGGTCCCCGCCCGATTATCCAGTGAAAATGCATTGGAAATGTTTGTGGGAAGCGTATGTCATTTAAGCGAGGTTCCGGATTATCAGATGCCCGATTATGCAATGAATACTGTACTCGATATTTTGTATACCGTGGGACCCTATGAGCTGTATGCATCATTATGAATGCATTCAGCTTGCAAGTTTGTGGCATATTTAGGGCACATATTGAAATGGCAACGAAGGTTTTCTTGATTCCCCTGATGTTCTGCTTTACAGGTTGCTTAGAAGTGCAGTCTGTGGCACTCCGTCAAAGTGAGAGGAACATGACTTGATGCAGACATTTTAAATACTGATCAATGTAGATTTTATCATGCCATGAAATCCAATGACAAAGTCATACACAAAATCTGCCTTTTCCAGATGAAGTTTCACACAGGAAATAATTCCATGAATTGACTTTACACGGCACTTGAAATAAACAAGTAGCATCACAATATATCAATTAAAATGTCAAAGATGCCCAGAAGAACACATTTAAAACCTACATATCTGAGAATACATCATATATATCTACAAACAAAAAGGCCATCAATGATATTCATACAAATCCCTAAGACCCAACATATCACTTTCTTCCAAAGCCTATCAAAGCTTTAGATACCAATTAAAAAAAACAAATGAATATATGTGACCCTGCGCCAGAAAACCAACAAAAAGTCGCCAGGCATGGATTTTTAGTTAAGGTCAGATTCTGAATGAGCAGACTCTATTAAAGCTTTAAAACAATATATAACTCAATCCAAATGGACTTTCCTAACCTATCTACATATTGGAAAGAAAGTACACACTATGGATAAGTGTGAACTGAGAAGAGGCTCTGCAGAACAGGGTCTATTCAAGCGCTTAATTTTTACCAAGCCACACTAGCTGTGCAATGAATGGAACAAATAACAGGATGATAACCACCAGAGCAACAACAATGAAGGGATTATCAGAGATTAAGCTGAAATTGTGCATGCTTTATTAACACACTCTGTTGATGAACAATGCCAACTTTCAAAGCAGTAGCATCATCCCTTCTAAAGTTATTGGAGTTGAAAGTGATGAGCATGGACAAGGTTTTTTTAAGAAATGAAAAGAGGTCTCTTTGAGAAACACCTAATCACACTATTCTACAAAAAAGTATTCCAGAAAAACTAATAAAAACCCAATTTCCTTTTCATTCTATGACCCCAAACTTTAGTATAATGTAGAAGAAGACTTGCTCTTTCAAAAAATAAAAAAAGTCAAGATTGGCTAGGTTGACCTATTTCACCTATTTTCATCTCTCACACAAAATCAGTGCGTGTGACTTTTTGTTCGTTTTTTGATGCACAGTCACATATACTGTATGTAATCCAATGAAATCATACTTGATCTTGCATTTTAGCTGATAGAAAACCGATACTTCTTGCATTACACGTACATGTAATACATGTAAATCATGCACACATGTTTGTAAATGGAGACATGTGCAATAATGGCCCTAAAGAGTGCAACATGATAACTACAATTTTTTTTTTTTTTGTATGTTAAAGCATTATATGGAGAAGGTACATGTTGTAAACAGCTGTTGAAAGCAGTAACTAGAATTTAAAGTAGATGAAATTACTAATTTCAACAAATTCAAATAAATGAAAAATTCCACTTGTGGTAACAGTTTGCGCACTTGTAACCAGAGTTCGCACATGTCGCAAACTTGTACACACGCATTCGTGCAACAGACAAGGCAAAACACAGTGTATCAATGCGCGGCTTCTTTACTATAGCAGCTTTTGGATTGTGTTACATTGAATATGCTCTGATATTGCACATGTACATCAAGCGGACAAAAATCAACACATGCACGGATGTTTAATGCGCCACTAAAATGACTTACCTAGATTGTAATAATTGTAGATAATGTAACAAGTCATACGCAAAACTATATATGTGCAGTTGTAGCATCATCCAAGTTTTCTTGAATTGTCTCTGCCAAAATGATTTGAATAACTATTAAGTCATCATCACTAGCTATGCATTTATACATGATATCAGTAGCGATTTGAGGCAGCTGCTTAATAATACACAGTTAAATGTTGCATGATAGCCCATCTCTTTCTCACAGGAATAATTTCTTCTCTACAAAGACAGGAAATAAACTGTCGACAACACCTCACATGAAACACTACTGGTAAATTGACTAAATTTGGTGTGTGGGGCATGTTGGAGATTATTTCATTAGACTGCCCTTGGGCTTGTGCCAAGTTGGTTTGTGCAAGTTACAGAACATGATCTCTCCTCCCCTTCCAATATCGTTAACTGTATAGCAAATGCAGGTTACAGCGATGAACCCATGCAAATGATTGCTGTAGGCTGATGGCAGTATGATAGTGAGTGATTATCACAATTTTAAATCTCGTTAAACAACTCTTAACGTCACTACTGTTGACCCAAAAGCAAGTCACAGAGAAAAAACAAAATGCCCCCATTTAGAACAGCTGTCATACGTCACTACACTCTGGTTGACCCCATTTTAATACAACGATGCAATGAGAAATGGAAGCATATGGAGTTATCAAAGCACACTGAGTTATTTAGTGATATTTGTTACGGTCACTGAGTGCACAAAATATAAAGCCCCACTGAATACACTTGGGAGGAAGAGTTCAAACCCACTGGAAATATAGGGCGATTATGGATTGGAATTTTGTGTACAAAGTAAATGACCACGGATCAAAATTTTGTTTAAATGCCGGAGCCCTTACATGATGAGTAACTTACATAATATATGATAAACATAAACCATGAATTAGCTAACAGGTCAGGAACAGTAGCTGTGGGACTAATGGTTCCTATGATTTGCATATTCCCAATAGAGCTTCTCACAGCCAAATTAAAGACATTTCCCATTAGTTTGACCCTTCTGACTGTGGATATATTATACACACCCAAACCTTGAACCAGATGGAAAGAAGGCAAGGCCAGATAGTCCAAGTGGACTGAGCAACAGGTGTTTTTTCATACATTCAAATGAAGCCAGGTCAATGACCTTGTGAACCTAGCAGGCTTGCATGAAACAAGCTTTGATGATCTCAATACCAGCCAAGGAATGGGATCAGTTAAGGTGTATCGATATACAATGTGACCCTGCACCACAAAACCAACAAAATTGCCAAACATGGATTTTTAGTTCAGGACAGATTCTGAAAGAGTAGACTTTTAAGCTTTAAAATGATCTATAACTCAAATCCCATGGATACTCCTAACCCATCTACGCCTAAATGTTGGAAAGAAAACACATACAAGTGTACTCTAGAAAAGTGTTTACTGAGAAAAGAGACTCTAAAGTAGGCTACAGAGTCTAGTCAAGTGCTTTATCTTACCAAGCCATGCTACAAGTGTAGCTGTGCAATGAATAGAACCCCCCCCCAAAAAAAAAAAAAAGGATGTGAAACTCCTCAGAAAAAACAATAGAGGTGTTATTAGATTAAGCAGAAATTGGTCATGCTTATCACATCCTATTCATGAATAATACCAACTTTCAAACTAATAGCATCATCCTTTCAAAAGTTATTGGGAGTTGAAAGTGAAGAGTGTGAAAAGGGTTTTTAAGAAATTGAAAGGAGACTCTACGACCCTCCTAATCACACTATTCTTTAAAAAAAAAGTTCTACAAAAAACTGCTAAAAACACAATTTCCAATTTGTTTTATGATCCCAAACTTTACCATGATGTAGATTAACTTTTGCTCTTTCAGAAAATATGTAAAACTCAAGATTGAATAGGTTGATCCATCTCACCTATTTTGAGGCCTGACAAAAAATCTGCGTGTGCAACTTTTTGTTGGTTTTGTGATGCATGGTCACATATGGTTACATGCTTTCTATGAGAAAGAAGAGAGGAATGCTCTTAATGGTGGTAGAAGTACCTGTTTAAAAACTATCCAAGTCTACATCAAACTTTGTCCAGGTCAGATGTGTGTTGTTTTACGATGACATACACTGTACGTTACATATCAGCTTAAGCTAGCAGGTACAATAAACCTTGTATTTGACTATCATGAGGATCTCCTGTAAGGTATGTGCACGCACGGTGTGTATACGAAAAAACTGTATGACAAAATTACACTTTTTGAAAAACCTGATAAAAGACAATCTCTACTGACATGAACAATTTTATACCACACGTAAATACAACTGTGAATATCGTTTATAATAGTGTATCCAATAATCCATGTCTATATTCATATTTTTTTTAAAGGTTACTACATAATCTGAAGCTTTTTCATCATTAGTTTGCTGCTGGTTCCCCATATTATCAACTATGAAAAGGGACTTCACACAATCTAAAATCAATACAGGGGTTGTAGAAATACAAAGTGATCTGCATGTGATTTCAAAAAAGAAAGAGAGAGAAAAAAAAGGGACAAACCAACCAGGTCATGTACCAGTTTTAATACCACAGAGTGGTGATACATCATGTTAATTAAATATCATTTGATCCATTATCAAAATGGAATATCCAATGGGTTCAGTGTACAGTATTGTATATAGCCGCTGGCACATTAAAGGGATGGTACAGTATTGGTGGAGATGAGAATTGGGCTTTTAACTTTTTGAGAGATACCAAGAAAACACTTAATATATAGTGCAGAGCATACCATTTTAAGAGGAATTCAAAGTTTATTTGATAAAAATTGGGTTTGGAATGACTGAAACATCCAAAACAAAGTAAAAAAAAGCGACCGTAATAAAGTGTAGGTCCACTCAACCACTCACCCACAACTATACAATCCCTTTAAAGAGAAAGAAAGTGTATATAGCCGCTGGCACAGTAAAGAGAAAGAAATGGCTCCAAACTAGAAATTATGAACCACTACATAAAATTGAAAAAAAAAAGCAACCACCTAATATTCCTAAAACAGTTCATTCTGTGGATGACTTGACTTCATAGAAGCACATCCTGTAAATCCAGGTACTGCTAATTGTAGAAGCCCCTGGAAAACCAGCCAGCTCCACGGTTACAAGGTGAAAGGTTTTAGGGTGCAGTTTAAAAGTGGCACTGAAAATGATATGCCTAGAGGCAAATAATGAGCTATGTGGTTATCATACATTGTGTGCATGGCCATCTAACATTGAACAAAGTGGGGAAAGATGTAAAGCAGATTGCACGTATATCTGTAACATTCCCTGTATCATTCCCACATTCATATATATATATATATATATATGATCTTTATCTCTTCATTTGTTTATGTGGAATTTCTCAACCCACCTCCCCCCCCCCCCCACATCCTTTCATTTAGACTATTGAAATGGCGGAGCAAGGAGAACAAAATGCTGAAGAATTTGCTATGCACGATTCAATATACTGAGCAAGCCGTGACCCAGCATGTCATATTTCTGGCTCGGTACTCCTTTTCTCTGGTTTCTGCCCCACTGAGTGTTTTTTTGGGGGAAGGGAAGTCATATAAACTTGGCACGACATCAATTTGAGTCTGGCACGCATATATATTTCATCAGATGCTTACAATGTGACCTCAAACCATAACGAAAGATTCAATTCCAGTATTTTCAAAATTAATTTTTGTGGGGACATGGTACAATGAACAGGTCTAAGAATACAGTGTATATTTGACATAAGTTGTTTCTCATTATGCAGCATGAAGTCATTTGCTGCTACAGAGGAGTCCGTGGTACACATAACAAGTTTGAATTAACCCTACAAGAGGACTATTGCAGAGAAAAAGTGGACGAGAGAGAACAGGTCTCTGAAATTATGAGAAGGTCTGACAAGGTAACAGGCATCATCCTGTGTGAGACCATGAATTATGCTGAGAAAGAGGCTCAAAATTGGGGCATACATTCTTGGCATCGAAATCTGCACTTAGAGTTGAATCAGACTAACAGAAAAATTCACACTTCTTTTATTAGTCCTGCTCATTTCATGACTGAAATGTTTAACCCTAAAAGGGCCGGGCTTTTTTGGCTATGCTCAGACCAGGGGGGGAATGGATTCCCCCCCACCCCCGAAGATCCGAGATCTCGGCCATCGGTGGTGTGATCGCGATGAAATTTTGCATGCGTGAGACCCACGTCATAATCTACAAGATTGTGTCATTAGATATTCTGAAACAATCAATTTCTAATTTTAATTTTAATTAATTTTTTAATTAATTACTTATGCAAATTAAGCTCAAGATCATATTTTAGCCTAATTAAAAGCATTGAGAGTCTAATTTTTGATCTGTAACTCTGTTTTAGCATATTCAACAATTGTACATCACAAAAACTTCAAAAACTCATTTCAATTCTTATGTATTTTATTGTTTTCAGAATTTCTTATGTATTTCTTTGTTTTTCAACTTTTGTTTTTTCTTTGTTTTTTCAGTGGAATTTGTCACTGACCACTTTTCTACCATAATTAGCACAAAATTAATCAATGAAAGTGATTAATTGTAAAAATAATCAGGTTTTTATGACTTTCATGACAGAGCACTTTTTTGCATAGGAAATGTACACAAAATCACAAAATTGTGCCCGTTTTGGGGTGACATCCCTTTTACAAAAATGGGCGTGGCTTCACAAAAGTATGCGCGGACATTGCAAATTTGGTCTCAAAAGTTGCGCGAGACTTGAACAAACAAAGTCAAGAAGCCTCGTGACGAGGCCTTCTCGCGTTACAGAATTATAGTGCGAAACGTCGAGGGGGGCGGATTCTACTTATGCACTCAGACCTGTGCGTCATCTGTATACTGGCCGCTGTCCTTACCCGAATTCTCAAGGTTGACCATCGTGCAGGAGTCGATCAGGTCTTTCTCTACGAAGGCATGGAAGTCGGGTGGAAACACAAAGAGGTCTGGCAGGATGAACGTGTACTTGGGCGTGTCCACGAGCTGACAGTCGTGGCGCTCCTCATCTTCAATCACCTTCTGACGACCAATGTCCACTAGCTTGGCGTTGGCCTTGGACAAGCCTCTCGTTAACCTACTGGTACCTGCACCATCAAGCCAGTGAGAAAAATTTGCCCTTATGCAGGCACAATCAATCACATTTAACCACATAAACATGTGTAAATTCTGAATAATTTTGTGATCTAAATATAAATTCCATATATAGCAAGACAAGAGCAAATTACGTTTTCCACTATGGATCTTTGCAATTTAATCTCAGAAGTCATAATGAGGACAACTTTACCTAGAGAAAAGAACTAACATCAAACTAAACATGACTTTGTTTTGGTACAATGTAATGTTGTGAACTGCTAATGATAAACAATAATCTATGACATAATGATAATCATATGATCTTCATTTTCAAAATTTCAAATGCATGCACACTCAAAAAAATTGTATGGAAAATGTTCTTTACTTTTCAAATAGGGGAGAGGGGTCTAGGACTATCAGCAACAGTGTCTGACGGACTGCTGTTTCAGTTTTTATTAATTATTTTTTAACTGTAACTTTGAGTAATCCAGATGCCCATACCAGGTGACCTTGGAGGCTCTTGGCCGACAGGCTTCTGCAGGCCATGTGGAGAGTGACCGCCCCCATTTTGGACAATAGGAGATCCCCTCTGTCCATTGGTCCTGGGAGGAGACTTTCCCTGGGTGGGCTTCAACACTGGGCCGTTGCGGGGAGGGCTCTGCCTCGGAGGGGCTTGATTCTGAGTAGACAGTCGTCTCTGACCCACAAGTTCCTTGAAGTCCCTCAGGGCTGCATCATAATGCCAGTGTTTTCCTGGAAAATGAACACGAAAGGTATTATAAAAGGGATGCCTCTACAATCATGTCTGGAGAAATGAGACATGCTTCACTTGTTCAAAACAACATCCTGTACATGATGGGCTATGCCACGTTTGAGATATTATGTACACATGTACTGTAATCTATATCATACATAAGTAAAGTATGACTTTCAAAACAGCAGGGTAGGCTGCTAGGAAGGTATTAGTACATAGATATGTATGGGTGCACGCATTATATATTTTTATGCTTGCCTGATCCAAGATGTGATTGCTACATGTACAGCCTTGGTGTAATATATAAAAAAAAAAAAAAAACCACCCCTAAACAAAACAAAATAAAACAAAAAACAATACAAAACAAAAACCGACATTACTGTTCTTATTTCACCTATCATACCGAATTGTGCTGGCTAAATTTACATACACTCAGTCTGCCTAAAGACCTAAACACCAAAAACATTTTTGACTGTGTTCCAAAACCGTGAAGTAAATAAGGTTTTCATTCAAATTACATCTATCACTAGTTTGACTTTCAGGATGTTTCTTGAACTTTTACTTTTAAATATATTTCCACTGATCTGTTGTACAAAGTAGCTACAGTTGTATGGAAATTCAGTCAAATTATCAACTTTCCTTCCAGGGGCGTTTTCTCCTTGTATCATCCATTCATCAATCATTTAAAAACTATTTCCCATTACGATTGCTGCAGTAATTGCACTTTATTGACTATTCAAAAGTTTTAATATTACACTTCCAATTTCCTACTTGGAATATATTCACACCTGAATATGAGTATAATACACACATACAAACATGTATTGGTCACAACTTTATCAATGAAGTCTGTGATCTTTATTTTCTTTTTTGGCTCTCTCACAATATATACAGATTGTGACAATTTTCTGAAAACTATTACCAATAAAAATAAGTTTTTCAAAGTGAAGTGAGTCACAGATGAAGAGAAATTTTGAAATATTTGCCTGATTGTCACACTTATTTTCACTAATTGCACGCTCATACCTCAACTGATATTTCGCTTCTTAATTTTGGTGTCTCTCATTGAAAAGAAGATTCTCAGGTACACGTAGGTTGTTTTCATCTGAAGCTATCAGTAAAGCTCTACTTGCTTTAGACAAACTCTAATAAGATAATATTGACTCTGACTAGTTTTTATCGCAAGTTGATAAAGACGTGTCCACAGAACTTTGATAGCTTACATACTGTAATCTTTGTTTTCAGACGACAACCAACATCTGTCCAGATATCCACAAAATACCTCACAGGAACACTGGGAATACAGCACTGAGCTCCTGAATATACTGGCATGTACCAGAATTGCTTTTCAAGGAGCAATATCTCTGTGAACATTACCTTGTTCATTCAACAAGCTCTAAAATTGCCTCCTGCATCTTTATGAGAAATAGAAGTACTTGTACAACGTACATTGTAAATTGTATTTCAATTGTGCAGGGGCATGATACAGTATTTCTTCCTTTTTCTTTTGTTTCTTCCTTTTTCTTTTGTTTCTTCCATTACCCAACCATTGCTGTATGTACATGTACATGAAGACAGAATATATATGAAGTGCTGTACAATGAATAAATGGTTTCCTCTTCCTCTCCCCCCCCCCCCCCACATACACACACTCCCTCTCCCTCCATCCTCGTGTCTGCCTGCCAGTGTGTGTATACATATCGATATGTCCTTCCATCACTTGTCTGTCTGTTTGTCTGTCTTCAGTGCTATTCTCATAGCTAAAATTTCTATATTTGGGTTGCAATCAGGGCAGTGTCTTTTTTTGATTCAGCGCTATTCGAAACTTTTTGGGTCACATAGGAACTGACCTGTGCATGTCATAAATGGTGTATGCTTTAATACTAGACTATGTCTCAAGGCCAATTAATATATTGCGGCGCACCAGAGCTGGAAAAATAGCAAGGAGCAGCAAGCATGGTGCATTATGGGATGTAAAATTTTGATTTTTTTTTTTGGTTTTTTGGTTTTTTGTGGTCACCGTTCTCACTGATCATAATTAATCATAATTATGATACTAGATTCTCTCAAAATATTCATTTACCGTTATTGAAATGTGCTGTCTCTCGTAAAACTATAAAATACACCGGACCCAAATTGTGGAATGAAATGCCTTTAGAAATACGACAATCACCTACCTTAAAGTCTTTTAAACGTAGATATAGGGATTATTTATTAAAAGCCTGATAAACGTATAGAATGAATAATTCAAGTGGTAGGTTTGGCAGTGTGTGTGGGATGCTCGTTCTTTGATGATGATGTTTTATGCAATATATATATATATATATATATATATATATATATATATGTAGTTTTACTTTTATATTATTGGAAATAAATGTTTCAATCTCATTCTGATGAGCTCCCCATCACTGCTAGCCATCCACTTGAAATTATTACACTCTACATTGCCTTTTGAATTTTGTACTTGTTTATTGTTATTTGTATATTGTGATAACTGATAACTTTGTTTGATTGGGAGAGCTACCTCGAAAGGCCAATGGCCTATGTAGCCTCCTCCACACTCATTACTTGTTATTTTTATGTCTTTTATGTAATAATGTGCATTTTTTATATATTTTATATTTCCTATGTGTCTCATGTTTGTCATTTGTCAACATGTGATTCTTTTATTGAGATGTGGAAATAAAAAAAAAAAAATGAACTGCACAACTTTGCAACCCTTTGCATAAAATCGCACAATTCACTGCAATTTGATCACGACCAAAATCTTTTTGAAATGTATTATTTTTGTCCTCACCGTAAAAATTTCAAATTTGAGCAGGATCGTGACCAGAAATAAGATGTTTAATATTTTGAGTGCACGGTACTCATGTCTCTCCCTCCCTTGCCACCTATCTCTCCCTCTCTACAATGTAGCACTCTCTCTATGTTCTAAAGCTTTGCTATTTACAATGTACATGAAGGTACATCTTCACATACAAATGTATTGTACTTCAATCACTGCGATATTCTGTATACAGAGACGACACTTCTGACTATACACCTTAGCAACTGTAATGCAATTGTACACGTACAATGCATCTGCTTCACATTATTGAACACAAATTTATGCTGTTGGGCAATCAATGCTGGTCACTTCCTACTTGTAACTACATTTGTACATACAATGTAGGACCAGCAAGAATGGCCAACTTAAAGTGAGCTACAGGCTGTCCGCGTGAAGCCCTCTTCAGGTTGCTATCAACCTTGGTTACCTAGGGCAATATACTGTTCAATGAACTTCTCCTTCCAATAGCCATGCCTGCATTGTTTACACTGTACTTCATGCTATTCTTAAACCTGACACGTCCTGAACGTACATGTACGTACACTTTTGTACACATATAATTTGTACACTGTATGTCTGAAGTCCACTGAAATGTTTGTATAAATTTACTGACTGCTCAGTATTAAAGTTCATATATTGTGCATGTAAATCAAGACTTGAGGATGTTGCCAAAATGACTGATTACATTCCAGTGTTTGGACTGTAACCCATGTATATTCCTTGACATATACGATATAGCTTCATCAAAAGCACTTTCCAGAAAAGCTCTTTAACTGTTGTATTCGTCAGTCAGGCCCTCCGAGATCCAACAAATTTCAGCTTCTACAGAAGGTGAGGTCATGTGGTCATGCGAGCAGATTCTACACAATATAGAATTCAGATTGAATGGCTGACTGAGTTTCAATGATGACGAAAAACATTCCACAAATTCCTTCTTTTGTTCTTTCATCATGCAGCCATCAGATTTCATCTGGCAGAATTATTGTTGTCAAACAATTACACAAGCACTCCTTCATTCTAACAAAATATTTGACCTTCAAAGTCTATACAACCTTTGGAGTGAAAACATTTGAAATATGAATTGTGATTCATTTACTTTGTTGTACACGTACAATGTACAGGTAGGCTACTGATAATGAGCAAACAACTTGATAATGGCCAACATACTGTACATGCACATAAAGTTGCATGTATGCCTGACCTGCATGTAAGTTCATATACCGTAAACCCATTTGTGCCATGGCATGGCTACTGCAATGCATGCAGTTCCGTTACAATGTATGTCAACTTCAGATTGTAAACTGAAATTCTTGAAAAAATGCCAAATGTCTAGTTAGATACATGTAGATATCTTTATGTTGACACTTGTCTACTGCTGTACTTGGGGTAAACAACACATGCACACTGCATACACTGTAGTGCATTGCCAATCCTGATGATGAACAAAAAATACGGACAAATCGGAGTAACACTGCAAAAGCAGGAATAGTTCAACTTTCAGACTGAAAAAAAGATGATTTTTATACCCCCCCCCCCCACACACACACACATACACACTGGCAGACATAAACACACTGCACCTTCAAAAGTACACTATGTAATCCATTGTATTAACCAGGTATTCATGCTACAATACATAGGGGGCCTACACTGTACAGTACCTGCCAATCTCTTGAAGTTCAACAAACAGGAACAAACTTAAATTGGAGTATTACCCATACGAAAGGAAGAATTTTCATCAAATACCCTTCATTCAAAAGCAGCAAATGCTCATGAAAAATATGAACACAAAGTTAATATTTCTTTAATACATGTACCTGAGCAGTTGGTTTGTACCGAACAGTGCGACAGACTCTACGACACTCAATGCAATCATATTGATGAGGGTCTAATGGACCATCACTCTTGTGGAGCCGGAAGGCCAAATTCTGTACCCATTATGAAGTAAATTTTACAGGTGTGCAACTGACCCATTTTGCATGGCTCTACACTAACCAGTACTTGCACTATACATGTACAGTTGTAGCACGGCAAAATACAGTGCCTTCTGCCACATTCAGATGCACTGAACCATCACGATGCATTTCAAAGTTCAACTGCCCACTGTTTTTCTCATAATTCACATACAGAGGTTGACTATAGAATACTAACCCTCTTGGGGTTTATGGAGGAGGTAATGCAGTCATGCCAAGTTGCTTTATTTTTTTGTTTGATTCTCCGAGTGACAGCAACTCCACATTTCACTTTACAGGACAAGTTCACCAGAACACATTGATCAATGAAAGTTTACCTAAAATCGGATACATTAATCAGTTATGAATTTTTGAAATTTCAGTGTCGCCATTGCTGGATGAGAAGACTACTACAGAAATTTTTATTTCAGATTCTTAACTTTTGAATGGATTGTTCAATTTTCCTCAAACTTTCACTAATTAAATGTGTTCTACTACAAACATTGCTGCATTCACTCAATCCGAGGACATATACTTTACTGTACTGTATTAAGGAGAACTTGTCCTTTGAATATCGGTAACTTTTCAAAAGAATGGTACCACACAACAAGCAAGCATTTTATAAAAACCATACTGGAAACAAGAAAACATTAAAAAATACCCTGTATGTTTCATGCATGATCTCTGAAGATTGGTCCTACTAGTCACAGTATCACACTTACATCATACTACGTGACATAGTGATGTTACTGCCTCACAGCACTCTCAATCACTTTCATAAATCTTCAATGAATTCCTTTTTGAGACACATACTAAAAGATTGAATGGTAAAGTTATCTTTTGCTTCATATTCTTCTTTGATTTTGATGTTGAAGTAGTAACTATGTCGACTTATGAGGGGTTACAGTTGGTGGGTTATGATTGAAGAGACTCCATATATGTTTACGAAAAAAGAATGGTAGAGATATCAATGTGACTGGATTTGATATGATTTTGAAATTAGAAATGAGAAATTTGTGATCCTTGTGAGTGTGGAAATATTGAAAACTTACAATGTATTTAAGCAAGCAAGTGGAAGTTTCTCTTGGGTATTGTCAGATGGAAACATGTCATGTGGATGCACTGTGGGTAAATTCTATTCAGACATGCTTGGATGGAAGAAAAACAGTACACACATAAAAGTTCTAGCATACAATTTTGTAGGTTGTATCACCAGTGACAGTGCCTTGTGACACTAAGAACAGTTTTGCACTGCACTGTATCTTTTGCGGTCAAATACACATAATGCACCTTATGAATCACAATATGATAAGAAACCTGCAGTTGAACCAAATGCTGTTGAACTACCATTTCATTACAAAATCTTACCATGAATGGTCCTTTTTCACTACATTCATGTCAAACAAAATGTTGATTTTATGAATTCATTCCAGATTCCACGTACAGTTGGCCTCGTGTGTACTGTACACTTACTGTACCCTATACATGTTCATTGGTTATATTTCATGAGATTTTTAAAGCAAAACTGAACTGAAAACAGACAATTGAATTCCTGCATCTCTTGTACTGGAAAGAGCTGGAATCATCAATGTTCAGCAACCTCAATCCCTTTCCTTAACAAATGACACTCTGGAAAAGGTTACCATAATTTTTGTGCCACTACCAATACAGCTGTAGTTGCTCCAGCACCACTGCACCATTTCCAAATCATGTCCTGAATGCTGTGCTTACTGATAATGAATGCATGACGTCATATTTATTTCACTCATTAAGGCATCCTACAACCCTAACCTAACTGTCAGCTTACTGTCTGAGGCACTGTAAATACACCCTGTTGCCTTTAAATTCACTCTATCATGGAAGCATTCATTGAACTCCATTGAAAACAATCATGTGATTTACAATAGCAGCATACTCTGGTGCATATGGGTAGGCAGGGATAAAAGTTATGAAGAATGTCTCCTTTTACTCCATGTACGAGTAAAAGGATTAATGAGCTCTACAAAATAAATACAATTGTAACAAAGGAATGAAGATCTTCTGGTAAAGACTTGTACATGTACAATGTATATTGGAGGCTGGGACAGGAAACTATGGCTGCGTTCATGCGAAACTAGAATTGCGTTTCTAAACGTGTTTAGTCGCTAAACTTGTTAAGTTGCGTTGCGTTCATGCGATTTTTCCATTTAAACGCATTTCAAAACGCCAATCTGAAACGCGGAAAAAAAGGGCGTTTTGAATCATGATTCTGCCAGAATCACAATCGCAGAAACCACATAAACGCAACCGTGATTTCAATCATGATTCTGGACGTCATTGTGCGCTGTGCGCATGCGTGTCTCACGGGGTATCCCACTGGTTCTGTTCGCGTGCTTATATACGTCTTATGAATCGTGTGTTTCGGTACCATACCTGCACTAGTTTGTTTACATCAACGCCATACACCGATTCTATGCTAGTATTTGGCTATTTATTGTGATAATACATGTAATTATTGTCCGATCGAGTTGAATGGCTCCAGCTGTTCTACCAAAGGAACCAATTGGACAGACGAAGAATTCAGATTATTCCTCGTTCTGTGGGCAGAGCCTGAATACCACAGCAAATTGGACGGTGTTCACCGAAATAAAAACGTATACAACGAACTCGCAGATCAGTTGGCCAAAGAAAGCTTCAACAGGAGGTCAGGCTCGAGTTGCAGAGCCATGCCAACTGCGCAGTGCACTGCGCAATGGCAGAGGGTGAGCTGAGCCAGAATCAGCGTTGACAAAAGCCCGCATGAACACTCTTCCACAGAGACCGTGATTTGAGACGCCGTTTTGAATCATGATTCATGTTTGTGATTCTGGCTACGAAATTCGCATGAACGCGCCCCATGTATAATTTATCAAATTGTCTTCAAGTCATGAACTTATTTCTTCATTTTTCAAGTACAATGCCGCCTTTTGTCTACCAATTCAGAAAAGACTAACAATATGAAACCATCACAAATCGTGAGATATATTTAAATGAGCAAGCCAGAAGAAATATAGAGTTAAATTTTCTTAGTGTTTGTGAAAGGCAATATCATTCATTCTGTATCAAAGCAGGAATACAACATTGTTTTTACACTGGGCCAATATCAGTTAACCTTCCCCACATGTACTTAGGTTGTGTTCATAATGTTGAGGGATGTCGATAGGGGTGATTTGTAAGCACTTCAATACTTCCATATAATATTCAGACCACGTTGATAATTTGTGGATATTCACAGAGTGAAAATTACAAAAATTTCCACACCCCAAAATATTGCATGTTTACAGTACAAACTGTAGGTGTTGTGAACAATCAAAGTAACTGCCTCGTGACCAGTTGATAGTAATAATGGCTCAAGACATACACAAGTTTCTAAGACCTGTCCACTTGTTTCAGCATCAGGATGTCGCTGCTCACTGAGGCATTAAACTGACCTATTGCTGACAATAGTCTGTGAGGACGGATTTTAGAGGCACTGGAAACAAAAGATGCAAGACAGTATTAAAGAAAGGGCTTCCATCTCTTGTTTGTCTCCCGTAAAGTTCATTGTTCTCATGGAGTTCCTCACCTAGGCCTACACTGAGGGGCAAGTCGGTTGTAGCATACAGGAGGCTGTGAGCTCAAATTTCAGTACAAAGGTGCTAACTCCACCATGGGAAAGCTCTTAATCAGAAAGGTATGCCCTGAACGCATAAAGGTAAAGTATACAGGTGTAGCTTCAACACTACAGCTGTATACCTCTGATATATTACATCACTATTTTCACCTTGTTCGCTCAAGGTGACTGTATGGACACCTTGAGTGCTTGAAGTACATTTAACCCGTTCCATGCCAAATTCTGAAATGCCCATAGATTTAATACACAGGCTGCCAGGTTTCCGTAGGGAATGGGTTAAGGGAATAAAGTAAAGGAAACACGGTCATTCTTTGTAGCCGATCAATGACAAAGAACAACACACATAGTATCAATTTGCCATCCAAAGCCTCAGCCAAAATAGGAAGAAGAGTCATAAACAGGATTCCTTCCCTCACACAGACAAGTCTCTCACGAGCAAACACAAACAAATAGTACAATGAACCCTTGAAATCATTTTTGCTGCTTGAGAATTTCTGCTATGGCCGAAGGATGGTACCCAAAAATGGGATCCCTGCCAGACTCGATATAATCGCACAAAAACATTATTTGTTGCCAAGTGATTAATGTTCTGGACCATCAGACAAACAGGGGAGCAGCATGCCATCATAAAGCTGACGGGGATGTTTTGATCTCAAAATGCAAATTGACGGCAGAGTGTTTGTGAGTACCATGGTATGTCTTTTTCTCCTCACGGCTTTTCTTTGTTTTGCATCCCCAAGAAATTCTGTATTACAGATGGCCAATTCCTTTAATACCCTTGTGCTACTACCATGGGTTTCATTTCATGATATGACATTTCTCAGCATATCTGTTAAAAATCTTTCTTATATTGGATGGCAGTGATGATATACTTGAGAATGTTGCACAAATTGGGGATGACTGCAATTGCGTTCAATATTCTCTGGTATTTCCATGAAATAAAGCCACCTGATATAATTACACTGTATAACAATCTATACAAACGTTATCTAGAGAAGGTATAAACTTTAAAACCTAGTTACATGAACTAGAAGTTGACGTAGATGCGGCAGTAAAACAGTTGTAATTACTTGCACTTGTAGCAAGAGTATAGCAAGTAGTCATGCATCAGCAAGCGTTCATGCAACAAACGAGACAAAATACAATGTATTATTCTACAGCCTTTAACTACAGTAGCCTATGGGGAATTAATACCATGGCCTATAGATGTACTTCATTGATGCTCTGGTATTGCACATGCAAATCAAGCACACAAAAATACACCTTTTCAATGCGCCGCTAAAATGCAAGTTATGGAGATAATGAACAACAATCTTGTAGGTCTATGGTATAATAACCGTTTGTACCTTCTAGGATATCCAGTGCAAGACCAGCCTCCAACTTCGTCTCCTTGATGAACTGGGACAGGATCTCATTCCGGTCCATGGTTCACCGTCCTCCGCCTTCTCGTCTCCACCAGCCTCAACGTCTTCCCAGAGAACGGGCAAGACAAAGTCACCGAGTGATGGTGGTAGTATCCACTCTACTAACTTCCTCTGGTGCTGAGAGTCATAACGCTGTTACCCCTCTATTTGACACTTTCATTCACAGATAACTGCTCATATACAGCCACACGGAATTGATCGTGTCAAGCAGTCAGAAGTCGTTGCAACACTCTGCTACTCTTAAGTCCGCGTGCGGTACTGCGATTCGTGCGGTCAGCATGAAAGAGAGTCCGTCACTGTACACGTGTGCTTCCTTTGTTTTCATGAGGTCCCCCCGGCAGTCTCGCATCCAGCCACTTGACTCATGGGCCGATGTCCATCCCTCTCCTTTGGTGCGGTACGCCAAGCACTGTGCATCTGTTCTCGGCGAGTTGGGTCGCTATGCAGCAGGAAGGAACTCGTGGCGGCGCTCACTAGGCCTGCGAGAAGAGAGAAGCAAACAGAAACGCACCACAGAGGAAGTTTAGAGTTAGCGTACTGCTCTCTGATAACCGAAGGAGTTAAAAATCACTGAGTCATTCCTGCATCTATGGACAATGAGGTGGAACTGTAACACAAACTAGGGCAATGTGAAAGAATGCTTTGTTCGTTGGACCAGTACGGCTAAAAGAAAAAAAAAAAACCCAACAAAATAAAATGAAATATTAAAATAAAATCATGCCATGGCAAATTAGTGGATAGATGACAAGAAGGAATTCTTGGCAATAGTTGCAGGAGACAGAATTATGTGCCACTATTCTTGACATAAGGATGGACACCTGTGTGCCATTACTTTGTCTTGATTATAAAGCATAACAGAGTAAGCTACTCCCTCACTCCGTAGAACTGTGAGGACACCTTAATTTGCAAAATAGACGCAGTAATACAAACATTTTTTTTTTTTTAATTTGGTAGTACCTACATGTAAAAGACCATTTGATTTTGAATTCTAAATGCAACATGCACTCTTGATAAAAAAATCACAATAATTATGATTTGGTGGGTACTTTGTAGGCTCTAATTTGCAGAATATGGGTGTAGTGAAGGTTCTTGAACTATTTTAATTACTGTAAGTGTAAATTGCAACTTGAATTGCTGGCTCTTTAAAGGACAAGTTCACCTTAATTAACATAAGGATTGAGAGAATGCAGCAATATTAGTAGAACACATCAGTGAAAGTTTGAGGAAAATTGGACAATCAATGCAAAAGTTATGAATTTTTAAAACTTTTGTGTTGGAACCGCTGGATGAGGAGACTACTAAGGCTCGTGATGTCATATGAGTACAACAGTATAAAGAAAATGTTAAGAAAATTCAACATATTTTCACTTTTTTCGCATAAAATATTAATAAAAGAGCACTTGACTTGCCTCTTTCTAAAGGCAATGGGAATAATATTACCCATAACATATGTCAGTAACAAGTCATGGGAATGTGTACTTTTTTCAAAAGATGAAATTTTGTGAAATTCTCTTTATATTTTCCTTATATGGTTGTAAGCATGTGACATCATACACTGCAGTAGTCTTCTCATCCAGCGGTGACTGCAAAAAAACTTCAAAAATTCATAATTTTTGAACGGATTGTCCGATTTTCCTCAAACTCTCAATGATGTGTTCTACTAATATTGCTACATTTGTACATTCTCCCAATCCTTATGTTAATGAAGGTGAACTTGTCCTTTCAGTAAATTGTCAACAGCACTCCATCCAAATCATAATGCATTGCATTGTATTGACCATAGGAATTGTGTGATAGTGACCTGTGATTTCATGACTGATCAGGCCTGATGTGTACATGCTTTTGAGAGGTCAATGTGAACTGATCTGTACAATAAAGACACACCACTGCTTTATAATGAGGTAAACTGTAGTCTGGCTGAGAACATACAATACAATGTGCATTGTTGTTGACATGCATTATACAATTGTACTTGCTGGTAAATCACAGTGAAGAATTTGGGTCAAGTTCTGATCAATGCCATCTTTTACTCAAAGAAGCCTTGAAAAACTGCAAGGCATTGTGTTATTCGATTATTTGATGTACATTCACACATCTGTGCTCCATGCAAGACCAGCAAAACATGAATGTTTGCAGTTTTGTTGAGTTTTTGTTTTCTGCTCGGACAAAGAAAGTTTTATTTTTCCTAGAGTGAAGACCACATCACACACACCCCTTCACACCCACGTATAAGTACGTATGCAGCCTGCTAACAGCTCTGGATCTTGTGTAAGCATGAAAGTTTAACAGCCTTGAATCTTTTACTTCTTTTGTGATTTTCTTTCTTTCTTTCTTTGCTGCTCCCACGTGATGAGGTCCAAACGTTGAAATAGCAGGCATCTTTCTTTGCTGCCCCCAAGTGATGAGATCCAAACGTTGAAATGGCAAGCAAACATGACAGGCTGCTGGAGCAGCTACATATCCTTATGTTAAGGCCTGTGTATCCTTATGTAACTCAAAAAGATTGTGTGTCCTTTCAAAAGGTACGTGTCCTTTATCAGGTTTCTAACTCTAAGCCACACGCTGTAAAAGTGTTTTTTTTTTTAAACAAGTAATTTTTCGCGCTCTGCTGAGTACGATGAATTTCACATGTTCTTAATTCCACGGAATAAAGACATTACATCCGGTGGTACATATACCATAACAAGCAAAAATATTTGCAGCAAAAATATTTGCACAATCAGTACATGAGTTTCTGGTCACACGTAATGCATGAAAATTTTCACACCACCAAAATTTTCACTTTTACAGTATGCAGGAAAACTGCTCTGAGGAAAAGAAAACCTACGATGTAAAAAGACACCTGAACATCAAACTGTCAGCTACTATACAAACTGTAATTTGTGTGGTACACTGGAGGTGTGATACCTCCTTGGGTACACTAACTATCAATTCCCACTTTCTCATCCTGCTTCCTGCCTTTTCTATAGATGTGCTTCCCCCCCCCCCCCCCAGGAAAATAAAGAGTTGCACAAAATGATTCTCTTGAAGACTCATTTTCCTGAAACCTATGAGAAATACAGTAAGTCAACTGCTATCAATCATGCAATTGTAAATTTGTAATGAGCACAAACTTCATCAAACTTGACTTGATCAGCACTGCTGATTCCCCATTCACACTGTAACAAAAAACAAATTTAGGCATTCAGATAAATTTCTCTTTTGATCCGAAACTTTGATTTACAACAACATTAAAATGTTTTTAGGGATTATTTACTTTCAATTTCTTATATCCTTCAATACATTCAAATAAAAAGTAAAAGCCCATTCATACAAAAGACAATGTCTTTGTAATACTATACTATAAAAGCAGACATTTTTGCGCATTGCGCATAACTAAATTGTAGAAACTAGCGCGAAAATAAAAGCACGCAAATATTTTTGCTTGCTATATGTTCCAGTTTAGTAGTTTACAATTGTATCTCTCGATTCCATGACATTAAAAACACACGAAACTCATCTTTAATACCTGGCTGAGTTAAAAAAAAAATTACTCACACAAAAATGTCCACTTTTACACTAACTCTGAGAATTCAGACTGAACATGATGATGTACAAAAAAACAACAACAACAAAACAACAGTGATTGTCATGTGAGACAGCCTTGACACAAAATACATATGTATGTTTGTTCAGGTGTCTATTAATAAAAATCTAAAATCAGTTTTGCTCTGAAGCGAGTTTGATTGTGTACGTGTAGTGCTACACCATACACAGACCCGTGGATCTTATAACAGGCGAACAAACATCATAGGGTCCCTCTTAAAATGATTAAATGCGTACAGTGTACACCTTGAGCAATGGCTTAATGCTTTAGTGCGTTTTAAACCCGAGCCACCAAAAATAGTATTCTGAGGAAAAATTGAGGCTGCAGAGTACAGCTCTTGTTGATATTTTTGCTGAAACTGGGCTCCCGAGGCACTCTTTATTGACTTTTCAATGGGGATAACAATGGGTGGGATTCCTCGTCTTTTGTGTCTGCCTGAATAACTTGAGTGGAGTAGGTAGTGCGGAGGAATGCTTGGGCAATTGACAGAAGAAACGCTGTGATAGACAATCACATGACAAGTGTGTACAATTGAAACAAAAATCATACAAAATGGAAGAAAAAATTAAAATAAAGGATTTGCATAGTCTGGCTTCTAGGCAATGAGCTACATGTACTGTAATTTCCTCTCACCTTTACTAGTACATGCACTTTATACAGTACAAATGATGACATCACTGTTGGGAGGGACTACTTCAGTATTAAATTGCTCTCATATGCCTTACAGGTCTGCATAGCTGATGTCGAACTGATGTTTTTGAAACAAAATACTGAATAGCCAGCCTGCAGGAGAAAAAAAAAAAGGAAAAGGCTGGAAGGAAGGCTATAGGTACGGACTGTTGCACTCTGTTCCATCAGGCTTGACAGCACGTACTGTACAAATGTAGCTGAGTAGAATATCCAATGTCAATGTGCAGACAACATGAAATAAAGTTGAAAACCACAGAATTTTGTTGGCTATTATATCAATTTATTGGCATGTACAGCATCAAAATATACTGGAGGATGACAATTGAACCAAAACTTGCCCCCAAATCTCTTTAAGCAGTGCTACTAAAAGTGACTGATTCTTCTCAAAGGTTTGAGTTCGATGGAGATTTGCATACATTATGTACAACATGTAATTATGTACAATATACACAATCTGACTGGCTATGTTTAAGGAACAGCAAGTGACCCAGAAAAGATATCTAATAAAGGATGGTTTCATTCAGTAAATAACTGAATTATTAAATGTATCAAGGGAAGAAAGACTACAGTGCCCCATCAAACAGTTTTGCAATATAATAAAACACCCTGTTAGAAAGGATCGTGTCCACTTGATAGAGGGATTTTAAAGGTTTGCAAATATTGGCCCGACAGCCACTTGGTGTTGGAATACTATAAAGCTCACTGTTCAAAGTCAGATGTCACAATATTAGCAAGCAAAAACTGAAGCAAGAAATCAAAATAAAACAAGACCCACCAAAATTTGTTCCTAAAGGCTAAAAGAGCACAGATATCCATTAAAGTGATGGTTACTTGAGGTAGAAAACATACAATGTAAAATGTAAGTGTACAAAGTTTCACAAAAAAAAAGAAGAAGAAAGAAGGTGGACATTATAAACTATCAACAAGAATTTGAGTATATTTGACAGCAGGTGTAACACTGAGTTCTGCATTGATATACAGTCAAACCTGTCTATAGCGGCCACCCAAGGGAGACAGAAAAAGTGGCCGTTATAGACAGGTGGCCGCTATAGACAGGTAATCCAACTTTGTGTGCATTGCTTACATGTACATATATCATCGTTGTATCCTTACATGTACATGTACAGTGTATGTGTGTACGTATGCATACACCATGTTTCATGCATTTAACCATGCCGGTGTATATGATATTGTTGCACAGTAGCATGTTTATTGTCGTGAAGAATCGTGCATTATTATGACTGAATGAGGGATGAATGCAGCGGTGGCGATCACTGAACGTTGCTCGCACGGCTACCAAACAGAAAAATACGCTGAATTATCGGCTTGGCTACGGCTCCATTGGGTTTTTGGCCGCTATAGACAGGTTAATATCTCCCGCGGGAAACAAAATTTGTGGCCGCTGGCCACGTTAGAGAGGTGGCCGCTATACACTGTACACAGGGTCTTTAACAGGGCTTTTCTCTCGGGGGGATTTTGCAGTGGCCGCTATAGACAGGTGGCCGCTATAGACAGGTGGCTGCTAAGGCAGGTTTGACTGTATGTGCAAAGTTTGTGCATTTGTGAAGCATTTACATGCATACATGAGGGCTGCACGCTAACCCATTTTTTTTTTCTACTGGTCCAACCTGTCTGTCGGATCAGTAGCTGGTAGGTATCCAGTTTTTCAATTTTTTACTGGCCCATTCCTGAAAAAGTTACCGCTCCGACAGTGATTTTTACTGGTCCTGGACCGTCTGACCAGTGCCAGTGTGTAGTGTTGCATATATATACATTGTATATACACACACAGAGTTTGCAATTAGTAGGGAAACAGTAAACTACAATTTTGTTTAACAAGCGTATAGTGCAATAGGATGTTGTTGGCTGACACTTGACACATATTATACCTTGTTAGTTTAATACTCGGTACATTAGTGTGGTGTCTCTATTTCTGTCCATGATTACTAGCATACAGCGATGACATCATCAGGTGGCTTCTTGAATTTCTTCGAGGAAGGAACCCAAAATAGTTTTGTTGAACTCCCTGACTGACCTGGTGTGTCAGGTATTACTCAGCAGGGGATTAGTCTACCCACGACCAGACTCGGGCTTGCCAGTCCTGGCGTGCAACAGACAACTGCACACATTTGCATAGGTGTGTATTCATCTACAGTGTACCTACTGTGTATGTACAACATCCTGTAGTTCATACCATGTAACTGGGTACCAGTATATTACATGTTTTACACAGCAAACTTTAAATGGTACTCCCAAGAGATTTACACGGAACCTACACTGTGCATTGTATGACATACACGTTTCTGAGAAAACAGAATTGTATTGCTCATACACTTATGCACAACATCTCTGACTCAGTGATCCATGTCCTTTAGAGAGAGTCTACATTTTATAGAAAATTGTCCTTTTGCTTTCTTTGATTTTGTCATCACAGTCACCACAGGATATTGCGAATTACAAAAACACAATTTGACATTTTACACTACATGCTTGAAAAGTTCTATAGTGTATGTAAGGTATCCTACTCAAGTCAGCATACATGTATGTCATCATAAGCTTCAAAAGTTACTAGCTTCTAATATAATGATTTCATGAAGCATTTTTTCAGATTTTTTTTTTCTGACAAATTTGCTTTCAGTCAATCAAATGCATGAAGTTCAGGAACTTTTTAACAGTTTTGTAAAAAAAAAAAAAAAAATTGTTGGAAGCCACTAACTGCCCTAACTTCCAGTACGGACAAATATACACATGTAAAAAATATTCATGGATCCTTATTTTTAATAATAATTTCATTCCTTCTTCAAAGTGCTATAACTTAAAAAGAATTGTGATTATTTTTTTTTCTGTTTGAATGCATTATCATCCCTTTTTTGTTTTTGTTTTCTAAAAAAAAAAACACACCAAAAGTATGCATACATTACAAATGTTCATATAATTATTATTATTATTATCATTATTATTATTACAAGCAGTAGCCCCCCCCCCCTTTACACTACATGTACATGGTAGAGAATTGAAGGATACTACAGTGTAAATGAATAACAAAGATGAATGAATTGATAAGTATAGCATTACAGTGTAGGCCACTTGCAGTTTAATGCAAATAACCTGATCACGCATTTTTAAAATCATTATCATTACTTTTTTTTTTATTCACCTGGTCCGGTATAAACTATCTTCAGGTAAATATTTGTATGAAACTTACTGGTTTTCCCCACTAACAAAAAAAGAAAAGAAAAAAAGACACTATCCTGGAAGAAATGTTCCAATATGACATTACTGTATAAAGTGATAGACTAAAATTCATCACAGACACTTAGTCATTTTCATGTCATTTATTTGCAATACGAAAGTTTATTATCCAATTTGGAACAACTCTGCGTCGGAAATAAACATGCTTTTAAATAACCAACAACAATATTGTTATGTTACAACTAGACGGTATGTGATAATGACTGGCGGATGCTGCTGGAATAGCAAAAATTATTGACAGGCCAACGAGATACAGTATTTACCACTCTGTATGACCCCTTTTATGTGTCACACTGTTTTCTATTTGATCTCATATCCAGAGTAAGGTCATTGTAGTTTTAATATCCGAGTCAGAAAAAAAAAAAAAAAACAAGATAACTCTGTTTTCGTGCTGGTGCACATCTACTGATCATGATCGCTTCCTCTGACCGGAGGGGAGAGAAAAACGTCAGAGCAGCTCCATCTCAGTGATAAAGGTGTGTTTAGTCAAAGGCCATACCATGCACAGGTCAAGGTGGGGCAGAACCAGCTTGGGATCCTGAACCAGACATAACAATTTTCTGTGCCCTTCAGGGAACTGCCATTGGGTAAACAATAAAAACTGTGCAGTCAATACATCTGCCACACAAGCCTACCATATACACACTATACATTTGGAAAGTGTGTATTCTGCAACTGACGTCACACAATGAGTCATATATAAGAGCCAGATACACAGAAGCCTGTTTGTGTCCTCATACATTGTATGCATTCATTTATCTAGTCATATTAAACGCTATTACAGTACGGAAATGCACTTGCCTTTTTCAAGCAAACACTCTAAAAACGCAAATGTTGAATCAACATTTAAAAGGGCCGAGGAGTGACAGCATTTTTGAAGTGTTGCATCTAACTTTTAAGATAACATTTTAAATGTTGAATCTTAGCAGGAAAACCAACACTTTGAAAATGTTGTCACTCCTCGGCCCTTTTAAATGCGAATTCAACATTTGTGTTTTTAGAGTGAAGTTGGTTATGAATATGTTTTGTTTTGGGGGTCGGTCCTGAATTTGGTCCAAACTCGTTTTGCACTGCCTAAAATTACACTCGGAAAAACACCTCTTGTTGCGGAAATAAAAAACAAACAAACAAACAAAAAAATAATCTCATGAATATCAGACATGTATACATGTACCTTAAATGGTATCCTATAGCATCACTGCAACTTCTGGAAGTGCTCAGCAATTCATGCTTGACCTTATACTTGAGTTTTGGGGAAGTGAATACAAACAATGTTCATCTCTAGCTTTAAACTTAAGGAGTATACTTGAAGAATTAGGCCTACAATGTACGGTACAAAAGTGTACATGTACATGTACACTGTAGGCCCTAACTGTTGAACAGAACAGTGGTACGGTACTCTCTAAAATAATCTAGTATTAAAGTTGAAGATAAGGAGAGTGTTTGTTCAATGTTTTGTCTTCATAAAAAGGAAGACGACAGGCAATGATAAAGCTCATGTTATAGCTCCTTCCTGCAGTGGTGACTGACAAATATCAGGACATACAGTGTACTTGCATTCCAAACACTCCTCTTCTTTCCCACATGCTTCTGGTGTATGTTGTCCATTGAGCAAGTATAACTTCAAAGCCACTGAATACCTTTATGACAAAGATTGTTCCTGACATTGAGAGAGATTGTCAAAGCCTTGGCCAACACAGGTCAGCAACTGATGATGCACACAGAATTTATGTTGATGAATGTACTAACTGTAAAACCAGAAATATTCGCATGCATGAAACATTTGCCAACTTCACACGAAGACACGCAAGTACATGTAAATTACTTCACACGATTCACGCAAGTAAATTAAACATGAACATTTTTGTCTACACAATCCAGTGCATGTACTACTGTAGGATACTTTCATGGGTGGCAATTTGCGAAAGTTTCACGCCACGAAAAAGGGTTTTAAATATTGCAAAGCTTTCATGAAGTGATTGTTTCCAGTTTTACAGTTTGGAGTGTATTTGGTAATGCATTTCGTTCTACACAGTTGAACTGTGTTATAATACTGCATGTATACATGTACCATGATAGTGGAATCATGGGTGTGAATTGTACCATGTCTCTTTCTATTAGTGAGCTTGAATCTAATAGTAAATTGGCTGAGAATGATTTTCAAGGTCAGTGACAGTTTACAACATGGAAGAGAGGCTATTTACTGACAGTAGTTACATGTGCCTCTGAGGGGCTTGTACAAGGAGTTTAAAGTTCACACTATTATTTATTCCCTACACTTGTATAGCCATACAAGAAAATTTGTACCAGTTATCATGGACAAAAAGAATTGCAATTTTTGTTTTGTGCAGTGCTTCACTAACTCTAGTATCAAGTAAAGTCAGAGTGGAATACTACCTGGTACATGTAGATATTAGCATGAAGAATAGAATAATTTGCTTTTCTTGTTTGAAAATTGATAATGGCTTGATCAGAATGCAAATCACCATCAGAACGATTGCATAAAATGAACCTTTGTGCTGTCAATGAGTGCACGCTTTCTACTTTCTACTCACTCTCGATACTGACTTTTGAACTTCATAATTATTACCATATCTTCATATGTAATGTTCACATAATTATTAAAAGGATTCACCAATATTAATGTACAATATGTAGTACTTTGAACTGATATCTTATACCCATACATGTTCAATGTGATTTTACATAATAAATGTACTTACACAATCTGTTTAAATCTGCTAAATCTGTATAGAGGAAACATCATTAAATTTCCTTTTGAATTACAAAGAAATCAAGGGGGTGTTTTAAAATGTACTCCCCATCAAATTGGCTTGCAATGTCTTCACAATCAATGACTTTTATTATGCAAAGGGTTCACATTTCACAAAATTAAAAAAAAAACCCTCACATCTAATTTGTATAAATTGTGCAGGAGTTGTCACTGACATAATTATTGTAATGACACATGAAACTCAAGAACTTGCTACAGACATGATTACTAAGTTTGTTTGGGTTTTTAAATGAAAGATTTTGAATGATACATAGTTTTATAGTAATACAGTAGTCTGAAATGTTATCTTTTACAATCTTTTCAAAACACGAACAAAACAATACATGGAACTTACGAGCATAATGGGATGCAGAATCTAAGGAGAGACCAGTTCATGAGGCAACATCTGGTGTCAACAAACATGTTGGCTTCAGGCAGTGACAATCTTCCCACCCCCCCCCCCCCCCCCCACCCACCCCAAGCTTTGTGTCAAAGTAATCAAAAACTTGGCATGGTCTTAAGGCCAGCAAGTGTGAGTTTCATATTTTTGTTTGTGTGTATAAAATTCTTTTGACTGTTTGAAAATCTTCAGTCCTACAAGTAAGAAAAAGAAAATCCCCCAAAACTTAATAGGAAGTAAAGAAGCATTCAGTAATGCCACATCAAAAAGCTTCCATAAAAAAAAAAAAAAAAATATATGTTACTGAATGATTGCAATTCTTTTCTAAAAAGATGTTGCAACTTGATTTCTCAATTGGCAGAAATCTATTTTTCATATTTCTGGGCAAGATAAACAACTTCACGTAGCAATGCATTTATTGCCAAGGACACAGTATTGGGAGAATTTGAGTTCAAAGCCTGGAACATAGACTAGCCTTCTGTACATTGAATGAGTCAATGTCTCCTAGGGGGCCCTACTCCACATCACAAATCACAGACTCTTATGTTACAGATTCATGTGCCACAGCTTCTGCTTTGTACAGTGTACATGTTCGTGTATACTGTGTGACGGATTCTCACATAATGCTGTAAAATGAACAGATGCAATTCTTACTGGATATCTGAGAGGAGTTTGAGCAAATACTTAAATATGTGCAGTTCAGATACTGGCTATCACAGTAAGGTGACATTTTTTACTGGATGTGGTGTGTTAGCATAGTGACACCCAGAAGCTATACATGAAGGCCTATCCTGTATGTATTCAAAACTAAATGTATCTCTCCTACAACCCCCTCCACTGATTTAAAAATTAAAACATGACTGGCAATTATCATTTCGAGAGGACTTCATAAAATAAGAGAAACAAACAAACAAACTAAACCACAGGGAATCAAGTGACATCATCATCATCTATTATTAGCAAAGTGCAAGACAGCCATGTCATGTTACAATCTGTATGAACTGTATTTCTGCAAGTTAGTTCAGAATGTACCATGAAACATTATAACAAGAGCAAGCAATTGTTTTTGATGCGGGACTGTAAATGAGGTTATAATCACTTGCGGAGTGGTAAACTTCTCAGGTTAGTTCTGCTCCCTGTTGCACATACAGTTTTGTACATTAGTTCAAAAGGAGATGTGGAGATGTGATGCAAATTGTAGAATTCAGTACAGTGCATGAGGTACTGTGTATTAGACCCCGTTTACAGTGCGAGGCTCGGCCGCGGCTTGGCCGCGGCCGAGTCCAGCCCCGCTTCAGTATAAACGCGCAAAATGCCAAATGCGAGGCCAAAATTGGCCTCGCATTTGGCCTCCCTCTGGAGGTGGTCTTTTCTTGCCTTTTCTTGCCTTTTCTTGGTGTAAACGCAAACTGGGCCAAATGCGCGGCCAGTTTTAGTCTGGCTTCCAAACCCTCTGCCTGTATCTTTCGCTGTTCAGGACATTAACTCCCTCAACGTCGAAAACTAGTATAGTCTAAGGTGTTTTTTTCCTGCAAAGGATTTTTTCCTTCGGCAAAGGCCTTTGCCCGAACGGCGACTTCGTCGCCACGGAATTCAGTTGTCAAAGGGTCTGAAAACCAGACAATACCAAATTGCGTTAGTTTACAAGCAGAGCGCCACTATGACCAAATAATGAAAGGTTTGAATCGAAAGCGCGGCCGAGCCCAGCAGTGTAAACGGACAAAATTGCGAGGCTCGGCCGCGCAATTGAGGCCGGGCTTGGCCGCGGCCGAGCCACGGCCGAGCCCGGCCCCGCACTGTAAACGGGGTCTTAGAACCAGATTTTGACAAGAAGATTACTCTATGTTGCATTTGAAATTGTGAGTACTGAATCATGAAAATTGAACAATTTGTTATAATCTGCCTTTACTTTGTTCTACACACTGTTCTATATGTACTTTCAGTTAACCCATTGAGGGCGGACTGATTTTGCTATAACATGCATTTCCCATAGACACCTGCCCGAGTATTCTCGGGACACAACTTCAACAGGTGAAGCTCTAGTGTTAAAGGGGAATTTACCCAAAATATTTTATGGATTCAGTTAACGCAGAAACATACAGTTGTAAGTAGTGACAAATTGTTCAAGTTTGAAAAAAAAAATGTGACGATCCATTCAAAAGTTATGAATTGCTTTGATAAAACATTTTTTTTAAAGTCATGAATTGTACTACAAGTTTTGGTTAAATCCACATGCTGTCATCGCTGGACAAGAAGACTACTAGCAATACTTGATGTCACATTCAGGCCATGATACAGAAAAGAGATAGAGAATTCCACACATTTCATATCTTATTCTTACAAAAAGTACACATAAATTGTACATGTGTACACATTCCTTCCACCAGTAAGTCTATTATGCACATTCTTAAAAGTATATTATTAGTCTGAAAGAGGTTCAGTAGAGTGCTCTTTCATTTTGCTGAAAATATCAAAATGATGTATGTCAAATTCTCTTTATAATTCCCCTTTTTATGATGTGAATATCAAAATATATTTGCTTTGTATGGGATCCATAAATTGTTGAATTGCTCAAGAGGCAGCAATAGAATGAATGGCAAATGATTTATAAAGACATACATGTATAATCTAATACACTCTAGGTATTGATAATTGCCTGATTGAAACTGAAGAATCGGATATATACCAGGGTATGCAGATCTATACAATGTAGCATGATGAAGAATGTGGAACACAGCAAGTACATCATGATTTATTCAGGCAGTGATCATGCCATCAATAGGGATGTTAGACGCTCGCATCACGATCCTGAAATCAAGGCAGTGAATGCGTGCATGTGCCGTACGACCGTTACGTAAGAAGAAACACCAATCTGGATAAAAAATGATATAAAAAAAACTTCGGCACAAATTGAAAAACTGACAAAGAATTACCGTAGTTTTGAAATAGGTTTTCATGTTCAGAGCCCTTTCTTGCCAGTAAAATCACAGAATCGAACAAAAAAGCGCAGTAAAAATGAGCTAAAATGCAGTCATGGAACCTCTTACGTGCGTGTGATAAGTCTAAGGAACGGCGCGGCACTACTTTCACGCAACTCTCAGAAAAATCTCCAATGTTTACATCGAAATCAAAAGGTGATCCCGTTGTGTGACCATGCCCAAACTTCGGTATGCCATTCACAAATATACGAACTGAATCCATGCGCGTTGGAATCTTCACTACCCCACAGCTTCGTGTAGACTTCAGCGAGAAAAAAATAGTTCCAAATTTCACCGTGATTTTTCATATTAAGACAAACTTTTTTTGGAATTCCAATATGTTAAGATTTATTACCGATATATTATCTAGCTTCGTACCAAATATGAAGGAAAAATTTGCCCAGGATCATGTACAGATAGTCGCTAATTTCTAACGCACTAAATCGAGAATGGGGTATTCCTTCAAGCCGGTGACTCATCGGTAACTCCGATACCGTGCCAGGGTTGCTGCGTGTTGACCGAGCAGACCGAGCTAAGTTTTTCCAGCCAGAAAACACCTTTCCGTCCTGAAACTGCATATTTTCTTCTACTACAGACATTCAGAGTAAGTTTCTCATGATTACTGACTTCTTTCTTCGGTTCATTATCGATATTTTAACAGATAAAACGAAGCAAATATTTTGACTTTGCGTGTATCGACTTTACGGGGAGTAAAAGTAGAGGAGGGAAGAGCAATGATGTTTTCAACTGGCCCAAGAGCTACGTGCGTGGCGAACGGAAATTTCCATCATGCTGCTCTTACGGCTAGCGTCAAACCTCCCTCTGGAAAATGAACATTTATCGCCTCCATAATTTACCACGTAAACACTCGCATTTCAGGGAAAACTACATAAAACTGGATCACAGAAAGTATGTTGTAGTTACTGGAAATGTACAAATATTATTCTGCTTATATGATATAGAGAAAAGAGAGGTTTCAAAGACATTGTAGGGTTCTTGTCAGGAGTTTTTGGAGCTTCTTTTTTTTTTTGGAATAATGTTTGTTGTGAACAGATTCTTTGGTTACCGGTAATAATTTACTTAGTCAGCTGGCGGGTTCGAAATATCTTTAATCGATAGAATTAAAAAATACAGTGTAGTTTCATTACATCTGTAAACAATATAATATTTTCATTATTTCATTTTCATCTCCACCAGATCTTGAAATCAGCAGTGCTTTGTACATAAGATACTGTGATTAGGTCATCACCGATGAACTAGCTTCCAGTCATGTGGTCTCCCGCTGAAATAACCCAGCTTGTGACGGAACTTAAGCTCCCAGGTACACCTTTTTATCAATGCAAGTTTCATTGATAAAGATTTTAAGAAATTTGGAATATAAAATTACACTAATTTATTATGTTCAATTTTATAGAAATATAATAGACTTAAAGACAAAGACAAACCATTTAATGACTACTTTATTTTTTTTTGTGGACAAACACAATTAAGTTACACAAAGGCAACCTGTCAGCAGGGCCACATAATTGGGGGAGTCCCTTTCTCCCCCCCCCCCAAAAAAAAAATAAATGAAATAAAAAATACCTGTAAACTTACAGTCGATGAGTTTAAAGTACCCTCTATCATTGTCATGCTCTCCCAAATATTGTGCATTAAATGTTTCATTTTGCAATGTAAAATCCTGATTGAAATTGTCCTTAATTATTTCTTTTCCCCATTTTTATTTCAGATCATTGGACGCCTGATGAGAGTCAGACATCTTTCAGGGTCTTCTTAGAAATTATCTGTGAAGTTGAACGTCATGGTTATGCTATGAAAGAGAGGATACCAACGATTCTGGAGACAATGACACCGAGCTACGAGCTGAAAAATGTATCAAACTTTGTCCGAAAAATTAGGAACACGAAGGTCAACAAATTAGATAATGTATACCCCCTCATTGCCACAGCTGAAATCATTGGTCCATTTTGCAGGGCTGCAGGGATAACCAGAAGTCTGTTGAGTGGTCAAGGTACCGCAGATGATCTCAAAGACATTCAGCTCACAAATGGAATGATTTGTGAACTTAATAGATATAGGTCCACAAACCAACATACGTGGAAAGATGCTCATAACTGGATTTGCAGACTTATGGGTATCTCTGACTCTGATGGACCAGGGATTGGTAACATAATAAATCAGTTTTCATCCATCGCATCAAAGAAGGGTAAACTTCAAGCAGGAAAGAACCAAGTGAAGCTCACTGAGTTTCTAACACAAAAGTACAGCCTACCCTCCAAACTGAAAGACACACGAGACCAAGCTGTGGTACAGCAAGTTGTGACATCGCTTGTGGACCAGGTGGTCAAGATTGTTGACAATGATGACGAATCTCGGATGGACTCTACCAGTGATGACACCAACAAAAACGAGAATCACTGTGATGACTTCAAAAAAGAGATAGAAATCATAACAGATCAGTACATTCAAGCTGTCGAGGATTTAGAGAATGTAAGGGTGCTCGCAGATGAAACCAGAGAAAAATGGCAAGCTGAGAAGGCAGCAAGAAGAGAGATGAGCAAAGCTTATAATGATGTTTCAGCTAAATACAAACATTGTGTCTCAAAAGTCAATGCCCTTCAAGAAAAAATTGCAAAGTACACCCCAAGAAATGTTACCAAAAGAGAAAAGAGGCTCCAACAATCGAAAAACAAGCTTTCTACCCAGGTAGAAGAATTAACTGAGAAAAATGAAATGCTACAATCACAGGTCAATGACCTTCTCAGTAAGAAATGGAACAAAAGCAAGCTGGTGCAATATTATAAACAAGAAAGACAAAAGGCAAAAGAAGAGAAGGCTTGTGGGAAATGCAGAGAACTAAAGGAAAAATATGAAGAAATCATTGCTGAACTAGAAGAGAAGTTAGAAGAGCAATTGAACGAAACAAAAGTGGTGAAAACATATGACAAAGGTCACTACAGTGACAAGGTGGTGAAGTTATACATCAATTTGCTCAGTAAATACAATGTCGGTGCGAGGAACGTTTCCGGTGTAGTAAGTGAGGTGTTATCAGAACTGGCTGGGATAGAGGCAGAGCGGCTACCAAAGTACACATGGATTACCCAAGTACTAATCCGTGCAAGAACTCTGTCCCAAATCCAAGTTCTTGAAGAACTTTTGGGAAGTAAGGACAACACCCTTCACTTGGATGGCACAACAAAAAGGGGTGACCACTATGGGACATTTGATGTATCCACAAAGTCAGGTACATTTGTACTGGGCCTCAGAGACATGAAAGGTGGAAGTGCCACTGACTATTTTGACACTTTTGAGGACATAGTGTCGGACATTTCGAAAGCTGTCACTGTCCAGGACGTTGATTTAAACACATCAAAAATTGTTGGTAGTTTGAAAAACATGATGACGGACAGATGTGTGGTAAACTCAAAGTTTGGGGAGATTCTGGAAGAAGCACGACAAGTACATATCCCTAAAACCACTGAAGAGTGGAACTCTCTCACCCCTCAGCAACAGGGAAAGATCTGCGAAGTAAACGATTTGTATTGTGGCCTACATTATCTTGTTGGACTGGCCGACAATGCTGAACAAGCTCTCAAGGTATGGGAGGGAATTGTAGCCACAAAACCTCTAGGTGCAATGGCCAAAGGATTCCGATCAAGTAAGGGTGAGTCAGGAACCCAGCGACTTATTCGTACCACAGTTAAGGCCTTTGAGGAACATGGGTGTGAGGCCAGTGGAGTGATGGGACCATTTGACAACTTCCTTGCCGGGAAAGGGGTCAAATGCCGGCTGAAGCCTTTTCGAGGAAATAGATTCAATATCCTCTTTGAGGATGGTGGAGCTGTGTTTTACCATCATGACCATATGACCGAGTTTATTCTCAAGAACTGCCCAACACCTAATCGTCTTATCACATCGGTGATGGCTGATCTGTCAGAAGATGTGTATCTTGCAGGGGCCCGGGCCTTGGGCATTATCAATCACAGATTGACAACTCCTTTGTGGACAGTTCTTGAGATGCCCAATGTTCATATCTTTGATATGAATGATCGTTACCAGTTGATTGTAGACAAACTGAACAGTTGGTGTAGAGACCCTACACAGCTGTTAAGTCCACCAGCTGAAACTGATGACCTCAGTCAGAGTCTTGCTCCTCCAGTAAATGATGAGATCAGCCTATCACTATACTCTGACAAGATATCAGATGAACTATCAGTGATGACTGCAGAGGCTCTAAAAATCATGTGTGCTGCAATGGCCCGAGTTTCAGAGCGCATGCTTACGGATCATTTGGCAGAGGGAAAGTGGGACAAACCATCTGAGGAAGTCCGCCGTCAGACACAAACCGTACCGACTACCAATATCGCCTCGGAACACGACTTTGGGCAACTTGATCGTCTCAAGCGTGAAAAGCCCAATGCCAACACCATAGCTATTGAGGCTTTGGTGATGTATGTCACAAATCACACAAGCTCATGGATAGATTCCCTACCCTCAGACCAACAACATCACTACCTCACAATTGCTCGCCAAAAAGCTCCTGCAATCAAAACAGCATTTGATGAACAACGAAATAACTTGAAAGAGAAGCTTACATTGCACCGCCTAGAAAAAGAAAAGATGAAGAGAGAGAAAGAACAAAGGCAGCAGAAGGAGAAAGAGGTGCTTACCAAACAGCTTCAAGAGTTTGGAGGGCTATGGCTGGAAGGAGAGGTGGACCAACAACTCCACACTGTCTCAGCTAATAAACAGAAAGAAGCATTGTCTGTCCAGCTCAAGTTTCGACACAAAGTGTTGCACCAGACCTCTCCTGACAGTTCAATGTGGTATTTGTCAAAAGGGGGTAAGCCAAAGCCAGTCTCAGAACTCGCAAACAATTTGAAGTCTATCATATCACATAATCTCACGAGCCCAAATTCCGAACCAACAACTTCAACTCCAAACAGCTACAGACCAGAAGAAGAGAGACGGAATCTTCTTGCCAAGAGCGTGAGCAAGATCCAGCAACAGGCGCAGGAGGACAAACTGAAAATCTTGTCAAAGAAAAGGCAGAAGGACTCGCAAAAACAAACTGGCTCCCCAACCAAACGAAAACGCACTGTGCCATTTATTCCCGATTTAGTTGGCAAAAAGGTTGAACACCTTTATGAAGATGAAACCACAGGTGCAGAAGATTGGTACGTCGGGACAGTACTCCGTAGAGTGAGTGACCAGAGAGTGAAGAACCCACTGAAGGTTCTCTACGAAATCCACTATGAGGACGGCGATGAAGCTCAAATTAATTTGGCAGAGGATTTTCTGAATGGGGAACTACGCCTGCTTGATGAAACAATGCAGGAATAGAACTTTTTTCTTTTTGAATTACAGCACCTTTGTGCTGTGGCACCATGTTGTTTTAACTTCACAAAGGTGTTTATAAATCCTGATTTCCCGCTTAGACCTGAATTTTTAACATTGATTTGGTGTTTAAACCTTTACCATGACTTACTAATATGAACAGTTTAGACTACTTCAGAAAAACACGGACTAACACGGATGTTCTGTATTTCTATAGGAAGGTTGTCTCTTTCTTATATACTTTAATCTTGTGTTACCATACCATACAATGTATACATGAGTAAAAACATTCATTCTGTGACACATTTTAAACCAGATTGAAAAGCTCTAAATTGACATACAGAAAATATATATCATCATCCATCCTATTTTGACGGGCAGTGTATTTCAAGTTCTATAATGAAAAATTTGCTTTGAGTGAATTTTCTTTGTTTTTCTTTGTCACCATGACAACACATTTCGTGAGATCAGTGGTATGAACAAATTATTTGCCAGTATTTTGGACTGCAGTATCTCAAATGTCAGTTCCATCTTGAAAAATGTAATAATTTTCATACTTACCTTTATTTCATTCTGTTTTCTATGTTTTTCTTTGTTTTTATTGGTTTGTTACCATAGCAACAGTGTATTTTATAAAGGTAATGGTAAGAAAACATGGATTTGATATCATTTTGGAAAGCAAGGTAATGGTAAGAAAACATGGATTTGATATCATTTTGGAAAGCAGGATGTTTTAAGATACAATCTATTTTACCAAAATGTGAAATTTGGTACGTTTTATTATATTTCCTTTGTATTTCTTTGTTTTGTTTCCATATCGACGTTATTTTGATTGTTCTATTTCATGAGATCAGTGGAACGAAAAAAACTATTTGCCAGTATTTTGGACTGCAGTATCTCAGATGTTAGTTCCATCTTGAAAAAATGTAATAATTTTCATATTTAACTTTATTTAATTTTATTTTCTATGTTTTTCTTTGTTTTTTACCGGTTTGTTGCCATAGCAACGGTGTATTTTATCAAACTAATGGTAAGACAGCATGGATTTGATATCATTTTGGAATGCAGAGTGTTTTAAGATACAATATACTTTACCAAAATGTGAAATTTGGTATGTTTTATTATATTTCCTTTGTATTTCTTTGTTTTGTTTCCATGGCAATGTTATTTTGAATGGTCTATTTCATGAGATCAGTGGATCGAAAAAATTATTTGCCAGTATTTTGGACTGCAGTATCTCAGATGTCAGTTCCATCTTGAAAACTGTAATAATTTTCATATTTAACTTTATTTCATTTTATTTTCTATGTTTTTCTTTGTTTTTTACCGGTTTGTTGCCATAGCAACGGTGTATTTTGTCAAACTAATGGTAAGAAAGCATGGATTTGATATCATTTTGGAATGCAGAGTGTCTTAAGATACAATATACTTTACCAAAATGTGAAATTTGGTATGTTTTATTATATTTCCTTTGTATTTCTTTGTTTTGTTTCCATGGCAACGTTATTTCGATTGGTCTATTGAATTGTTTTTTTTTTGTTAAAATTTGATAAAACAGTATATAAGAATAATATATTGCAATTTTCAACTGAATATATGAAATACTTTTGGAGAAAAGAAACATCAAACTTTCATTAAGAATTAGATATAATCATCATTTGTAGACTTAGTTTACCCACGGTGCCATGCTAGTACAGTGAAACCCTGTGCCAACACTTCAGGAAGTACCCCCCAAAAAAATGATTTAAAAAATCATATCTTAAGAACCGTTTGATATTTTAACTCCATTTTTTTGCATCTTGAATGATAAATGTTGTTCTCCACAAAGCCGTCAAAATTTGAAGCTTTTAAAGTATTTGAATTTTTGGCCTAACATCCCTACCATCAATGGTCAAGCTGATCCTTTGTACGTGTTGTTGGGTATTTTATGTAATGTCAGCACTACAATACTGCTGATGTGCTTCCTACAGTAATGAACACAGCTGATTGACAATGGCATCATTGTGATGATTATTTCTACTCTGCACTGACAATGCGAATGCTTCAAAATTGGCATGCTACCAGCCAGGGCAGGGGTCAAGTGCCCAATAGTGGTACATATAGCACGTTGTGTACCAGTGTATGGAAAAAAAAAGACAAACAAACAAACAAATAAATAAACAAATATGGTATGGAAAATGCTGCCAGATACTTTGTGTACTGTACAATGCAAGTGCCCACTTACAATGTTCATTAATCATTGTTCATTGTGAGAAAATGTGTGCTGAAAACACATGGTAGCAAGGCAACTGTGACATGCAGCAATTTACTTACATAATGTACTTCATACAATACGGTACAGTAGAGTATTCTACAAATTGTCTCAGACTGTTGTTTATGTTTCTATGATATGGATCTGACCTAACACCTATGTACCACCTTTCCTAAACAGTTTTGAACCTCTTTTTTGCCCCAACATTGCAAAATTTCCAACCAAATTAGTTAGACCGCATAGAATGCAGTAAATTTATTACTGAATGTTAAAAAAACAAAACAAAACAAAACTGTCCCTCTGACCATGAAGAAATGGTCAAGGCCATAAAATTGACTGCCACTAGGCACTGGTGTCATGATCTCATGACATTTTTGCTTGAGCATATCCTGCATCTGGTTCAGATTCTCTAGAGATGTCTAGTCTTTATGTCATTAATCAAAAGTCTATGCCCAACCATCATACACACAGTAGATACTATCTTTATAAATTTGTCAAATAAAACTGATTCACAGTGAGTATCATTGCAATATCATCAGTTTAAATATTGCCCGACTACAGACTACGGACTTTGCTGACTCACACTTGAAATTTAAAATACACCACCATTTCTGCACATTGTGACACTCCTTCCGATGGCTCATCTCAAGATTATCAGTACCACTGGCACTCACTGGCATAGCTTCCTGTGTGAGCTGCCTACCTACAATGGAAGGATAACCGCACATGTACGCACAAGCCCAAATGCAGTGGTGGCAGCACCCAAGTTCACCAAGTTACCTATACGGTAACTATACACAGCCCAGTCGCCGCTGTACATACGTAGCGCGACAGCTGTTTCGCGTAGCGTATTAACAGCGTCTGGTCGGGCTACCTATACGGCTAGGCTGCCAACTGGAAAGGGATTACTTCATCAATAGAGTTAGAACTCTGCGTAGTATCAAATGGCGTAACTTTGCTCAGCCAGGCACAACACAAAAACATGACAAAGTCAAAGCTAAAGTGAGACTAGAGTCGTAGAGAGGGTGACAGATGCATGAATATTGACAACTTTGCAAGTGATTATGATTAATTTAACGTTAGATTTCATCACGTCATTGGAAATTTGTCCAACAACACATAATTTACAACGTGAAACTCCACATATCCAGTTAGTGGGCAGTGAGCACTAGACTCAAGACCAAGTTTAGCTAATTTAGCTAACAACGTTTAGAATAGGGCCTAACTTCAGTGAGTGTGGCGATATCCACTGCACTACTGTAGGGAGGTGCACCTCCCCGCTTCAGTGCTTGCACTTACCGTGACGGCGGCGTGATGTTGAAGTTAGGGTCGACACTTTTCAAAACAACAGGACATGCAAATTCCTCGTATTTTGTTTGCGCACTACAGTCACACACACACCGCACATCGGGTGAAAAACTACATTACATACCACTTACCAGTAATCACGAAGCTTTTCTCCAGACCAAGTAGGGATACTTCAGACCAAAAGGCGTGCTACACTCTTGGGAGTTGCCAGAGGTTTCTCACTTAAAGTCAGAGGAGAACCCCTTTTTGCCTCAGGTCGTCGGCCAAGCTGACACTCAATTAAATCGGCTGGGACTAGTCGACTGACAAAGTATACAAGTCATGTACAGTTTGTATTTATGTACGTGCACCTATCATCTTCCGCCGGTATACGGCCATGGTACGTGTTACCTGTATGTGGTCGTGAGAGTCGAAGCAGTGCGATCGCATCGGTTCTGCGATGGCAATGGCACAAGTCACTGCTATGCTCTGCATGCATGCTGCTGATCGTAAGCTCCGTTACGTCAAGCGACCACTAGTGCACTGTGCGTTGTTGACAAGATACTCCGAGAACTAAGTAGAATTGCTGCCATCTACGGCAAAAGCATTATACCATGCCATCGCCCACAAGGTGATGTAAGTATTGTGACCGTATAATGTTGGATAGTTGTTTTCCTCCTACAGTTGTTTTTGGTTTGTTTGTTTTTTTAAGTTAAGTAAATGTGCAGCAACACCTTGTGGAAAAAAAAAAAAAAACCTGCATCTCTATTTTCTATCAAGCCACTGCAAACGATCTTCTTTCCTTTGATTAATTTTACCCATATAGGAACCGGGATAAAGTAAATAAATTTACCTATACTTTCCAAGAATATTCTAACTTTTCCCTACCAAACAAACGAAGACGAATTTTGGTCCACGCATGCTGGTTATATACTTGCCTCGAAAATTACTCCCAAAGACCCTTTATATCAAACAAGATTATTCTAACAATTAAGCTTCACATCGGTCTGTTTTCTTGCATCTGTCTCTGAGCTGACAGAAAAGTAAGTAGGATGTTACGAAAATGCATGTTCAGGCATAAACGGTCACACAATGCAAGACAAACATACAGCCTGACAGGCCAACGCGGATCATAACGACCTTCGTCGCGGCTCCCTGCCGGTAATGAATTTAATTTTGTATTTTTTTTTTTTTTTTTTGTTCATCATGGAAGTGTCAAAGCTAAGGTTACTTTGTGATCAATCATAAGGGTATACCGGTATGAAACGACTATCATGAAAATGGAGTTTCTTACAGCAGTAGGTTCCTACTTGTTCATGGTTTGCACTTTCAAAGTCTATCGGTTTATTTGCAAGCTATCGATAGGCCACAGTGTAAGGCGAGGATATAATATCATTCCCCTAATAATGATCAGATGCAATTGTACAGGGCCTTATATCCAGGGATTTCGTAAAGGGGAGGGTGCGCAAGCTGGGTGCGCAAGCTCCCCCATACACACTTTTTTCTTTTTATTTCTTTTGTTTTAACAAAAAAAAAATAAAGAGGGGCCATATGCCCGTTGAGCCCCCCCCCCCCCCCCCCCCCTCCTCCCTGGATCTACCACTGTTGTAAATATCATTTCACGGTTGCGTTTAAAATACCCAAAGTCCAAGATTTTATGTAGAACTTCACGGTACTCATCTTGATGGTACATACAAGTATATTGATGTTGAGTCATTTTAGTCTGAAAGCAGAAAGAAAATGCTTTATTAGTCTTGGAAAAACCTGGCCTCACCTGTTAGCACTGGGCAGTTTCTGAGCGATCATATAATAACCGAAGCCACAATGATCTCGCTGAGGTTTGCCTCTTGCTAGCCGCTCGTGGCTTAAGTTTCCATGGCTGTGATCATTTGGATTTATGATAATATTGCGGGTGACGTGTCGAACTGAATGAGTGCATCACTAATTCGGACGCGGAGGAGCAATATTGACGAAACCCTTCTGTTTCTTAAGTCATTCCTTACGGGAACCTGGTGGCCTGTGTACTTAGTCTATGGGGATTTCAGAATTCAGTATACTGTATATCATCATGCGGTCGTCCATGGGTTAATTGCTGGTACACCCCGAACTCAGACGTAGTCACCAACATCATACGTGCATGTCTGTACATAGGTCTACATCATTTAAACATCCAGAGGTTAATCATTGCGATACACCAACATCATAAAATATCATCTTCATTCATCAAGAAACCATGTCGGTGTCAAAGATCTAAATTAATGTAAGATATAGTTTTATTCTTACTGACGATGGCATTGTTTGTGTATAAAAATGTGTGTAAGAGTATAAAAGTGGTTTGTGTGATGTGTGTGTGACCGGTGACCGTGTTTGATGTGAGTGTGTGCATGTGTGTGTGTGTGTGTGTGTGACCGAAATCTGACTGAAATCCAAGTAAAGTTTCTGTGTATGTGTGTGTGTACGTGTGCCTGAGTGTGACAAGTTATTGCGTGATGGAGATCCCTTCTAAGCGAAAGAGCTTGTTTCTAATGCTTTCAATCAACTTTGCAGAATTAAAAAAAAAAAGACACGCAAGAAAAACCGAATGGAAATAAAACAAGGCGTTATATTTCTGTTCTTAGTAAAGCAACAATTAAATCTCACACTAAATTGCCATTCTGATAAATATTATGTACATACAACATAATGTAGTTTATTGGTTATTTTTGTTAAACTCTGAATAATGGCAATGAATAATTACATCTTTCAGTAACAAGGTTCTTTTGAAGTAAAAACAAACACTTTCTATAACTATTTTATTGCAACTGATTGACTAATTGCCCTATACATTGACGTAAATAAGCACTGACTTGATCAGTGTTTTAGTAGTAGCCATGATAAAAAAAAAAATCATGGGCGTACGTACTCGAGCAGGATTCGAACCTACGACCTCCCACCAAGCTTCCGTCCGACAGCAAGTGTTGGTTCTAATCCTTATTAGCGTGCAGCGGGTACTGCGTAATTATTCAAATTCATGAAATTCTTCCGTCTAGATGTAGTGCAATTCGTCAATCAGTTGCAATAGAAAACATCTCGACGGAAGAATTTCATGAATTTGTATAACAATTTTGTTTATAATATAAATCTCTGTGATTCCACTCTCTACCGTCAATGCGATACTTAGGTTTGAATGACACCCTAACAATATAACAAAGTGAGCGGTATCTGTGCAAGAAATTCGGCGACAAACAACTTAGGCCTACATTCTTTCTGTACTACTTTTTAGTGGATCCCTCCATTTTCATCGTAATTATTACTATAGTTCATAGCATTACAATACAATAGTACGTTGTAGTTCTAGAGTTTATTAGTATATTTCTGTAATATAAAATGAAATATTCAGTTCACGAAGAAAATAGTGTATTCCTTTTTCTTGTGCATGTGATTTTGTCGGTGTATAAATATGCTCGTAAAAAAGATATTATTTTGTTGATGGAAACGAAATAAAAGTACTTAAATTCTATTCAACTCTTATGTTACTTTTTGGCATGTTTAATTATAAATAATCTGTTATATGGCGATGTTATTTGTCGGGCGATTTTCTGCGCACGGGATAATGAAGTGTCCACCATTCAAATTGGCATCATGATCTAGGACAAGGACAACGGGTAGTAGCTCATGTACATAGGAGCAGTCGAGAACCCCCCCCCCCCCCCCACACACACACACACACACATGCAAGCACTCACAAACTGGTCATGCCTAAGCGCCCCCTACAAAAACCCCGACTAGACATGATAAATATACAATAATGACGAAATGGCGAAGAACACTCCCAATAAAGTCCATTATTCGCCCTTTTATCCATCTTGATGAAACTGCAGGCATTGTTGTTGTTTCCAATTAGAAAAACCAATACTAGTATGCTATTTCAGAAATTTTACAGAAAACTCGGTTGATCACAAAGCATAATTCTCAAACAGGAATAGATGTTAGAATACGACGTCAATCCGTGTACGTGGCCCCCATCTCCATGCGTGGTTTCGTAATTGTTCCTACCGCATCCCTTTCGTGTGTGTCAACTCGAGAGCAAAATACACGTGGACATGCTATTCGTCATAGACACTAGGGAATGATTTCTCTTATTGTTTCTGAACTTCAAGGTTGACGACTAACGTTGGATGTTTTCAGATGATCAGACAAAGCGAGGATTTCCTTTGTTTCCTTCCTGACGAAGGGCGGACGTTTTTGCCTGGTGGTTGGCCACCTTTATCACTTTCTTCTTGATTTCTGTTCGTGGCTAGTTGCTCTTCAGGTTGTTCAGTGATGCATATATCTACTTTGTCTTCTCTGCTCCCATCTAGATGCCTGCCTTCAGCTGTTGAAGAAGGATCTGGAACAGTCGAGCCCTCTTGCTGAACCAGCGCCATTTGTTGATCGACTCCTTCTGTCGGATTGAGTTCCATCTGACCCGTTTCTTCAGACCCACTTGGCGTCTCCGAATCAGATCCGTTGAATTCATGAGCATCTCTCTTCGTACAAATATCAGTTTTCATTCCTATGCTTTCCTCATCAAATTGATCCTCTGAATTTGAGCTCTCTCGTTCATCTTCCACTGATGCCAGCTGTGATTCTGGCATGCTGTTCTCTGGCACTGAAGAATGACCAGAGTTTTCCTCGATTATTTCCATCTGTTCAGTAAGATCTGCTTGATCTGACCTTTCCTGATTGTCCTGCATCTCCCCATTCTGTCTGCGTCTTCCTTCATCAGGCTGTTCCTCTCGACTGACAGTCTCTTTTGTCCTTTCGTCTTCCTCGTGATCAGGGCTCTGGTCCACTTCCCCCACTCCTGTTTCCGTCTGGAGCGTGGGCTGGGCGTGCTCCTGGATCTTCTGCAGGAGTTCGTCAAACTGTTCGTCGTCAAAGTTGGCCTGGCTCGTCTCCTTGGTGAAGTCGATGTAGAGGAGCTGAGTGAAGGTCATACTCATCGGTCCTTCCGGTGGCCATGTCATCTGTTCCATGAGTAAAGGCACGACGGGTTTCCGCAGAGCGTCGGATAGACTCACCTCACGACGACAATTGGCAGAGAGAGCGTACTTCGGTGTGACGCAAGATACAACGACCTGATGGAAAGGGTAACAAAAGAGAGGTAAAAGTTGATGTTAAGGGAGCAATTTTAGTTTCTGAATACAAGAAGTGTAAAAACTAACATACAAGTTGCAAAGAGAAAACAATGAAACTGTGATTTGTAAATGTGACCCCAAATGATAAATCATCACTTTGAAGATACTAATAAAGTATATTTAGACGTAATATTGGCCTTAATTTTGTGAGGGGTTATTCTCTAATGTTATATTCTGAAATAATGCTGCCATCGGCACTGACCTTTGCATTCCTGATCCCCTTGTCGATCTTGGAGTAGAGTGGATCCCCGCCACCCATCTGGTTGATGTCAAGCCAGCAGTGGTAGCCTAAACTGGTGAGCCGCGAGAACAGCTTCTTGATTTCTGGTTGTTTGCCCCATTGGTACGAGATGAAAACGGACGGATGCTCCAAAGGTTCCTGATGAATTAAAAAAAAAATGAACACAGAAAGTGAACTCGGGAAAATTACATAATTGATATGCGCTGTAACAAAATAGCAAGCAGGCTTTGGACTGAAGATCAATACCCAAATTCTCAAAAGAATGATCCCTGTAAATCAAGTTCTTTGTTGATCTATATAACATACACTTCTACCTCTCCTATCCGGCCTGCCTCTCTCCGGATCTCTCTATTTTCCAGATGCGATCTCGGCGTGATTTTTTTTTTTTCAATGTAAGAATTACAGCGAAAAGAGGGATTTCAAACTCAAACAAAACTCCTACACAAACTCACATAAATTACATATTATTCCAACCATAATTAACATGCATTCACATCTAACATCTAACATGCATTAGACATTCATAAATCCCAAATCACCGCAGGAACATGGACAGAAAACTTTTCGTCAAATCAGGGCACGATGCAAGCGATCGTTCATTGCGCAAATTATCAGAGAATTCTGAACGCAAACCAGCTGACGAGGACTGTAGCTACCATTGGGTAGGCAGCTGCGTGTATTAAACATCGAGTCTCCCATATCCGGCCAAATCCATTTATCCGGATGAACGCCGGTCCCGACGTGTCCGGATAGGAGAGGTCGGACTGCAAAGTTACGAAATTTCAGATGTAAAATGAGTTGTATCGTAGTCAAAGAACCTTTGATTTGTGGCCATGTTGATGCAAATAAAATTAAAAAGCGGCAGTTTATTGGAAAAACGTACTGAGTAATCATAGAGAAGGAATGAGTCACACAAAGTAGACATCAGCTAATAGGCGTTGTTTCCTTTCCTATTGATATCGCGTTAAGGACTTGACTCGCTCAATCCTTACCTGAGTGTTAGTCTTTGGCTGGGTCTTTGATGACGTTTCTTCAACTTTCTTCACGGCGGCAGGTTTGTCTTCCACCTGAGGGATCCAGTTACGGTACTCTGTACGGAGATGGAAAAGGAAAACTTAATTTCGATTTTGCATGATATTTGGGATGCATGTCTACTTTCATAGAACATATTAAGCCCAAATCTAGTTCATGAGAACATCGCTTATGAAATGGGTGGTCGACATTATCTATTCTATACTCCATGCTCGTTAAAAAAAATTATCAATTATGATGGTAATCATTGAGCTGTGTCTGTATAACCTAATTTGTACTGTGACATGACATTTGCTCCTGCGACAATAAAAGTGCTCCCATCTTATTTTCTCCAAAGACTCGGGGTTAGGTGGGGTTCGTGATAGGGTTTTAGGTGTAGTTTCATGTGAGGATTAGAATAAGGGTTAGGGTTATGTTTGCGGGTAGAATTTACGTTCGGCTTATCGTGCAGATATTTTATTAGAGCAGTTTTGTCGCAGGAGCAAATGTCACGGAACCAATTTGTACAATGTGTCTGGACTGCCAAGGTGCAAAATAGTCATCTCGGTAGCTACGGTCTTTTGAACAACAACCCCGACATAAATGAATGAAGTCATAACCACTCTTGCTGCAATTACGTACATAATAATTCATAATAAAGAAAAAAATACAAACGCAAACGATGCTGAAATACAATAAGTTATTCTATGATAATGGTAGAAAAAGAGCAAAAGAGAAGGAAAAAGCATTAAAGAAACACAAAGAGTTATGTGTGTGTGCGTGTGGGTATGCAGGTTTGAATCGAAGCTCACTCATCAACGCGGATGAGAAACAACACTCACTTTCGGTCACCATGGTTTCGTCTGGGTTGACGTGATACGAGATTTGTCCCAGGAGCTCAGAGAACTTGGCGTCATCCCAAAACTTCTCTCCCCTCACGTACTCCTTCTCGTTGTAGAACTGAATGTAAAGAAGCTGAGCGAAGAGCATACTCATTGCGCCCTCTGGGGGCCAAGGAGTCCGATCGATGAGAATCGGTATGATTGGTTTGTTGAGCAGGTTGGCAAGGTTTACCTTGTCAGAAAATGGGCAGAAGAATATTGATTCAGAGCGTGGTCAGTGGATTTTTACGAGTGATAAATGCACATTTCTGTTCCAAGTTTTTGATGAGATTACAATCTGTTCGGCATTTATGAATAAAATTAGACGAATAAACCTTGACATACCAAGATTTCTTACCTCCTTGTTGCAGTTCTCCGAACCAGAGTACTTCTCTGTCACCATACAGAGGACCACTTTGGCGGATCGCATCCCCTGACTGATGCGAGCAAAGAGCTGGTCTCCTCCTCCCATCTGACCGATGTCCATCCAGCAGGGGAATCCTGCCATCTCCAGATGTTTTCTGATGGCTTTCACCTCGGGCTGGTGATCCCACTGGTAGCTGAGGAAGATGGCAGGTGGTTTCTCGGACTCGTCGGACGGGGCTTGAGGAACCAGCAGTTCTATCAGGGAACATGAGCGGAGAACAATACACCGCAAACTTGTTGTAAGGAAATACCAAGAGCACAGTTTAGAAAGAAAAGATGTCTTGCCAAATGTGCTCCTATACAACAATGATCATGCAGAAAATCACTCTTACATCTTTGCTCAAAGAACATAACCAATTATCTTTCTATGAACATAATGGCATTGTTGAAGACGTTCCTTCCCTGAGAAAATTCCCACATAACGTCTCCTTGGAATAACGCCGATGAATCAAAATCACATCTTCAAGACGATGATGTGCATAGAGCCCCATGCGTTATTACAACCTTTACAGATTATGCGTCAATTTCCAGAAATGAGAACTACTACCTTGAATTGAAATGACTCGGAGAATTGCTTATATTGTCGCTCTTCGTGAGACTGAATCTGAATAACTACATCCACGCTTTTTACCACAGGATTGTATCATTTTACCTGCTTCCTCCAGAGACTGCGTTATGATCTCCGCGGCGTCTGTTCGTCCCATGTCTTCCAGAGCACTCAGGATGGCGTACGTGGCGTCACTACTCTTGTGTGTGGTATACCATTCGGCCAAGATAGCCATTGTCGGATCGGGGGACAGGGCCCAGTTACGGATATCCTCACCCGAGTATCCGAGTCGAACTGCAAGAAACCGCCAGTCATGCTCATGCTCCGGGTTGAGGAGTTTGGAGACATCGCGGGACCACGTTGGCGCGTTGGTGATCGTCTGAAGAAAAAAAAAAGTCATCATGTTTGGATCATGTAGTATAAGAGTTTCCGAATATTCGCTTTCAATCAATCAAAACTTTCAACTTTGAACGTGTTTGTCATCATTGCTTACAGTTTTGTGAGCTTGATTGCAGGCTTCCATGATCATGTAGATATTGAGCTCCTATATACTGCATTTCTAATCCACTTGCGTTCTTTACCTATACAGTCAGTATACTCGGAACCTATCAAAGGATTCATTTGTCTATTGATCCATTTGGATTTTTCACTCCCCGTGATCAGGTAAACTCACTTTGCGATCGATCTCTTCGACTTTCTCAACTGTTTCGTCTACGACCTCCTTCAGTTCCTCCAGCTTCTCTCCCTGTTCATGGACCTCGTTCTTTACGTTCTCGATGTCGTCACCCTGCTGCTTCACTGTTTCGTCCAGTACCTTGACGTCGTTTTCCGTGTTCGTCACACGTGAATCCAGCTTGTCGATGTCCTCTCGCTGCTCGGAAACATTTTCGCTGAGCCCATGCAGGCTACAGAAACAAGGTGAATATCACATATAATAGGTACACGAGCAGAGCCATGACGAATAGCACACGAGAGGGAGTGAATTAACGATCAGTTTACCTGAACAAAGTAAGCCTACATATACAGCACCCGCACAGACACAAGTACAAGCATCTAAGAATACTATGACAGAGTAAGTCTGATCCAGTAATTTTGCAGGCTCGTAAATTTGTTCGGTGTCAATTCTTTTAAAAAAATACCTTTTTTTTAAACCTAAACTTTTGTTGATTTTACTAATACAATGTCATTATAATAATATTTGCGATGCAATGTCATTTTCGCAGAGAATGACATTCAATTAACGGAAAGTTACCATTATGATTTATGAACAAAACGAAATTAAAAGACTCCATTTTTACACAAAAATTACATCAAATTACATCAAATTTCACGACATGTACAACGGAATGTCCACAATCGAAATGACTGAAAAACTGAAAATCGAAAATTTGATCGAAAATCGGAATGTACGACGGTTCGGATGACGGCCGAATAATTTTCATGGAACCGTTTAGTATTTACATCTACCGCGCCATCAGTATCACAATCATATTTGCCCACAACACAATTCAAAGTGTACTTATAGTTCGTTAATATAAAGTCGTGGTATCACCACTACGGTTCAGCATAAGTCATGGTTGATTAGCCACAACTGATATAAAAGTGACGTACGTGATGTCGTCCAGGAAATCCAGCATCATCTGTACGACTTCCGGTATACCTGACTGGGGGTAGGTCTTCAGTTTCTCGATCTCTGGTCGATATGGCTCCAGGGACGTCTTGTACGCCTGACCCAGCCGCTTGGCTTCCATTAGGATCACACCAGTCCACATCGGGTTGGCGTCAGGCAACCTCCCGAAGAGAATCTGAAGACATTGGTCTGCTTGTTGCTGCACAAGATTGCAATCAATGGTAACCAAAAATGAGCTCATGTCTTCTTTTTTTTTTTTGTCCAGGAATTTCTTCAAGAAGCGATGCAGCAATGAAAGTCATATTCAAATGATTTTTATTTTCATCATCACTTGACCAAGAAACAGACAATACAGTACAACAGTACAAAATACACTGAAAAATTACGTCTAAGAATGACAGTATGTCTTCAGATTAAAAGGGGAAAATGAACATCAACCAAAACTACTCTTTATTTGATTTGATTTGATTTATTTCTGCTTAATTCCGTTACATCAGATATGATTATGTACATGTCATTTATGACAAACAGTATATCGACACATAATTTTTAGTACAATTATACAAGACAAATACAAACAGCTTATTTATTGTTTGAGAGATTGGATTATTATTCTGTTTGGTTTTGTTAATTTACATTAATGCTAGCCATGCAGAAGAGGAGACCGTTGTTCCAGTAGTGCATTTTCATTTACACAACAGCAGATTACCTTTATCATCACCATCTCAATATTGTGAGTCATTCGAGAAGTACATACCCTAAAACAACGATGTTCTGACTTTCAATTTCGGGGAAAGCCGATTATTTATCGATCAAAATTCAAGCGTAATCTCATCAATTTATTTCATGGTCTGGGTACCGAGGCGTTAAGGAACAAAGAACACATTTTTAAACCTAATTCATTTCTGCCTCAATTTTTTTTTTTTTTGTATTGAAGTTACAAATGAAATGAAACTTCTCTCACGTCCGTATGATTATAAACGAGAGTTTTCACATGATTAGCTAATTTTCTTCTTTCGTTTATGCACAAACATTTCAATTGTAAACAATTCAGAAGGTACCCGCTTTTAAGGATATAGTATAATATACTCATCACTAATTACCTTACTGACACGGCCAATGTTCGCTATCATTTTGGATGCTGACGTCACTGTCATTGGTAATTTTTCCCATGTCTTCAGACAGAAGTCCAGGTGTTTGACGAACCTCTCTGGGCAGTGGACCGAGAGCTGGGCAAGGGTCATGAAGCTGATTGGAGTTAGGGTCAAGTCACTGATGTCGTCGATCATGACGTCAACGTGGTCTTCTAGGGCCTGGACATTTCACAGGACGTTAACAGAGAACGCAAATGATAATAATGATGATTATAAACATCATTAATACACATCATTAATAGAGCCCTAATTACTGAAGTTTCTAAGCGCTAAGCGTCTTGTAAATGAGAAAAATTAGAAAGGAGAAATTAAGCCATGAAGTAAATAGTAAGATTGAACAACATACACAATACACATTACAAACATTGTGAATTATAACTTAAGGAACCAACATAACTTATATATGATAAAAAAATACAAATTACAGATCTTGAGTGAACAGAGAAGTTTTGAGTAATATTCTGAAAGAGTCTACTGTAAGAGCTTCGCGGACGTGGATGGGTAAGTTGTTCCAGAGTGTAGGTGCGATAGCGCTGAAGGCGCGGTCACCATAATCAAATCAAATCAGAATACATTAGTTTCTTTTTCTCTTGAAAGAATTCCGAACAAGACTCGTATGATTATTCGTTGTCATGCTAATGGTGCCTTTCCCTGTGTTGAACCACTCAACAAAGAAATTCAACAATTAGAAGTTAGTATGGTTAATTGCATTCATAAATGCATAGAGATTCACGGGGTTGTAGTGGGCCGCAAGTATCGGTGATTTTGATGATTAGATTGGCCATTCACCGTCATTAGTTATACAGTCCAAACGCTGAGTAGAATTCGGCCGAAAGTGCGAGTGTAAAACTGTACTATACTGTGAGACTCAAGCTACAGTATAATGCGGTTATTCGCACTCTTGTATAATGCTTCATATAAGCTCACTGCAGGTTTAGCAAAGCAGGCCTACTCTCTCCTACCGCACTACCACACTACTTCTAACTAAAATGACTATGAAACGAATACATATTTTAATTCTGTAGAATAATTAAAGATCCATCTGAAAGGCATGAAACATAGAAATGTGATATAAAACTTCAAAAGTGCAGAAGAAAATACGCGAAACGTGCAGAATAACAATCATCATGGATAATTAGTGGGGTGGGGGGGGGGGGGGGAGGACAGGCGTGCGGGGTACATACTTCCGGACTCTGTTGAACCACGTCATTGAAGAGCATGTAAATGGAGACCTTCTCGTGAATGGTCAGATCATCCAGGAGCTCAATGAGACGGTCCAGTTGAGACATTATCACTTCCGGGTTATATTGGTATATTCCCTTCAAAGCGCCTGCGAGTTCAGTGAGAAGACGATGTGCAGTTCAAGTAAAAGGTAAGTTGCAATTCGGCCATCAAGAGTATACATGCACACTCTGATAATACGCGATACACTTGGTTGTCCTTGGTTTCAACTCTCATGGGCGCATAGTATTACTAATCGCTTCTGGAAAGAAATGATGCAAATACCAATATCACTTTGATGCAAATACCCCTTTGGCCCTGGATGAGTGCAGAGAAGGAAAAGAATTGCCGAATCATCAGTATAATAATCATTTGTATAGGCTAGGCATATTGTTAATTTAATGTACTTTATAGTAATTGAAAATAGCATTTTCCAAATCGTTAGTATTGACAACATCGCTTATTACTAGTATTACGTTGCGTTGCAGATGAAAGTTTGCTGGGCTTTTAGTCTGCCTCAAAAATTCTAAGAGATTCTGAAACCCAGTGGCACTGCGTTAACCAGGTTCATGCTCTGATGTACCAGTTTACCGGGTTATCACTCACATCCAATAGACGATTGTTCGCATCGGCCGTCTATGAAGGCTTCTACAATTTCTTTGCCGTAGGGGGCGAGCATCTCCCCGTGCTGAAAGAGATGGGATATGAGGAACCCGACGCTGCATCTGATATCGGACAGTTCACTGGACAGCAAACTCATGGCGTAGGGAAACAAGTCCTTGATCACCTTTGGCTTGCCACTGTTCTGGAGAAATATAACCACGAAATATTGATGCTATTGTCATGAAATCAGTCTTGAATGATATATCTGTTTGTTATTACTAGGGGCCTAACGTGGAAAGGCGTTAAATGACTTTAATTCAGTTTTACTTTAAGAAAGAGACATTTTCTACATTGCCTTTTTATGGTTTTTTTTCAGAACTTAAGTATTATATTATTAAGCTCTTAGTAGAAGGTTACTATTCAGGAAATATCTAGGATATCAATTACATTCTTATCTAATCAAAACGTCATAAAAATCACCAATTTGCATCATGACACACCACAAATCATTTGGTAGCTTTGCGCTACATTTATAGTTGAGACTACGAAAAAAACCAACAACGCAAAAAACACTCTGCTACCGTACTGTACCTATTAATACGACTGCACTACTCACTACTGTGCAATACTACGTACAAACTTAACCCTAAAGGGGCCGGGCTTTTTTGGCTATGCTCAGACCGGGGGGGGGGGGGGGGGGGGGATGGATTCCGCCCCCCCCCCCCGAGATCTCGGCCATCGGGGGTGCGATCGCGATGAAATTTTGCATGCGTGAGACCCGCGTCATAATCTACAAGACTGTGTCATAAGATTTTTTGAAACAATCAATTTCTAATTTTAATTAATTAATTATGCAAATTAAGCTCAAGATATTTTAGCCTAATTAAAAGCATTGAGAGTCTAATTTTTGATCTGTAAATCTGTTTTAGCATATTCAACAATTGTACATCACAAAAACTTCCAAAACTCATTTCAATTCTTTTGTATTTCATTGTTTTCAGAATTTCTTATGTATTTCTTTGTTTTTCAACTTTTGTTTTTTCTTTGTTTTTTCATTGGAAATTGTTACTGACCACTTTTCTACCATAATTAGCACAAAATTAATCAATGAAAGTGATTAATTGTAAAAATAATGAGGTTTTTATGACTTTCATGACAGAGCACTGTTTTCCATAGGAAATGTACACAAAATCACAAAATTGTGCCCGTTTTGGGGCGACATTCCGTTACAAAAATGGGCGTGGCTTCGCAAAAGTATGCGCGGACGTTGCAAATTTGGTCTCAAAAGTTGCACAAGACTTGAACGAAGAAAGTCAAGAAGCCTCGCAATGAGGCCTTCTCGCGTTACAGAATTATAGCGCGAAACGTCGAGGGGAGGGGGGGGGGGGGGGGCGGATTCCGCCCCCCGGCCCTTTTAGGGTTAAGACTATACACTGCTGTACTGATACTACGAACAAAGACTATAGTACTCGCGCTATCCATTATGACTAAGACTACACTGCTGTACCAAACTATGAATTAAGACTGAACTACTGAATTAAGATGAACAGATGCAAACCCCCTTCGAAGAGGCAATGTTATAAGAGAGAGCATAAGATACTTTGTTTACCCGTCAACTTGTTGGATTGACTTTAGGTGTTTATCTTACTTTAGCCCTGCGTAATTAATATTTTCAACAAAATCATCCACTTACAAAATAGTCTTCTTTCATACTCATTCTAAACGAGAACAAAATACATAGCTAACGCGCAGATGAGATTATTTTGTTTAGAATGCATTGGAATGTATTTGATGATAACATATTAAGTACGCAGCAAAAAGACGTAACTTTCAAGTTCAGAAGAAAAAAAAGGTCTAACTACGTATATACTTTGTAACGTCAACGCATGGATAAAAAAAGAGTTTTTTAAGGCACAGGACGGCGTGTATGAGAATGGCTCATCAAATATCTAAATTACAATAAAACTATACGGCAAACATTCAGTCAGCCCATAACCAACAGAAATGAACTTCATAGTTAAGACTATTTCACAAACCTTTAGAATGAAGTTGTGGAGGATATTATGCACGATTTTCCCGTAAGTTGAGAAAGGTCGCTCGTCTCCTTCCAGCTCGTGTTGAAGACAGAATTCCATGATGGCTTTCAAGTGTTCCGTGCTAGACTTCCTACGGATGAGAAGACGGTGTCAGATATATGACTTGGTGGCAGATATGTTCGCTTTGTCATATGAATTTAAATTTTTGAAAGCAGTAGCCAAACAACAAAAACAATAGAAATATATTGTATATAACCCAGTTGTCAAATGCGTTATACATCTTACATTTTAAGGAAAAGAAGCATTATAATGATGATATTGATAATAATGATAATAATAGCAATGATGATGATAATGATGATAATGATAATAATAACAACAATGATAACGATGATATACGATTTTTCATTCAATATTGTATTGTTTCCAGACTCATCCTTAAAGAAAAAAATAACAACTAAACCATGAAATTCGTTATTCGCCTACGCATTTTGGTCATGCATTTTTTGCACATTGATTAAAGAAGTTAACGCTTTTGTCATTCAAATTAAAAAGGCAGAGGGGAGCATTCAAATTTGCCACCGACACCGGAAAGGATTCATAGTCCCACACGGGCATTCGAATGCTGTAAACCCATTCAATTTCGCATGCATTTTAGGTACAAAGTAGTTTACTTTTTACTTATAATTATCATCGCCATCATCACTCTCCTCGGCACGCTCGATGCAGGCGCTATCTTCACGGGCTTTAAAACATCCTAAAATCCTTTTTTTTTTTTTCTAAGTCTCGTCGGTAAAATCGGAGGAAAGAAAGGACATCGAGACACTCTATCAAAGATGACGAGAATCTATGTGCCAACTTCAAAACATAGTATAGTAGGACCTACCTCACGAATAGAATCACCAATACTTACAGAAGTTTTGAAAATAAGTTTTGTGTTACTTGGATTATGACGACACAAAACGATTTCACTTGTTGAAATTGAAACTTATCGCTTCTTTTGCGCTTATGACGTCATTTGCGCTGATCTGCCAACTGAAACTAAAGGCTTTCGCGATATAACTTTGATCAACATTTTGGCTAGTTTGGTATCAGTATGTTGCATGAATGTGTGTATGTATGTATGTGTGTGTGTGTGTGTGTGTGTGTGTTAGTAAGCGTGTGATTTAAATGCATACCCTGTGACTTCCATCATGCCGTGTCTGGTGACGTAATCAGCGACGTTCATGTGATCGAAATTTTGAGCGAAGTTGGCGGATTTTCCTCGGATCCATCGATTGAATTCTTCCAGAACGGCTGGCATCTGTTTCTCGCATCCCTATAAGGAAACAAGTGAAGACTGACCTTTGACTTTTGTCACAGCTAGTGACAAAATAGTGACTATTATTAATAATGGCAACGATAGTCCAGGTAACAACTATTGTGATGACGTCACATGACGACGATGGGGATAATAACGACAGTATTAGTAATGGTAATAACATAAGTTATTACTAATTTTAACAGAGATGATGATGATGAGTACAACAAAACAATGATAACATCTTTACTGATTATCCACAAGTAGCTACAATAATCAGAAAAAATATTAGCAATAAGAATGGTGCTAATCAACACATGCAGTATCATTGTCATTCCTATCAGTTCATGTTTCACTACTGCCTAGTATTGTTATCATTATTCAATTATTACTCAATATGATAAAAGGACAATATCTCTCAGTATCTCTAAATAACTCGGCAATAAGAATTCCTAATCTTTACATCGCATCTAAGAAAAGTTGTACATAGATTTATTAACTGAACATAAAGTAATGAAAGCAAAGCGTTACAGGAGGAACGCTACGATCTCTTTGTCTCTTTAATGGTAATGATATGACGGTCTTGTGGTCTTTCGGCTTTCAATTTCAGAGGAGAAATTAATTGTAGAAGCTGAAGGTTTTGAAAGGGGAAACACCCGAATTTTGTTTTTAGAGAGAACAGATTCAAAGGACATAGTGGAAGAAGGACAATCGGGATAGAGGGCACTCAAAGAAGCCAAACAAACAAAAAAAAAAAACCCCAAAAACAAACAAACAAACAAACAAACAGACAGACAGACAAACAAGCACCAAAACAGCGTATTACCTCCCAGCTGATGTCGCTGGCTTCGAGTAAAGCATAGGCAACTACCATGTGCATTGGAGTGGCGCTCTTCAAACATGACGTCACGAGGGAAGCGAAATGACCGTTGACCTTCCTCATGATCTTGTCACGACTGAAAAACAAAAACCCATAAATACGGTATACTTATCAAGAATTAGAGGTAAATCAGAATGATCATGAACGGACCCTCGGATCAATTGTTGCCTATAGTGTCAACAATGATTTTTATGGGGGCATATTTATTTGAAACAATTTTTGACTCATTATTGTGAAGAAAATCAGTCACGGGGGTGCAGTAAGGAGAAAAGTTTATGAAACGACACCAAATATTGCATCAAATATAGCTACAGTGTATGAACTCTGTGCGGTGAGATATTTGATATCATAACGGAGATACAGTGAGAACGAAATTGCACGCCGTTTGAACCTTAAAGGTGGGGAATCCCATTTGCACGCTTTAAATGAAGAGTTGTATAAATACAGTGGTAGGTTGAAGAGAGTATCATTTTAGAAACTCACATAAAGTATTGAAAGTGGAAGGTAACATTTAGTACATTTTTTTGACCATTAGATTTTGAATTGAATTATTTTCGGGGCTCACCGTAAATTCCAGTACATTACTAGGCTACCTTTGCAGACCCATATACTGCATGTGTGTCCATCACGTATATTTTGTGAAGAAAGTTCATCAACACTTACAAACATTTCTATATACATTCTTGCCACACACTCTATATGTTATTACATCAGCTCTTGTACTTTTAGATTTGTGTTTATAGATCACAAATACAGAAGAATGCAACAAAAAGGCTTAAGTGTGGCTGACACACAGAACTACTGAGTAGTTGAGTTTTGTGCATTATTCAAATTTTAGATAATTGTTGACTTCCAAATTTCTAAGCAGTGGCCTAAGCAAGTCCCCTGAGGTTCATATTTAATGTTTTGCTGCATTTTGGGAGGTCTGTAAAAGGTATCCCCTACCTTTAAGGTAATTCTTTATCTTCTTGGATTTCTTTCTTGCCATTTCATCGTCTCACTTTTTAGCCTCACCACACCCTGGCATGCTCACCTGCAAGCTTCGATCATGGTCGATATGGCTCTAACGAGGGCTCTTCCTAAGTGTGACCCAGAGAGGCGGTTCTTATGCCACTTCCACTCGTTTTTGGTCTCATGGTGCGTCCACCTGATTGGTTCCTGCAAGACCTGACAGATTCTCTGAATCCCATCTTCGTGGCCCTAATGAAGACAAAAAGGGGGCGCTGAGAAGAGTGGTTTGACAAATTGACATGTCAACTTTTTCATTTCTTTTTTTTTTTCTCACTATGGTGAGGATTAACGGTTACAGCTCGTTATTCCGAAGGTTCGTTATTCCGAAGGCTCTTTATTCCTAAGATTCGTTATTCCGAAGGTTCATTGTTCCGAATTTCATTTTCGGATTAACCAATCTTCGGAATAACGCCACAAATTTTCAGATTAACGAGCCCTTTTTCATTTTCGGATTAACGAACCTCTAGGTACAGGGAATTGCGTGTTTCGGATTAACGACCCTTCGGAATAACGACCCTTCGGAATAGCGAACCTTCGGAATAACGAACAGCACCCAGGATGAACAGTCTTAACTAATAAGTAACAAAGTTTTGATTTTGATTTGATTTATTGATTTATTGATTTCTGTATCATCATTGCGCGTGCACATTCATTTTATTTGATTTATTCATTCTCCGTATGGCAACATTTACATTTTTTTTTTCAACACAATCAAACATAATGATATACAAATATGAAACTCATTATAGCTAGTTTCAACAATTTCAACAATTTTGATTACAAATGCATTTAAGACAACATTACGATACATGTGATACGAATTACCATACAGAACGGTCGCCAATAATAAGCTATAAGCTTGACCCTTTGGCAACCGATAATACAATACGTTAATGCAATAAAAGAAAGGGGTCCAACATGATGCTCGTGGGTTAGGGGGATAATAGGAGAGACAGAAAGAGCAGGAAAAAGAGGGTGATAGAAACCTTCCGATGCCAGGCTTGCCAGATCAAACTCACAGTAAATACGTACAGGTGTACATATGATTATAGATCACAGTGATGTATTCACATTTCACGCACACATAGACATGATACAGTGTTGCTATTGTCAAATAAAAATTACATTGAGTTAAGAATACAAGAGCAATAAAAACAACTACGAAGTATACACAGTTCAGCGTCCTACCAGGGCGTATAGAAGAGGGTAACTTGCCCGACATAACAACAATGAAAGATATCAGAGACAAAGACCATGGGAGGAGTGCGGAATGGGCACAGGCAGGTGCATCCCGTATGTGCAGAGTCTCAAGAACAAACTATAAAAGCCAGGGATAAAGAATGAATAGGGTAGGGTTTCTGCAAAGAACATCACTGATCGTGCTGGTACTGTGTGATCAACATGTTCTTAACTGCTTTTTTGAATGAATATATGGACTTGATGTTACGTAATTCAGGGGGTAATTTATTCCAAATATCTGGGCCAGTGTGTCTTACGGATTTATGGGCTAAGAGTGTTTTGGGGTTACATAAGTGCACGTCTGTTGCTTGTTTGTTGGATACGAATGAACTTCTGCATTTAAATGGAACATATTTTCAAATGAACGCGGTAATGAATTAGTATTGAAACGGAACATGAAGAGCGCGTTTTGCAAAATATGAATATCTTTTACCTTTAATGTCTTAAGAGAGAAAAAAAAAGAGGATCTGTGTGATCATAATAACCAGCATTTGCACATATACGAATAGCTTTCTTTTGCAATTTTAATATGGTATCATTGGTATACATCGAATTTGCCCATATGATGTTACAATAAGAAATGTACGGTAGAACCAGTGTGTTATAAAGCATGATTAAGATATCCAGAGGCAAATAATGTTTCAGTTTGCATAATATTCCAACATTTCGAGCAATGGGAGATGTAATATATTTCACATGGTCTTTCCAACTCAGATTTTCATTAATTATAATCCCAAGGAACTTAGTAGATGATTTCTTCTCAAGAAAAACACCATCTATTTTCAAATGACATTCAAAATCACTATCAATATTTTTCCTCGGATGTTTGAAATGAATATAATTCGTTTTATGTAAATTCAAAGATAGAGCATTACTTTTAAACCACTGAGACAATTTGGATAATTCAACATTTAATGATCTAATAAGACACCGAAAATCTGAGTTAGAGAGAAATACATTTGTATCATCAGCAAAAATTATATATTGTAATATATTCGAAGCATTAGGTAAATCATTAATATACAATAAAAATAACAATGGCCCTAATATTGACCCCTGCGGTACGCCACGTTCAATCAACACTGTTTCAGAATTACAGGAATCAAAACATGTATATTGCTTTCTATCGTATAAATAACTTGCGAACAGCTTGAGAGCAGTTCCCCTTATACCGTAGTAATGTAACTTTGACAATAAAATGGAACGGTCAAGAGTATCAAATGCTTTGCTCAAGTCCATGAAAACACCTAAAACATGCTTTTGGTCAGCTAAAGCATTTGATACTCAAGCAAAAGTTGGTAGGGATAGAACAACTACATTTCTCATGTTTGCTTTAATAAGTGCATGGATATCATCTAACAAGCAAAATGGATGATCTTTTATGAAAGTTGCAAAGGAAAAACTGGAATTGTAAAGTTATGCATCAATACTGAAATCGCTTGCAAACCACATAACTCGTTTTTTTTTAACATACAAATGTCATTGAAATCCGGTATCTCGTTGATGATTTAGCAACTATACAAACCCATAATTGTTACAGCAATTACCGACCACAGGTGGTACAACCTTACAATCAGTTTTTGCTGTGATAATTATAATTTATACCTCTCCAATGCAGTGTAAATTTGAGCGTATAGTTAACTGGGATGCTTGTCATTATCACCCCGTCCAGAGCCTTGATTATTATTAAAACACTTTAAATGTCCATATTTCTTGTAACATCATGTCCGATGCTGACGAAAAGAAGTATCACGAGTATTTGCTTGGGAAGAGAAAGTTGAACGTCACCCATCATAATGACCTGCTACAACATCATGAATTATCTTATCATTCTTTGTTTTGATCTCATCAAAGAAACAAATATGTTGCCATAGTTACCTTCCAATTGACGAGGTTTTTCTCTCTCAGGATATCATAGGCCAGGTCGTAGTAAACCATGGTCTTGGTTTCAAAGCACGCAATACAGAGGCCAATCAGTAGAGGTTCGTGCTGGTTCTTCCTGTAATGGAAATGGTGTTTGTGGATGTTGCGGCGGAGGGGGGGGGGGGGGGGGGTGGGAGGAGGGGCATGATGATACCGTATTACAATAATTATTATGATGAGATCTTTGCTTATACTTTTATTTTTATTACTCTTATTGCCAGTCGTAGTTTTCATCTGCGCTTTCGAACGAGTCGTTGACAAAACGGTTACTTAGCATAGGATTTGGGGTAGGCCCTATACTTTGCAGGATGAGGATTCCTGTATTATACGGACCATTTGGCAAAGTTACGAGGGAATGATTAGCAGAGGGAAGTTTACTTGGTAAAGATTGCTAGGTCATGATTACTGGGTATTCGGTGATTTTGGAGTGTTGAATGTTATTGTATTATCTTGTGGTACTTGAAACTCATCACTAAAGAGCATGAAATTTCTCTTTTCTTTTTGCCTATGATATTGATTAAGGCCATATCCTTTGTTGTACGCATTATATATACATATAGTATGTGTGCGATTTCCCTCGATAAAGAAACTTTTGAAAATTCTCACCGGTCTTTCGCATACTTCAGAAGACTGTCCCTGATGGCATATTGACACGTTTCCCAGAATTCCTCTCTCCCGCCTCCATCTTGTCTCATTTGTTCAATCGCCCGCGGGATGTGTCTCTCGAGGTCTTGAGGTGAGTCGCGGAACTCTTCGGCCAGAGCCACGGCCATGGCGCTCTATAGTTCCTGCTTCCGCCACAAGTTCGTCTGCCATGCATGATGCGACATGACATTGTGTTCAAAAAATCTTAGTTATGCAGTTATGAAGGTTTGAATATGAAACAGTATTTCGAGAGAAATTGAATAATACTTGTTATGATCCAACAAATTAGCGTGTCGTCCTTGTATGGACCCCCGAAGCTTTCCTCAAAGAAACTTGAATAACCCAGTTCGGAGTTAGCTCATGGGCACATTAGTATGAATGACCTTTCTTTTTTCTCAGTCGGTTGGGGACACTTCACTCGTTTTCAGAGCGACATAATGCCAGAGCTTTACGTAACAATTTATGGGATATAGCAATCCTGTTCAAACAAAGAATGAACTTGCGTAGACCAGCATGAGAAGAGTGATTTGTCAATCAACACAGCATTCATTTCATCATTTTGCAATGGATGTATTAACAATCTCTTTCTATTGATATCGTAAAATACCACTTTTTGCTGTCAGATAGGCCTAGATGTGCTTACAAGTAAGATGGCTAGTAACTGATCAGTGGGAATCAGTGGGAATGCTGGGGATGATTGTTCCAATCCTTGTGGGATTCATTTAAGAGTACATTATATATCTATTGTTGTGTGAAAATTATTTGCTTCAGAATGGTCTCATATTCAAGTAATGTGCAGTTCAATGTTTCCAGATTAGCATGCCTGTACAGTGTCTTACGTATTACTGTATTACGAGACACACACACACACACACACACACACACACACACACACACACACACATATATATATATATATATATATATATATATATATATATATATATATTGGATATCCAATCACCTGAGGACAAAAGTAGTCAGGAGTTTGGGAATGGAGTTTCTGGAGATTACTTGGTTTCAAAGTGTCTAAAAAAACTTACCGAGATGTCCTCATGTAAAAGTGATTAAAAAGTAAGAAAAATCATTATTCAGATAATATTTGAGAATCACTTTTTTCCCATCTATATGTTGAAAACAATTTGACATGAACTAGCCGTGAATGACGAATATGTATCTTTTTTATGAAGAAATGAAATTGAAACGATAAATGAGGACAATTACAACCATCAAATGAATAACGCAGATTATCAATTAATAGTTATTCGTTAAATCTATCATGCATGCAGCAATAAAGAAGAGGACTGCAATGATGCCGAAATTCGAAATTACATTAATTACAATCATACTTAATCTTGATGACGTTCCAGCTACAGTCTGGTTGCATGAGATATATAGCCCTTTTGTAAGTATTATCATGTATTGATTAGGATCCCCATTTAGACGATGAATGCATTGTAAAATTATTACATTGACGTACATGACATGACGTACTACATCAAACCCCGCATTGTCAAGTGCACAGAAGGCTAATGGAACACACGCATGCATATACTATGCATCAAGACAGTATACACGTACACTTGGCATCCACAGGACAGGCATACAAAGGGTTTGAACATCATCTCGCATACATTGTGCGACTGACGACCAATATTTACTCGTTGCTATAGTGAGCTGACGCCACGCTGTTAAGTTAAAAAAAAATAATGCGAGAAAAGAAGGAAAACGAAAGCATAAATCAATCCTATTCACAGAACAAAGCGTAGTTGCATTTTTGTTTGCCCTTTCATCCTTTATACGCTGTGATGCCCGCACGTATGACCATTATCATCTTGATTGTTATGTACACTATCAAAATCGTTATCTATTTTCACGCTTCGCAACGGGTACAAACGAGGAACGAAAAATATCTCTCTGAATGCATGGGATTGTGATCACAAACATAATGGAAGACAAAAGAAGAGCAAAAAAGGAAGAAAACGAAAGCAAAACTCAATCCTCTTCACAGATCTAACCATAGTACCATTTCATTTGCATTAATTTCCTTTCTATGCAGTGATATCCCGCAAGTATGATCATTATCGTTCGTTCATTCATTCATTCATTGTGCGTTCATCATCATCATCATGATGTATTTTTATGCTTCGCAACGGATACAAACGAGGAACGAAAAAGGGGACTTACACTGCATGCATGGATTGTAATCACGAACGTATATAGTAATATCGCCTTGTGGTAAGCGTATAGTTAACACGTAGACCCTATATGCAGCAGATAAAACATGCCAGAAAGAAAGTAATATATAACAAAAACACAAACAAAATATCAGAAGCAGCCATTAACACAAAAATGTTGGGCACACCCACACACAAACATAGGCCTACATATACACACGTGCACACACGCACGCAAGCACACGCACACACACCCATACACACTTTTTTTGACACACCCACCTATGCCACACACGCATACACACACACACACACACACACACACCCACACACACACACACACACATGGATGTAGATGTAGATGTGCTCTATTCACAGTTAATACGGAGCATATACGATATGGGAATACTTACCACACCATCACGTTGTACCCTCGTACATGGTTATGACGTTTACACGTACAAGTTAGTATACTATAAAATTGCCGTATCAGTTGGTGGCGCTACGAGACTCTCAATTTAAAGCTGTATCCTGGCTGCCTGTTACCCTTTCTCCGTTCTATTGGTGATTTTCGCCACATGTGCATTGGTATACAAGTGCGGATGACCAGCCGGCAAAAAGGGATGTCAACACTATCGTCACCGCGCACAGATGCACGTATGATGGAAGTATAATAGACAAAAACGAACAAGTTCAGCTCTAGTCCATGATTATGCTTTTTTTCTTTTTTCTTTTTAATGACGTCGTGACTGATTGCACACAGGTTTTTCTCTGTGGTCGATACGAATCCATTCAACAGTCTGTATACTGTGTCGAGACTACCAATGACACGCTCCGTTTAATGCCATTGTCAGATTGGTATACAGTTCTGCATAATCAAAAGTTAATGTACATGTTGCCTTAAATGCTGGTTAACTCCATAGATTAAGGGCAATGCATGCCAAGACAGTAATAATTGAACATAAAAAGGGATGGATCTGCTCATTTCTGTCTAACACTACACCTATGGTAACAAAAGCAGAGATATTTCTGTGATTTCTGAGATTAAAGCTAGAATAAGTGGTGCTAAGGCATTTAAGGAGAGTGTATAGACACATTTTGTTAAGCTGAAAATTATGATATTCGCAGTCAGTATGCTCATTACTTTGACGTTATTACAAAGTTTTCGAGGTTTCTGATGAGCATGAGAATTTGTCATATACTTTACCTTCCCTGTGTGTTCGAGATGACTCCATACATCACATCATTATTGAACGTGATCGATGGACTTTGATACCGGGTTATTTACTCACACTAATCTTTCATCAGTTCGCCTTCATGAGAGCTACGCCGTCTCCATGGGCCCTAGTAAACAATGGTATATACTCTCATGCTATACCATGCAGGTTTCCACACCGAGATGAAATACGTTTGGCAATGGGATACATACATTATTGGAAAAACACAATTAACGTCCGTACGTCAGCTATACGTGAAGGCATTGTACCTGCTCCGTGTGCTGTTCACTGCGTTCAATACACGTGTGTTGCGATGTCAACATTATAGGGCAGAACATGCCATGGCAAATGTATAGCGATTTGGGATCATTCTCCTTTATTTGTTCATTTTCCGGTAAAATGGTCTTTTCCAGTTTCGCTACAGGTCGAGGCCATTAAGTGTAAGCATATCTCGTTTTGACAGTCACTATGTGTGTCATTCTCTCTTATTCGAAGTCTACATCTCAGTAGTGCAGCATTAATTATGGTCGCATGGATCTGCATGTGAATTGGAACCATAGCAAATAATATCAGTGTGAGTATATGGAGTTATCTACATGAATACTTTGATGCGTTGTTCGTTTAATAAGGTTATCGTTTTGTTTTGAGTGTATACGTATAGCACGAGTTATTAGTCTAACACAATATACACGATTTAGAATACGGAGGCAAAAAAAAAAAGACCAAACTAAGTGTACGAAATAGGCTCCACGGCTTCTCATGTGAATAAAAATCTCAATTTCATAAGTACCACTGCAATATGATGATTATCAACTATAAGTAGGATACAATGAGTTTAATTTTTTTTTCTCCTTTGTAGGAGAAAATCAAGTTTATGTCTCAATTCAACTCCAAATACGTTAGACTTAATTTACGAATTTATACGCAGCATTTGAAGCCCTTGAACGTATCTACCAATTTTCACATAGTTATAAAAGTTTATATTTATTTGAATGATTTTATCAGATCATTTCATTTAGTATTTTTTTTTCTTTATACTTCTTGGTCACAGTACGTGGTTATTGACGTACTTTGTCATACCTTCAAATTTCTAAATTTCTGCGTAATATATCATGGTTTATGGTATTATTCTAATATTTTATCAAATAATTGCAATTTCTATGTTTTTCTCTATTTTTGAAACCACTAAACTTCATATTTTAATGAAACAAAAAAGTTAATGTCGAGCCTAGTATAGTATTATAATCTTATTTGATTATATACAGATGTTTACACCTTTTTTTTTCTAACACTCACGCTCTCACTCATCACAATGCAATTGTTTGATTCTTAATATTCTTATTCCTGTAACTTCGATAGTACTGATTGATTCATTCTGTTTGTAAAATGTTAAGATATTTCCTATATACTTCCATGAAATATGCTTATAAGAATTACAATGATCTTTGATGATTATTGTTATTGCTGCCATCGTTGTTACAGTCTCTCCCGTGCGTTATAGGTAATGACGTTCTGGTGCGTGTGTGTGTGTGTGTGTGTGTGTGTGTGTCTGTGTGTGTGTGTGTGTAAAGCAGTGATAATTTTTACCATGCGTTTGCTTGAGTTGTATAAGCACGTTGAGGAGCGTCAAAAAAAAAAAAAAATAAACCCAGCATTTTTGTTGCCGTGCATGAGGATCACCCGTGTGATAGAGCAAAGACATAAAATTCCAGTCTCAACAACTCATTGTTAATTTAGGGCATACAAAGATTATGGAGCGCGCTTGGCAATTTGAAAAAAAAAAGTGCAATACAGCCAATAAATGCAGCTAAAGAGAAGCTGTGTTTTTCAATATTTTCGAAGGGAAATCCTAATAAAAATGTAACAATATGAATCAAAACAATTAAAGATGGCCCTTCCCTTTTGCATTCCTTCTCAAATAGCACAGAACATGATATATTCCACCAGAATGACAAGACTATTGTAAATCTATTACATTTCTGTGATATTTGAAGGTTGTTAGCTGTTAAAATTCAAATAATGCACCAAACGCTCACCGTAACGTATTCTGTGTACTATAGGCACAGCTGCATCCATTAATCCTCCTGTGGTTGTAATATGATACTTAAACTTCGAGCAACAGATATGCATGTTAAAGCTGTCAGAAAAGAAGAATTCACTAGCTTCTCTTACTTTGTTATCAATGGCAAATAACAACACACCACTTACATGAACTACATGTACAACTAAGTTCATCACACAGGTCTGTAAAACTAGACTAATATTTAGATTTGTAATTTTTGCGAAAAATTTTTCAAATCTTAACGGTCAATTCAACTAAACAAATAAAGACCCTCTTGAGTTCAAAATTTACAGGAGGTTTCCAAATAGTGTTTTCTTTAATACCTAAGTGTTCTCACCAATTTTTCAAAAATTTACATGCAAAAGGGATTGGCTGTCTTTAACTACGCTTCAAATTATTGGAATAGAGGGTATAGACCTGACTGATTTGTAAATGAATAGGAAAATGATTACTGATATACTATCTACAGCTCAAACGTACTTTATTATTATAATTATGATGGTCACTATAAACCACGAAACTTCCCATTTGTCAACCCACCTCATAATGTGGTGTTTCTTTCTCTGCTCTTGCATTTTAACCGTGAAAATAACTGTCACTTCAGAATATATACTTATAGAACAGCAGCCTTAATAATGCTTCTTTACACAATCATCGCAGGAAAAGCCGTAGATTCTCATGCCACGAGCATCTCCTCACCATGGCAACGAGTAAACATTGGCCACTGAGAGAGGAAAAATAACGTCATTTTATGTCATACATTTGCCGCCATTCACCTCCGACTCGAAATGAGCTTTTGTTATTAGAACACGTCATGCATCATACTACACGTGATAAAACTCTTCTGCACAGGGGCAAATAGGAATTGGATGAACGATATTATTTTCTTTTAAAAAAAAAACCCTGTTAGAAATGTGTAAAGGTTACAGAGATTTAATCGAAAAATCTAAAGTTAACATAACATAGATACTGGGACAATCATAATCGTCACAATCATGATAATTATGATTTTGTTCAATATTGTTACAATGATAATTTATAATTGGATGAGGATTAAGATCGTACCTGTGAGCTATGTATATAGATCTCCCTATATGCCTTGAGCGTCTTATCAGGAGAGATTGGCTAATTGCAAATTCAAATTATTATCGATATCATTACTATGACGACAAGCAGTTATGATTATAATCATAACTTTATATCGTACATTGCCATGATAACTAAGTGAAGTCATAATTGCAGCTATTTCATAATCATTAACACATATACACACACAACTGGAGATAGAGAGAGAAAAACAGACTGATAGACAACCAGAGGGGGGAAAATCTGCCAGGGAACTGTTTATCATTGGCTATTTTGAATATTAATTTGCGTTATTTCAGGTGTCAGCGACCAGAGTGTTTTATAGATCACTTAAAATGCATAAATGCAAGTACAGCTGTACATACTATCTATTCTCCAATGATAGTGCACGTTCAGGGAACGGCAAACATAATGATGCAGGTAATTGGAAAAAAAAAACACTCACACACACACACACAAAAAAAAAAAAATGGGACAAACCATGTAGTTAGGGTGATTCACGCCTGACAAAGCCATGTACACGCGCCGCGTAATCAATTAAAGTGCGGTTTTATGGTAAAAGGACTTTGTCCAGTGGCAAATTTGAGATGACGGTTACACTAAAAAAGGTAATATGGCCTCTTAGCGCTTCAACCGTCTTCCTAAGTTGTGAGGTCATCGTAATTATTAGAAAACCCATTATACTATGCCATGCTTATGAGAATTGATCAACCACTGCGCGCTGTGTCTCTGACACTGAATTTTTTCCGAGGTGCTTATACTCGTGATTGAGATTTGACAGTAGGAGGACTATGACAGTGACCGTTTCTATTTCCTACAAGATCTTTGTGATATGCGGGATGCGGGACTCTTTGACGCCATCTTGGCAGAACTCCGTAAGATGAAAATGACAGCCAGCACTTAATAGATAACCTGTGCTCCAAACTACATCTTTATTGAGTTCTTCGCCATGGGTACACAAGTCACTCTCTGAGTGTCATTATCTTCCCTGTATTTCGAGCAGACGATCAAGAAATCATGGCGACTGACTTTGAGGCGCTCAAGGAGGAGTTCAAAAAGACTCCGAAGAACCTGAAGAAACACCTGCCGAAGGTGCTGGAGTGCATCAAAGAGGATCCGGGCGGTAGGGGGAGCTTTATGGACGAGTGCCGATGGGAAGTGAGAGACGATCTGTTCGGGAAGGTGAATGAAGCGTAAGTCTCAGTCTTTCTTTCCCTTCTACATACCTCATCTTTACAGGGATGTGATAGTATTGGTAGGACTAGATTAAATTCTCGAAAATAATCATATCAAATGAAACCCAATAATCATGTTCAAATTTAAAACTCAAACTCCATCTCCTGAATTTCATGTTATGGATAAAATTGCGATATGAATACTTTTCATGCGTTGGTTGAAGCCAAAACGAAAGCCGTGTCGGGCATGATTAAGTAAATTAACATTTTCTAGATGACGCTCCAAAGCTGTAAGTTCTTGTTATGCAAGGGGCAAACTTGACCACGTTACAAACTAAAGAGCCTGCACATACTAATGTTTAATAATGGATCTACCAAGCGTGCTGTGTTATTAATGATCATAATTATACTTTACTTGATTCAAACCATTTCTCTCTTTCTCTCTCTTGCAGAGAGAGAGAGAGAGGGGGGGGGGGGAGAGAACACACACGATGTGTATAAGCTCTGCAAGCAAAAAATGTCGACATTGTCAGCTTATCAAGTTTAAGAATGTCATGTCAGTGGCTGCGTAAGAAGTAAGATACTTAGTGCTATGATAGGGTGCAATTTCATGTATTTCTTAAATCATTTCTTATCATGTTAATATGATTTTTGTACACTGATTCACGGCCCCATTGAAAAACAGCATATTTGCTGATTGGGCTTTTTATCCGTGGTGAAATAAAATGAATGAAATGAAATGAAATGAAATGAAAATTTCTCTAGTTAAAGGGTCAGAGTTCATTTTAATGTGTTTCTCAATTTTAAGCTCCCGTGTTTCTCTCCATAAACAGCGAAAATGTTCATAAATAGTTATATAGATATGAAAGTTAAAAATTCTCTGTTTAGACACACTGATATCCAAAAATCCTGACACATTACAGCGGTAGATGATCGCTCAACAATGTACAGGCTATGTTTTTTACCGCGAAAGAAATATCCGTTGCCACATTTGACCTGTCAATTATTTATTTCATTGAGATACCTGTACATGTGGGTCGCATGGAATGACTTGTTGCATTTGGTTTCTTTTACTTTCCTCCCTTTGTAGGAAAAACAAACACGAGGCTCTGATGACAGAAATATGCATCGAAAGTTTAAAGAAGAAGATGAAACTCTACTACGACTTGGTGGAAGACGTCCTTAGAGAGAAAACCTACATCAAATGGAAGGTACTTCGTAAGGTCACCTTCCCCATGCTGCCCTGAAAAATATGAACATAAAAGGAGGCAGCAAACAGTGATATTTCTGCTAGCTGCCTATCATTTCTGCCATCTCTACTCCCGCAACACACTCCAACCTATACGTACTTGTCAACCTCAATGATCAAATCATGAACTGTGGTAATTCCTTGATCACACATAGGGTCTTATGTTTGTTTGTTTGTTTGTTTGTTTGTTTGTTTGTTCATTTCCATCTGAGAAGATGGCTGGATAGTCCATATTCAGCTACGTTAAGCTGGTCTTCCATGGGGTCCAGTTGGATGTGAGTTGCGGGACCACTTCACCGGGTTAAACACCCTGCTCTTTGCGATGAATGAATGAAGCGGGATCTTTTACGTGCATGAGTTGTTACTCTCTCACACACGGGAGAAGAGAACAGCAAAAGTCGGTTGCGAACTAAAATACTTTCAGAGAACATCTCTAATCGTGAAAGTGATTAGTATTGTGCACTGTAACGAAGAATGTATGACAAGATATTATATAAATAAATGACATATAATATTATATGCCATAAACATGACATTGTGACAATATCGAACATAAAAGCATATGAAGGAAACATCTTCCCCTTGGGAATATGATTTCTGAGAATGGCCATTGCCGAAACTACTTTATCGTTATTGTATCAATCAGGGCCATGAGAATGAGATGAAGAAGATGCTAGAGATCCTAAAGGAGCCGATCGAATGGATCCCCAGGGATGACAAGGAGTGGAAGGAAAGGGAGAAGCACCTGTCGTGCTCCGAATTCGGACGCTCCTTGCAGAATGCCGTGGATATGACAGTGCGAGCATGCAGGTATTAAAAATGACGTCTGGTAATACTGCAACACAGACGATTTGATTTAATTTGATTTGATTCATTTATTCTCTGTGTGGTTTCATTTACATTTCTTTTTTTGGCAATACAACCTAACATAATATATACAAATATGATATTCACTATAGTTAGTTTCTACAATTTCAACAATTTACATTACACATACATCTGTGACATAATTAAAGTACATGTGTTATGAATAACCATACAACAGAATGGTTTGGCAATAAGCTATAAGAGTACATAAGAATACATAGCTTTTGTTCACCTAGCAATAATCATCTAGCTACAAGAATGTGTACCAATAAGCCTATGTATAGCATATATATAATATACATACATACATGCAAACATGATATACAGAGAGAAAAAAAAAAGAAAGGGAGATAATGTTTTAATTGTATAATAACTGTGCTTACTTTTTTCTTCTCAGTCGAGACAAGATCTTGAGGAAAGTCAACGCATCGTTCGCTGATCTCGTGACGTCATGTCTAAAGAGCGCTTCACCCATGCACGTCATAGTTGCTCTGACGGTAGTGGAGGCCAGCGAAATGGAGTGGGACGTAAGCATAAAACTTTTCTCAGAGTTCAACAAAGCTTAATAAGTCGACTAGAACTGTATTGCATTGGATTTAATGTTGTATTTCTCACCCAAGTGAGATAAAATGATAGAATAAATACAAATATTATAATCTGTTCCAGTCAGCTGGCAAAGCACAACCTATTGTAGCAATGTAGTGACATCGTAACAAGGAATTCCCGGTATAACAAATAAGGTGAAAGATATAGGAAGCCAGCCATTTATTTTTTATAATGACGTGTTATAATATCCGCAGTGATCGTCAAAGAAATGTAAAAAGCAACTAATTTTAATGTAAATCGTATGAAATATCTTAGGGACTAACCTGAAATTCAGTCGATGCGATCTGCAAATTATCATTACGCTGCCATGCTGTAAAAACAGGGGCAGCTGTGCAATCTTTATTGTAATATGATTTATCATAAATAATACAGATTACAATTGCAAGTCTCTTCACAAAAATAGGCACAGGGTGCCAATCGACAGAGAGATTAGGTTGACTAATCAGAATTGACTGCCGGTATTGGGAAAGAGTTCATGTTTGTTTTAAGGAAGACCTCCCTGGTTGGTTCAATTCCTTTCAACAAATTCACAATTCAGCTGTTGGAAGGAAAACCTGTTCATATCATTCTCTCCACAGGGATGTGAGAAGCTCCTCCCAAACATCCTTGACGCATTCGACCAATGGATGAGACGAGATGACGTGGATTTCGGAGAGAATACCGACCACCAACGCCTTGCCGACTTCGTCACCTACCACGCCATTTTAGGTGTCGCTGGGTAAGGAACGCATGTTTTGAACTCAATGATTGTTGAGAGACTGTTTTCATAAGTTTATATTTTTTCAGTCTCTCATCTTCTCTTATCACCCCTCTTCTTGACACTATCAAGTATCACTCTTTTATGTCTGATGAGAAGCGTTTTCATGACATCATTATAATCATCTTGATTATTTGCTTCACTCCTGCTATCACGACGGGGGTATACAGCTTTTCTACAATATGCGGTGTAACAAAACCAGCTTCATTGTTCCACTTATCAAGAGCATTTACGTCACCGCTTTTAATAGCTACTGAATACTAGAATTCGGACGTGATAGCGTCACGGAGGGTTTGGGGATTTCATTTCTTTAAATCATTTATTTTCCTATCTGGTTGCGACAAGTGGATTTTATTACTTTTCACCCCTCTGGCTTCCAAGAGAAATAATTTTCCATGTGTTTACATAGTAAACAACACCTTCTGCTCAACAATAAATCCACAGTCACAACCAGGTCTCATGAAATTGCTTATTTCTGCAGGTAACCATGGAAATGGGAGGAGATGACTGGGGAATGGAAAGCTGTTTCGATTGTTTGTTTTTTTGTTTGTTTGTTGTTGTTTTTTTGTTAATTGGAGTTTTCGTTAACGAAGCCTCGGAAAGAAAAAAAAATGACTGCACGCGGAATGTGGATCGTTTATTATTATTATTATTATTATTATTATTTATTCGACCAGGTAAAGAATACAGGATACATATCATTAACATCACAAACATGAAACAAAAACCAGAATGAACATTACAAAGGATACACTGTACTGTACACGTTACACAAAATGAAAATGAAATGAATGGAGACTACATGAGGGTCAGGGCACACAAAAGTAAATACATTTACTATTGCCCGTAGGCATGTGAACCCACACATTTTGCCCCTAAGAAACATTTAACAATCATTAAAAAATTATCACTCAACCCCTGATCCCCACCCCTTAACTCCATAATCCTTATCCAACTTCAAAACATAAAAAAAAAACACTATTCAATTCCAATATAATCATCGTACCCTTGACTTCATTTATATTCATACATTAATTTCAAAAACTGAAAAAAATACGTCAACATAAATGTAGGAGATTCCTGGATTTCCACCCGACCCCCAACCCTAAGCCTCTAACCTCTTAAAACATAATCATCATTGTCGTCAGCATAAAAATAAAAATGAAGCATATGTGTACAAATCAAAACTAAAACTATCACTCAATGTGATTAATACCCCATCAAACACCGAGAATGTAAACTCAGCTAACAATTAATTTGTATACTGTTACCACAACAACTCAATGTTCAACGTGAACAAATGATGAATTGTGCACACCCACATATCATAACAGTCACATATGCCGAATTTCAAATCAATTGCTCAAAAATCTGAAAAAATTAACTAAAATCACATTATCATATGATTATCATTCAAAATATGGAGTTACCATGAAACACATTTCCCAACAATAACAAACGAAAAATCAAATCAAATCGTTCACATCTAGGTAATATAATGATCACACATATCAAATCCAAAACCAAATACATGTACTAAAAAAACTGAGAGAGTTAACAAAACCAAAATTGTTGTATAATCCTCATCCAAAACATACTGATACCATGGCAACACTTTGTTCAACAATGACGAAAAAGAATAAATAAATTTGCGCATGTGCGTATGTACTACAGCGGTCACATGTGCCAAATCTCAAACCAGTACCCAAAAACGCTCAAAAGCTCATTGAGCTAGCTAAATCCACAATACTCTTATCCGAGTTCTTTGTTCGAAATAAGCAATTATCATGGAAACACATTATTCAACAATACCAAAAGATTAATTACGTTTGCACATCTTTGTACTGTAACGGTCACATGTACAAAATTTCAAGCCAAATACTCGAAAACTGGGAGCGAGCCTAATCCACAATAATTTTGTATGCTTTTTGGTAGAAAAACAACAACAAAAAACTGTTACCATAGTAACACATTGCTAATCAATAAAAAAAAATTACACATCTACGCACCACAGCGGTCACATGCGCCAAATTTCAAGCTAAATGCTTAAAGACTAAAGAAAGGATCTATGTGAATGTAGAGAGAAATTGGTGAAGGAATAGATTTCAATGAACGGAAAATATGGCTGATTTCAATGAGTTTAGAAAAGAGGAAAGAGGTGAAAGCACAGCAGCGTCCTTGACGGCTGCTGGCAGTGTGTTCCATATTCTAGGAAGAAGACGGGAGGGGGGGGGGTAGAAGAAAGCTTGAGTTCTAGAAGGAAGCTGACGTAAAGTTAAGGTTTCTGAGTGACGTGGATTGATCATTATGTTCTCAGCAAGATTGGGACAATTACAAACACCAGACAGACACTTAACCGAAAAGGAACAGAGAAGAATATTCTCTCCTCGAGGACAGGGTAGACCAATGAAGGACCTCAAGACGCTCTGCATAAGACATTTCACCTCGCACTTGTTTGAGTGCTATTCGAGTAGCAGTCCGTTGGACGCGTTCGATCATCAGGGACTGAGACGATGTTGTGGGAAACCAAGCGGGGATGCCATACTCGAGTATTGGCAACACCAAGGCTTTGTACAGTGAAAAGAAGGCATTAGTAGATGCCCCTCGGGCTATTGTTCTAATGAACCCGAGAAGACGATTGGCACTAGAGACAACTGAAGAAATATGAGAATTCCAGGTTAAGTTTGAGCTGATCACTACTCCAAGATACCGAAACATAGATACTGAGCTAAGTGGTACATCACCTAGGTGATAAATCGGAGAGTGAAACTTGCGTTTTCTGGTAATGTGCATGACCTTACTTTTGGTAGGATTGAAGGACATTCCATTCAGACGAGACCAACGGAGCAAGGCCTCCAAGTCCCCCTGAACTTGGTTTTCATCTTCTGAGGAGTCAATCTGTCTGAATAAAACCATGTCATCTGCAAACAAAGCAGTATGTCAATTTAAGTCAATTAACTCTCCAGAATACATTTTGCAAAGATGTGTAATCTCTTGATTTATCTCCTCTGTGGCCCCCAATTACACAGGAAAGAGTGCATCAAATCCCTTACAAGCATCGCAGAATACTGTATGGATCAGGAATTGGAAGGAGATGAGAGCCCTCTCTCTACACATGGCACGATGTTACGTAACATCATCAATGAGTTCATGATGAAGGTTTGTGCTGTTCCCTATAGAAACAAGGAAATATCTAATATGACCCTGCCGTAGTTTTGAAGTCCAAATCAAGTTAAACTGCATTGTTTGTTTGTAACTCTGTCTGTTCAGGCGTCTGCTGTAGTCAGTGAATATTATGGAACATTAATTTGGTTTCGCGCTTGCCAGTGATTATCATATTCTGTTCCTAATCTAAATGAATGCTTGGCTAATCAATAAAAACTTAAACATGATATTCCGCGGATGACTGGTTATTTGAATCATACGCAATGCATTGTCTGCTTATCAGTCCCTTTTTAAAGGACAAGTCCACCTTCATATACATGTGGATTGAGTGAATGCAACAACATTAGTAGGACACATCACTGAAAGTTTGGGAAAAATTGGACAATCCGTTCAAAAGTTATGAATCTTTACAATATATGCGCAGTCACCTCTGGATGAAAAGACTACTACAGTGTATGATGTCACATGCGTACAACGATATAAGGAAAATAAAAAGAGAATTTCCAAAACTTTACTTTTTGAATACAGTCCACATTTCTTCGACTTGTTACTGACGTATGTTAAGGGTAATATTATTCCCCCTGGCTTCTGAAAGAGAGAAGTCAAGTATTCTTTTTTATGCGAGAAAAGTGAAAATATGTTGAATTTTCTTTATTCTTTCGTTATATCGTTGTACACATGTGACATCACAAGGTATAGTAGTCTTCTCATCCAGCCATGACTCAACAGAAACTTCAAAAATTCATAACTTTTGAACGGATTGTCCGATTTTCCTCAAACTCTCACTGATGTGTTCTACTATTGCTGCTGCATTCACTCAACCCACATGTCCATGAAGGTGAACTTGTCCTTTAAAGTCACTTAAATACTCATTCTTTGTTCAAAGGCGTTTCTTTTGCCAAGACTTGTTCCTTTACTCTAGTGATTTATTGATTTGTTATGTTTCTATCTGTACCCTCACGAAGAATTATGGAACGCCGAAGCTGCTCAACCAGTTGCTTCCGTACCCTGTCAAACTGTTGTCTTGTGACGTCGAAGAATTAGAGAGTGCTGCCGGCCACATCATCGGCACCCTGTACGAAGAAGGCGAAATGCTTGCGCCATACGGTGAAGCTATCGTGCAGGCCTGTCTGGACAAGAAGTGTGAAGGATCTAATCTTGGAAGTAAGTAAATATAGCAAAAATCAAAGGACAACCCTGAAGATAAACGGAGCGAGATGCTTTGCTACGCCACAGCAACAGCACAGCTAAGAATGGATGTGATAGAAATAAAAACGTGTTATTATCTTCCTTGCATTTACTCTTTTTCTTTCTTATATTCATTTCATGTTATACCATCCAATGTACTTAACTTCTCTTTCTCTTTCTGTTCTAAGTTATAAATTCATTGAGCTGTGACATCAACGTGAAGAATAAAAAAGCGACACAAACTCCTATCTGTTTCTGTATTTTGTCAAGCAGAAATCTTCTGATTAGAAATATCAATCGCTTTGTAAGTTTCAAAATTCATAATTCTTGTAAATTACTTCTCTAATCTATTTTTGTTTTTCGTTCTGACATTTTCTTCTACGCACAGTGGCCCTCAAAGGGATATTCAGGTGTAATCCTGATGTTGTTCTCAGTCATATTGATGGCCTCGTTGAAGCTATGGAAGACATGCCATCGTCCGACAAGACATATCTCTACATGCTCTTCAGTGACGTGGCCCAAAAGAATCCAGAGGTGAGATAGCACGCCAACATTGACGAACGTCGAGTTTTCTTCCTTTTTTTTCTCTAAAACTAGCATACAATTGCCAAAGATAGCAGCAGCAAGTCCTTTCCTGATGTTAGTTATTGTGTTTGTTTGCGCTTTTGTTTGTTTGTTTGTCCAAAGCGAAAGAGACAGAAATCGATCGGTAATAATAAGTAGAGAAACAAATACGTATATTATCCGATTGACCGATACCAATCAAGATGACGATATCGATATTCACCTTATAGGCTCTCGAAGGCCATGTTGACGTTCTAATTGAGGACATCACAGACGCCACCCTCGCGACAGTCTGCTACATGACAGTGGCAGAAATATCGATACACTACCCGAAACGATTCGAGAAGCATGTGGACACGTGTGTCAGCGCATGGGAGCACACCCCCTACACCGTAGCGTCGGCCTGCAAAACCATAGCGAGTGTGGGTCGCATCAGCAAGGTGAGACCAGGAGCTCTGCTGCCAACTGTGTTTTGAATGTTCGTTGGACATGAGGGACTGTTACACAATTTACAATATTTTGTTGTCAGGATATCTCATTGAACAGTATGCATTTTAACCCGTCGATAATATCATTTTATGGACTCTCAAATTCTAACCCATTCCTCACCTCACATTTACCAGAACGTCAACTAATGATGTTTTGCATCACTATATTCATGATATTCATAGTTAATTTTCATTCCTTGAACATTTCGGAACCTTCGAGAATCAAATCAGCAATTCAGATGTCCGTTTATACGCGTCGATAAGTGTGACATTTGAATACTTGTTTCCATCATGCTCATGAAGCAGTAATACACATACAAATCAACACGGAATTTGCACTACTTTATGGTAATTTCGCAAAAGTAGATCCATGGTACCTGACACTAAAACTTTTATTTCAACGTAGCTAGATTTCCTAGAAGATGTCCTTTCAGAGTACTCATTTTGGCATGAATTAGCGCAGCGCATCGCAAATTCATTACTTATTCATTACTTACTGATGGAGACAAACCTTAACGATATAGGTGGTGTTTGAATAAGACTATCAGTCTGTTTTGCATTGAGACGACTGTTTAAAAAAAAAAGTTCGCTGAATAGCTTAAATCATCAATGTAAAGGTCATGAATGATTTGAACTTAGATTTGTGATTGTTGTTTTGTTCGTATATCCTTGCCCATTTATCCACATTGTATGTTTATGCTTTTAATTACGTTGGGAATAAAGAAAGAATCAGCATTAACTTGAACTTAACATTACCTAACAAACAGATAGATTGTGGTGGAGATGCGGACAACGTGCGGGGGAAAGGTAAACCTGTTTTGACTTTCTGTTCATTCTCTTGATTGCAGCAACATGCAGACAAGAGCCTCAAGATTCTCTTCGGTAAGATCGAAACCATTGATCCGATGTGGATCAGCGTGATCCTGATGGAAGCTAAGCGGGTTGGTCAGGCGTACAAGGAGTCCATGGAGCCGTACCGATCACAGATCGAAAAGCTGAAGAAGTGCCAACAGATGGGCGTTCCCGACTTGGTGCAGTCCATGCTAGACTTTCTCGATGATAGGAGGTTTGTTTTCTCAATAAAAACTCCCCCACCCTAAGAAAAAAAAAAAAAAAAACATAAAAAAAACCCCACATAGATGCTGGATGAAAATACAACACAATCCTGAAACTGTTTTGCATTCATAAATGAATTAATCTACATTATGTATGAAAGTACATTGATCTGACAGCAGATTACCAAGTGATCTATCAAGAAATGAAAGCTAAACCTTGGTTCGTAATCCCGCGTGTGTGCATATATTGTTATCCTTACATGCCCTACACTAACTCGTTGGGTAGAGGGTACTACACAGTTCAACAGAAGACTTTTTTTTCGTCAAACTTACAGGAAACAGAGGCCATCTTGTAAGGTGCAGTAGACGTAATATGAGCACACGAGGCTGGCTGTATAACCGCCAGATCAGTGTGTGAGGTTGCGTGTGGACGTGTTGTGCGCACGCACATTTCATGGTAGTCAATGTGGATATTGAAAATAGAGTAGAAGTGGATAGCGCGTGGTGGTGCATGATACAGCATAATGGTGTTTATTGATCCAGGGGAAGGAATCTGTTATGAACTTTATCATGATGACCTCTATACAAATATCAAGGAAGGGCTTCTCTGGGGAGAGGTGATCTTGTTAATGTGCTATTTTTTGAAGGATATTTGGTTGCATATCTTGTCTTCAGCTTAAAGGGTCTGAGCGAGGACATCGCCGAGCAGCGAGAAGACATCGACAACTTGGACTCGCGCGTGACGACCACGGAAAACGACGTCAAGAAACTGGACGAGACGGTGGAGCAGCAGGGTGAGGACATCAAGAACGTGAAGAACGAGGTCAACGAACAGGGAGAGAAGCTGGAAGAACTGAAGGAGGTCGTCGACGAAACAGTTGAGAAGGTGGAGGAAATCGATCACAAGGTGAGCATTGTTCCTTCAAAGTCGTACACCCATCATACCCCCTCCTCTGAACTCAATCCCCTCATATATCAACAAATAAGCAAACGACAAAGAGAGAGAGAGAGAGAGAGAGAGAGAGAGAAAGAGAATGGCAACTGAGGAGCTGTTGTAGTTAGGTGTTTATGACCACGGACTAGGAATCTTAAGTTCAGAGTTTGTATCTCGATGGCCGTAGTAGTGATGCCGCTAAGTGCCTATAGGTGTTTATTCCTCTCCCTGCTCCTCTGGAAGGGATGTGTAAAGCCATCGGCCCTTATGTTTGCTTGCAGATAAGGATCAAGGTGTTTACTTGTTGGCTACTGCATAGCCACTCTTAAACGTAAGTTCAGTCCCCACAACTGGATCATTCCTCTTATTGTTTGAGAATAAAAACTGTTCCTTCATTAGTTTGCAGTCTACTAACTGCGCTCTATGATCAGGAGTTCAGATAGACTGGTAAGTTTACTTTAAAAAATATATATATTTTTCTTGACTCTGGCTGTTATTATTTGTAAGATACAGTGTCACCTTCGGCTACTTGTACGGTATTAGCTATCGGAACAAACATTTCATAAACAGCTTCGATGCTCTTAACAATGAATTCCCTTTGTTGCAGACGATCACCAACGCACCAAAGTGGTCCCGCGATGTCTCTAAACTCCTCAACCCGGAACATGAGCATGACTGGCGGTTTCTTGCAGTTCGACTCGGATACTCGGGTGAGGATATCCGTAACTGGGCCCTGTCCCCCGATCCGACAATGGCTATCTTGGCCGAATGGTATACCACACACAAGAGTAGTGACGCCACGTACGCCATCCTGAGTGCTCTGGAAGACATGGGACGAAAAGACGCCGCGGAGATCATCACGCAGTCTCTGGAGGAAGCAGGTATATATTTACATAATCCTTTGTAAAATATGTTAGGACAGTCATGTTTCCGGTCTCCTAGAGAACATTTATTGTATATCTTTCAAGGCAACCTATCTCGTTATTCTAGGGATGATTTATAACAATTGGGTGACAATAGTCTATCAAGGATATCAACGATTTAACCTTTGTGCTCTCCATGACAGAACTGCTGGTTCCTCAAGCCCCGTCCGACGACTCCGAGAAACCACCTGCCATCTTTCTCAGCTACCAGTGGGACCACCAGCCCGAGGTTAAAGCCATTAGAAAACATCTGGAGATGGCGGGATTCCCCTGCTGGATGGACATCGGTCAGATGGGAGGAGGAGACCAGCTCTTTGCTCGCATCAGTCAGGGGATGCGATCCGCCAAAGTGGTCCTCTGTATGGTGACAGAGAAGTATTCTGGTTCGGAGAACTGCAACAAGGAGGTAAGAAATCCTGGTATGTCGAGGTTTATTCGTCATACTTATATTGTATTTGTATTTCAGTAAAAAGAATTGTAACTCTCTACTAAGATTGAAACTGATATTATAGTTGACGCAACCATCAAGGGGACTGACAAATCGCTGTATCTTCTTCTACCCATTCTCCAACAAGGTAAACCTTGCCAACCTGCTCAACAAACCAATCATACCGATTCTCATCGATCGGACTCCTTGGCCACCGGAGGGCGCAATGAGTATGCTCTTCTCTCAGCTTCTTTACATCCAGTTTTACAACGAGAAGGAGTACGTGAGGGGAGAGAAGTTTTGGGATGACGCAAAGTTCTCTGAGCTCCTCGGACAGATCTCGTATCACGCCAACCCAGACGAAAGCATGGTGACCGAAGGTAAGTGTTGTTTCTCATCCACGTTGATGAGTGAGTGTCAATAGCCGTCATTACGTATTTGCGTGTTGTAACTCTTTTTTTTTTAATAACTTCCCAAGTTCATTTCTCCTCTTTTGTGTTCTTCTGCTTCAAGATCTCCCATCTCGCATGAACATGCCCTCTTAATTTGATCATCACTTGTCTTTTTTCTCCATAATGATACCTTTCATTTAATGTGCGCATTACCGTGTATTTATATAGTGAGGAAGGTCCATGAAACCACAATAATCATATTAAGCATTCTTCATCCTGACGTCCAGACTAATGTTATTGATAATCATACGAAGAAGATTACTATGAGTAACATATAATGATTATCACCGTAACTTCTCTTGTTTCACGCATGGATTAGGAATGAATCATGATGATCGTAATAATCATAAATATAATCACACTAAAGTGGTTTCTTGAGGACACTGGCTCCTCCAATAAGTATGTCTGGTTCCATTGGAGCAACTTTTAATCTTTTGTTGTCATACAGAGTACCGAAACTGGATCCCTCAAGTGGAAGACAAACCTGCCGTCGTGAAGAAAGTTGAAGAAACCAAACCAAACTCCCAGCCAAAGTCTAATCATCAGGTACAGTACAGCAAGAGAAACCTTGATCCGAATTTGATAGAAACGTGTGTGTGAATTAAAAGTGAACTGAATGCGTTTAAATCACATGAAGAACAGGCAGAAAACATAGGCACTGTAGCTGACTTTGCATAGCATATATTTTTGCGGTATTTTCCAACAATTTTTGGGTAGAAAATATTTGCGTTTTCGATGTTTGCCCTCGGCAACTTTCAGTTGTAAACTTCTGGCAGAATCAGAATAATATGAAACATAAGATATTGTTACTTGATTTGTCAAGAACTGACATTCATCTGTGGTTCCCAATTTGTTATAGATATGCAAAGATTGCGAACTCTACTTCAAATTTCCTCCTGTTTTAATATTGTCATTGTAGTAACACTTACCCCTAAAGGTAATTTATAGTAATAAAAGAAAAATAACATATCAATGGGAAGATGATTGGTTTCATGAAACATTCTTGGCTTGATGATAAGGCTTATACCACGCTTAAACTGTGAAGGCGGTGATCTTCTGCATAAAATCTGTTATTCGTGTTACAAAACGCAACAATTAAGCCAACTGCACTTGTTTATTGTACTTATTTTGTACTCATCAGGATTCTATATAATAAGGTATTCGTCCGTCTTTATTTCGCACCATCCTGAAAATCCTATCACGGAAAGCATCACTCAATTCCTCTGACGTCATTTTCTGTGTTCATTGTTTTTTTAATTCATCAGGAACATTTAGAGCATCCGTCCGTCTTCATCTCGTACCAATGGGGCAAACAACCTGAAATCAAGAGACTGTTCTCACGTCTCACCAGTTTAGGCTACCACTGCTGGTTGGACATCAATCAGATGGGTGGTGGGGATCCACTCTACTCCAAGATTGACAAGGGGATCAGGAATGCAAAGGTCGGGGCAGATGACAGCTTGATTACTGCTTAGATATCCCACTCTCAGTCAACGTATAAGTACAAAATAATTTAGAGCCAATATTCATCTTTTGATTACTTGTCACACAATACCAATAGTAAGAAAACACACTAACTGACTTCCCTATAGTTACTGGCAGAGCAAAGGTTACCTTAAAGTTGATAATCCTTTCCTTGCGTCTGATATACTGACATCTAAATTGTTTATGCCCTTGTTTGTCCCTGCAGGTCGTTGTATCCTGCGTCACACCGAAGTACGCTCTCTCTGCCAACTGTCGTCGTGAGGTGAGTCTGTCCGACGCTCTGCGGAAACCCGTCGTGCCTTTGCTCATGGAACAAATGACATGGCCACCGGAGGGACCGATGAGTATGACCTTCACTCAGCTCCTCTACATCGACTTCACCAAAGAGACGAGTCAGGCTAACTTTGACGACGAAAAGTTTGACGAACTCCTGCTGAAGATCCAGGAGCATGCCCAGCCCACGCTCCAGCTGGAAACAGCGGGGGATGAAGCCGACCAGAGCCCTGGTCAGAATGAAGAGGAAGGAACACAAGATGAGGTCAGTCAAGAAGAAAAGCCTGATGAAGAAGGGCAATCCCAGGAGGGAGCCACCTCGGAGGAGTTGAATGAATCTGAAAGGCCAAGCTCCTCTGAGCAAGAGGAACCACAGAGGCAAGATTCTCCAGCTCAGGTGGAGAAAACAGCTTCTTCACCCTCGGTAAAGTCGCAGTCACAGGAGAGCAATGGCAGCACTGGGTCAGGAAAGAAGAACAAGAAATCGTCATTCTGCATCATCATCTAATTTCTTACCTTGGAATCTCGTAGTAAAATAGCTTATTTGAAGCAATAAATGCATACTGCTGCTCTGTATACTGTAAGCCCTGATATTTCTTGCGCTGTACATGGAAAACACCTTGGAAATAGATGGATTAACTTTATTCTTACGGACTGAGCATAACGTATATTATAGGCTGTTTTATTGTGCATTCAACGCGTGATGGTAAGGTAGCAAATCGAGATAATATAACGAAAGGCACTTGAAATGCACTCGCATGGAACACGATCTAGCAGCTTCAGTAATGCTGCTGCTTGGATAGACGGATCAGAGAGCGAGCAGCGAAAGAAAGATATTGGACAATCGTCATAAGTACGTTGGAGTTTCACTTCTGGTTCTTACAGTGTTGCGTGCCTTTGTTGGATCATACTAATGTCTTTCATAAGATTTTTTTTGGTAACCCTATAATTATCTTTACGAGTAGTGTGAGAGCGCAATCTACTGTGTTGTATTCATTGCCAAATGAAAATGACAGAATTAGGGTAACACGGTAATTCTGTCTTTTGAAGTCAATGACAGTCACTTTCCTATCTGAACATTCACATCAAAATTGTCGAGCCTTTCAATAGGTGACGAGAATATCGGGTTAAATTTTCCCAACAGGTCCTTAAAATGTACAAAACAAAGTCCTCCTGGGAAGCATATGAATACTTTGCAGACATTTGAATAAATATTCCATTACACGATTCTTTTGCTGCAATATGAACGAAGAAAAAAAAACCCGGAATATGTATACCTGACGAAAGAAGTTCATATATTATTATATAGTCTTTATTCTTGAATTGAGCTTTACCAAGAATCTACTCTATAGAATGAACAAAAAAAAAAAGAAAAAAAGAAGTCTCAATTGATTTGATGCTTACTATTTTCCGGATCTGACGGGTTGAGGTTCCAAACCGTAAAAGTTTAACAAATAGATGTCTTTACAAGAAATCGGCTGTTTCGACGTGACCCCATTGAAAAAAAAAAAAGGGACATTCAGAGCATCATATCGCTTTTATTCATAAGTGCAATCATTGTCATCATATTTTATACACAAGCGATATGAAAACAGCAACAATGTTATTATGTCTTTCAGGGAAGAAAAAAAAAAGAAACCAAAGAATATGTTCTATGGACAGGACTCATTTCATTTTGTGTTGCTGGGGTAGAATGGGAATATCATTTCTTTGATTACAGTGGAATGTCCTCCATCACATAACAGCTGCTTGTATAATCAGTGATTCATCTTTGACGTATAACTGTTTGTATGTATGTGTGTGTGTGTGTGTGTGCTCCGTGATTACGCGTTTGTTTCAATTCTTCCAGTAAACCATTGCTTTTGATATGTTGTGATCCCTGTGCATAAGACTATATGGTGAATACGTTCAACATTGTTTTGATTTCATGTAAGTGTGTATGCAAATCGTTATTGGAAAACCCTGGATATTCAGTTCATGTTGACACAAAAACACCAAAACAACCCGAACTTGCAATGTCACTTTATGCTCTTTTGTGCTCGATTTGTCATTAATGATGTCCCAGGAATGGCAATTCAAAGCACTTTATGTCGTGTGAAAAAGAAAGCACAGTATAAGTGCCAAATATCAATATGACATGAAAAGTGAGCAAAGAAAATGGGATTCCATCGGGATTTGAATCTGAGACCTCTGGATTGCCAGACCGGTGCTCTTGCCAACTGAGCTATGAAAACTTGATTTGTATCATCGGTCTGGCTCGAATAGCAATGAAATCCCATTTTCTTTGCTCATTTTTCATTTATATTATATTTCTGTTCAGTTTCCCTTTGTTTGCATTCATCAGATTGCAGATATCATTACTACTATTAATAAAACTCTTGCGACCTACCATAACGAAGTGTCAGTCTTGATCTATGCAATTCAATTAAATTCTATGTTCAGTTTCAACATGTTACGACCATGCACTCTGAGAATGATCGCACAAAAGAAACAACCAACTAATGTTCAGGCGGTTTATTAACAGTGATATTGTGGGTACAGACTCGTAATCGGTTTTCACATCAGTACAATAATAATCAATAGAAACAATTACAAATCGGTAATGAAATCACTTACATATTTTGTTATCAAATACTCCTTTGAAAATGTTCAGATACGATGTTCGATGCACCGATGAATGATCCTTGACGCACCGATGAATGATTCCTCGGACGTAACTCCAAAGGCACAGGTTGCATTAATCCACAGTATAAATCCGGGGTAAAATCCACGATAGATGTCCACAGTATAATGTTCACAGCGAAACGTGTAAAATCCAGACGTTATGACGACCACGTCCAGTTGATGCGTTGAATGATGATTCACTTTATAATGTCCAGCGAGGAATCCAGCCCGTCACAGCTTTGCCGTAACAATGTCCGTTGACATTAAAATATGGAGTCTATCTCCAACGTAGGCAAATCAATTCTCTGCAGGCAAAATGTCTCCCAGGCCTTATCTCCACAAACACAGTTTGTATAGCAGGTCAGCAGGTAACACAGGACTGACTATAACAAGTCGTTTCAGAGCCAGAAGTGACGTAACTCTCAGAGCAGAGGTGTTGGGTACTCTGCCTACTGCAGAATTTCTCCTGCTTATATACTATCCATTCACCCCTTTCTAGTACATTCTGTAATTTTCTCCAACCTGGGGCTACATACCTGAACATACTAGCAAGTCCAAATTCCAGGAATCCTGGATGACTCACTGCCTAATATGTGCATAACATCATTGCCAAAATTAACTACCAATCACATTGGGCTACAAGGGCAGTGCCTCACTCAGCCAGCACTTCCTAGACTTTTCTGGAATGGGTGAAATCATTCTAGATTGAGTGAGCTATAATGTATTTCCTGTCACATGCATACATGTACTGTAGCTACATTGTATACCATGTAGAAAATTCTTCACTGATCTGGTCAGCCTGTATATATGTACTATATCTATATCATATAGAATGTTCTCCATTAATCTGGTCACCCTGTGTACATACACATTAAAACAACCATGCATACAGCCATGATACATGTACATAACTACTTGTGTGTACATTTGTGACAAACATAACACAATATATATATATATATATATATATATATATATATATATATATATATAGTGCAATGAAGGTATTACATATAAATATATTCTTATATATATATATATATATATATATATATATCGAGAGAGAGAGAGAGAGAGAGGGAGAGAAAGGCAGCGAGACCGTAAAGGAAGACAGGAAAGTGCATTACAATACAGAACAAGACAAGAGAAACATAAGACAGGACATAGCAGTACGTAGTGTGCATAATCTAGACATGAAATAAAAAAATGGACAAAAATAAATCGAATGAATACAAGCTAAAAGAATTTGTGAGAGAAATACAGTGACTGAAAAATCTAAAATAAGCTGGTGCTTACACACACAAATATAGAATTAAACAAATAGTGAACTAGAGATGAGGGGTTGAAAATTGTAACAGAACAAATTGTACGTTATAGTACAATTCTTACGTTAAAAAATCAACTTTGTTTAAAAGCATTCTATGACAAAACACATTTTACATTGCAGCTTTAACAATTCTAAAATCTATAGGACAAGTGTTATGCTGAGGTAGCAAGGTTTTCAGAGTGAAACTCACTAGATAATCACGAGAAGATCGATTTTCAGAAACATGGACAAGGAAAACAAAGACATGAGGCACTTCGAGCACTGGCTCGAATTGATACGAACGATTTATGTCTTTAATATTCAGGATATATTATTTCATCAAGTGGGTCCGAATAGACACGCGGGGCGGCACCGCTAGGATACGAAGAACTTTCCTTGAAGCAATATCATGGAGCATTACTATAATATTGGGAGTTTGATGTCGAAAATGAAGCTAAACTATATCACAAGTTGGTGAGAGCTGCACAATTGTTGTGGTCTTTACTTTCACTTGACAATTTCAGAAGAGGAAAATCATACGTATTCATTTAGAAGAACGCTGTCTTTTTCAAATACATAAATCGCAATATGCGGCAAGTACGTGGATATTACGTACATAATCATACTGATATGTATACCATACATTATATATATATATCACGCCACCGTCTTGAGTGCCATAAACAATGTTATGCTGTTAATGTGCGTTCTCATTCTCTGTCCAACACATTAGTTCTCTTTCTATGTCTTTGTATGTCAAAGTACCGAATAAATTATGATCACAGATTTTCAGGATAAGCACACGTAAATAATAGCATCCTATACAGCTCTGGTGGTTGTTGGATAATTCACATGAAAGCTTCTGAGCAAATCACGAAGAGCTCAGTTCTGTTATTTCAAGATGAGAAAAATTATTAACAAAAGAAAAAACGAATAATACAAGCAAAAATAAATATTTATATATTTTATTTGGAAAAAAATGACAACTTCATCAAACAAATCCTATCTCATCCTATCCATCCCATGAAATATTTTCGCAATTAAAAAACAACAACACATATATCATTCAATTATTATCATATAAGTCAATTTATATAATGTATATATATATATATATATATATATACATACATACATATTCCACAAATCATGGTCGTTGTCATAACCAGTAAAATAGTTTCAATTGTAGGGAATAATTGTTATTGCAGGTGAAATCGATGTTTTTGATACGTCCTTGACGTCTAGACGTTCATTACTTGCTTTCCACAGTGACACTAGAAATAGTGGCTTGTGATTGTGCCAAACACCTGCTTCGCCAGTGTTCGCGGATGTAAGTTCATTCTGCCAAACATGCCAAATGCCTTCAGAAATACATGCATTCTGACAATTAGTGTCTTATCTTTTTTTTTTGCGACTGCTATTCAAGTCAAGGTCTGTTTGTCTGTTCAATGTAGTTATGTTCTGCAATCCCTGTTTTTTTTTTCAATACAGTTTAATAAAGATTAACATAGTAATCGGCATGATATAGGAATGATATTCGTCAATATGTACCGTAATACAGTCGTGTACTAAGTAGAAAGAAACGTAACTATGATACGCCATGATATCTATTCGCAGCAAAAGTACAAGTACAAACTACAATTGCAACTATTTTGCAGCAGGGATGTAATTTGTAATCTCAATTTTTCGTCATTTAAACATGAGGAATTACTCTCTGTCTATAGTCCTTTCCTTGTAATTATAGATGGAGTCCATTATTATTGCCGTTATGTATGGCATACTTTGTCCTCTTAAAGTGAAACTGTACAGGGGAAATCAAACTCAAGTGACATAATAATCACACGGACGTGATCACGTCAAGGTCTATAGAGACCACGTGATAAGTGGACAATTGCTTGTCACCCACCAATGTAAACATACAGACGCGACGAAGGTACTAGACATCTATAGGCACATTGTACAGGCTTCTTCCACTTATCACTTGCCTCAGCTGCGTCCTCGTTGTAGTTGTAATGGCGACGCGACGGCAAGAAAAACTGGTGCGAAATTCTGTCAGATACATGTAGAAAGATATATTCCCCCTATTCCTCTTGATCCTTCTTTCTTTCTCTGTCCTTCTCTCTCTCTCTCTCTCTGTGTCCCTTTATGCTGTACATATTATTGTAGCCTATCTAGTATATACGTGTATTTCATTTATATCTCTCATAGATATATTATATCATAATATACATATACTATATATACTGGAGTATTCATTGTATGTGTGTGTGTGTTGTGCGTGCGTGTGTATGTGTGTGTGTGTGTGTGTACGTATACGTACCTAATATACATCTAACAAGGGAAGGTTAAAGAGGAAAATGCGCGGACGTATGTCATGGACAATAACAGACTGACGTGCCAAATATACACCTTCCGAAACTTTACTGCCCGTTCACAGAACGCCTCTTTATCATTAAAGAACATCGCTACAAAGGACATTCATTGTAAACCTTGACCACGGGAAAACTTGGTAATTGCACTGGAAATAGCGAGATAAAAGTAAAAAAAAAAAAAAAGATTTTTCTTTTTAATATATAGAGGGAAAAAGAAAATTAATTGTTTCATGCCATGAAGATGGTCACAGTCTTAAACATAATAAAAGCAATCATAACCATACATTTCGCCTTCCATTGGAAATGCCTCAAGAACGTTCATAATATATCCCAAAAAAAAAAAAAAAAAAGAGAGAGAACAAGATCGATGTGATGGGTGGACATTGATCCTGGTTTATTTGCTCATTCATCAGCTCGCCTCCATGAGAGCTGCGCTAACTGTAGTCTGGGCTCCGTCCCCTTTTCCTTGGTGCGACCAAAAGAGGGCGCAAATTTTCTGATTGCGATATTTAATCGAGAGACTGCGCGCCCAACGAAAAAGGGTCCGGTCGAAAGTTTGTCGGGTATCGCAGTTCTCGCGGCGTATCGCAGTCCTCGGGTGTCACGCCCTCATACGGCTTGTCGCGTACACTGAATCACCCCTACGAGTAAAAAGAGTCCAGAAGCTAGACTACGCTAACTGTCGCCATGGGCCCCTGACAACAATACCTCATGCTACCGGTTCGCCTCGCATGGTGAGGAAACGCTGGCAATACCTACAGTACAGGCTGATAACACACACTGAGCTCATCGTACCTGCCCCCATGTGTCGTGCACAGTACTAAACGCCCATGCGCATCCGAAGCAATTATTTTAGGGCAGGTTATGCCATGGCAAATGTAGTGCTTCGTGGACGTCCATCTTATTTCTTTGTTTTAGCAGGTTGGTTTCTTCCTGTTTCGCTTTAGGGGGTCAGAAATGTGAACGCAAACAGAAACAGCCTAGATTATACACCTCAATTTGCAAAGATGATTGCGTTCTCGTGGATCTGCATGCGAACAGGAGAATAAGAGAAGCCAATAGCGTGAGTATAAGAGCTATCTATACATTCATACATTTACCTTCTGATGTCCTCATAATATTATATAACCGGGTTGAGGTGACTATGACTTTACGTATTATCGTATTATCGTATCGATTTTACGTGTCATTTGTCTATGTAGCATGCATGCATCTATATGTTGTACTACGTTAAATTTCCACCTCCCTGGTTGAATACGAAAAAGTTGTCCCGACGATGCGCATAGCGTGCGATATCTTGTATGACTACATAATATCGGGAATAACACAGTCATCAACCAACAATTATAGTATTGAGTCACAGACCAACTGAAGGACTAATTAAGTGTGTGCATCTGATCTTATTTGAGAAAAGCAGTAATCACACTGAATACCCTTAGAAGTTTGAGCTCATACTATTGTATTCCAACGATGAACATCCAACATGAAGTAGCCCGACCAGACGAATACACCTGTCGCGCTATGTACAGCGGCGACTGGGCTGTGTATAGTTATTTAATATGCTTCAGAATTACAGTAATGACAAGGCTATCACACCTTTGTTCCTCACACTTTCACTTTCACTTAGCACAACCTACACTAATCTTTCTATTTATTCTTCATAATTATCACCCTTCTCATTTGTGACCCGAATTTAGCAGTTATGTTGATTGTGTCGCTTTGTACGTAAAGCGCACCAATCCCCCCCCCCCCCTCTCGCGGTCATGAAATTATTGCGCTATAAAATAATGTAAGAAGGAAAACAACTAGTTATCAATGTCATTACTATGATTATCATCAACATCACTTCCTCATTATCATCACTACTGCCACAAATCGTGTATTAATAATCACTGCACCTTGAGCATTTTGCCAGATGGAGGAGTCGCTTTTTCACTATCATCATTATCATTATAATTTTTCTTATTCATAATTATGAGTACTGACAATACAATAATCACGACGGTTTCTTATCAAGCAATGAGCAGAATATCAACATAACCAATTGACCTTTTTGGTGAAGAGGATGAAGGATTTTCTTTCAATTAAATTGTTACGTAGTATTGGTGGCAGTAGGAATTACGTTTGTGGCAGAAGAAAAACGTATTGATCACATCCACACAATGACGTGGTGTAAAGGCGTGAAAGGAAGAACCCTTGTCGGTGAGAACTTGTCAATCCTTTTCAAATTTTAGGAGGAAAATCATGGAAAAGACGTAGATAAAGAAAATGCCACAGTGGATCCCAAGGAAGGTATCGAGGACAACAATTTGTTTGTTTGTGGTTTTTTTTTTCCGATCTTGATCTGACAAAGACGTCCTGCGTAATTAAAAAAGAATCAGGAAGAAGCGCTCATTCACGGTGGATAAAAGGAAACACCACCGCGAGTACGCATGGCGAACAGGAAGACCAAACGTTTTGTTCGGGTACACTGGACCTCAAAGATACAACTGTATATGTTAATGCAAAGCTCTGTAAGCTAGCAACCTACTATCATTTCTGTCTAAAGACTCTCAATAATTTTTGCGCACCGTCTCAACAGAACTTTTTTATGACTCAATCAGCTTCAGTCAGTTTCCATTTTTGGAATACAGGTTATAGACCTGATCCAAGTGAAATGTAGACAGCCAGATGATATACATTGTATTGATGAATATTGGGTTAAACACAATTCAAAAGAGCCTTATCAAAACAATGGTCACTACAGGTCCCAACACTTTCAGATTTCCCCATGCAGTTGCCATTATATGTGCGTGTGGTTCCCTGCTTTCGCTGCAAGAAAGTCAACACATTTTATATTTCTGAATACACACAACAAAACTAACACTCCCAAAAGCAGCCTTGACAATGCTTTATTAGCACTAATAGTCAAGGCGCAGGGACCCAGAAAAGATGACTTCGTTCAACCCACCCGGCAGAAAAGGTTTGACTGCATGGGGTGGTCAGTTGGACCCTCTGGAACACCCCTAGGTAGTATGTGATTCCAAATTGTGGTATCAATAAAATTTTACAGGCCACTTTAGTTGCGACAAGACCTTATTCTTCGAGAAAGAGTCTGCGCACGCTAAGACTACTACACGCACAACTAGCGTTGCTATTGACCGATTCTGTGACGCGCTATGTGTATTTTTGGCATGGGCAGCGCCATTACTGCGGTGTCTCAGCCGACCCCCCCCCCCCCCCCTCTCTCTCCCCACCCTTCTCACGCGCGCAGAATGAAAAACTGATGCATGGTTGCTTTAGCCAATGGGCGCCTCGTACTGAGTGCGCGAATGCTTGCTTAGTGCGCGAACCTTTGTTAGAAGTGCGCGATAAACATGTTGCCCGTGGGGTGGGGGAGAGCAGGGGGGGTCGGCTGAGACACCGCAATTTGAGCTCATGGCTGCGCCCAGTGCCATAAAATGTCTGCTGCCCTCAACGAACCCGAATCGGTCATGACCGATTCTGTGACGCGCTATGTGTATTTTTGGCATGGGCGCAGCCATAGTGGGTGTATCAGCCGACCCCCCCTCCGCACTCCCCCACCCCTCTCCCTACATTAGCACGCGCGCAGAATGAAAAACTGCTTTAGCCAATAGGCGTCTCGTACTGAGTGCGCGAATGCTTGCTAGTGCGCGAACCTTTGTTACAAGTGCGTGTAAACATGTTGCCCCCGGGGTGGGGGAGAGCAGGGGGGGGGGGGGGGGGGGGGGTCGGCTGATACACCCACTATGGCTGCGCCCTGTGCCTTAAAATGTCTGCTGCCCTCAACGAACCCGAATCGGTCAATAGGCGCCAGTGCCAGTGGCGCGTGTAGTAGTCTTAGCGCACACAGACTTTTTCTACGACAAACAAGGGTTTTTGCCTTGTAAACTAACTTTTCATGCCAAGCTGGGGTCGGTGTAGTGTAGTTTCTAGACGTTTTTACTTCGTCTTTATTTCTCCGAGTTGAAGCAAGCCGAGTGAGAGCGCATACCCAGTGATTGCGACGCCCGAACCGTTTTTTTGTCGCAATCACTGGATATGCGCCCTCACTCGGCTTAGCGCAATACAGCGGGCTTCTGCACAATACACAAGCTGCAACTTAGAGAAATAAAGACGAAATAAAAACGGCTAGAAATTAAGACTAAGGTCGGTGACGCTTGTCGCTATTGGGGCACTGAAAATGACAAAATTATCACAGCTTTTGCATTTATTTCATGAAGAATTCATCAAAACGCCATAAAACTATGTGCATGTTGCTAGAGATGTCAGCAATACAATGGAATACATTGTAAGGTATAATATTGTGCATGGTTACCATGGTAAACGGATGCCTACAGGTGATTGGTAACCCCCCAGAAATATCTGGAATTTAGACAGGTTTGTTTCTTTTGCCTTTCGTGCACATCGCCCATTGTAGATCGGATCTTAAAGTACCTACCTCAACACTGTAAAATTAGCGTGGATAAAAGGGAAAGGACGCCCAAGATTTTTCCCTCATTTTCTCCTTAGCATTAATTCATTACTGCACGTTTTGATACAAATTTACATATCATGATTTTTCATTTTATTCTATTTTTTTTTTTTTACAATAGCTAACGAACACAGAAGTACGCTTAATTCTTTGATCATTGTTGATGGATAATACAGCGCACGTGTATATTCCTTCTTTAGAAAGGAATTTATCTGCATTCTTGAATAAACTTCCTTTAAGAACATGAACAATCAATTGCTTTCCTTTGCTCTTTTCCAGGATTGTTTCGAATAACCATCGCTCTGTAAATACTTAAAAGAGCTAACATTAGAATATAATTGGCTTTGCTCTCTGTATTCACCTATATCTTTAAGGGAAATTTGTGTCCATACATTACTAAAAACTACATTTGCCTATACTTTGAAGTCAAATTTGAGTTGAAAGTACGATGGATGCAACTTTTTCATGCATTTTACTATTCGAAAATGATATCTTTCTTTCAATGGCCGTTTATTATGCCTTTGTTTACAAATTTTGCTGTAACTTGAGAATGCTTCAATATATTCTTCACATAGTATGTGGTACACGTATGCAGAAGGAAGGAGATGCTTATTGAGCTTTTTGAAGTTATGGGCTTTTTAAGTTATTGACAGCTGAATCCTGATTGGATGATACTGGTTGCCATGGCAACAGGAGAAAACTTTTTTTTACGATAATCAATATAAATGTTTTTTTTTTTATTCCATCTATAAAAAAAAAAGATCAAAGTTTGCAGCAGTAGGGAGCCATTTTGGGGGTTACCAATCACCTGTAGGCATCCGGTTACCGTGGTAACCATGCACAATATTATAACTTACAATGAATCCCACTGTATTGCTGACATCTCTAGCAGCATGTACATATATAGTTTTATGCAGTTTTGATGGATTATTCATGAAATAAATGCAAAAACCGTGATAAGTTTGTCATTTTCAGTGCCCCAATTGCGACAAGCGACACCGACCCTAGTCTAATTTCTAGCCGTTTTTATTTCGTCTTTATTTCTAGTTGCAGCTTGTGTATTGTGCAGAAGCCCGCTGTTTTGCGCTAAGCCGAGTGAGAGCACATACTGGACCCAGTCATTGCGATTCGGGCTTCGCAATCACTGGGTATACGCTCTCACTCGGCTAGCTTCAACTCGGAGAAATAAAGACGAAATAAAAACGGCTAGAAACTACACTACACCGACCCCAGCTTGGCGTGAAAAGTTAGTTTGCAGGCAAAACCCTTGTTTGTCTAAGAAAAAGTCTGCCTGCGCTAAGACTACTACACGCAGCACTGGCACTCGTCTGGTGCCTGTAGCAGTGCTAGTGGTGCGTGTAGTAGTCTTGGCGTGTACAGACTCTTATACGTTTGTTCAAACAAATAATAATGATAATAATGATAATAATAATAATAATAATAATAATAATAATAATAATAATAATAATAATAATAATAATAATAATAATAATAATAATAATAGTGGCTACTTGTATAGCGCACAGGTCCACTTTTCAGTGCTCATGGCGCTTCAAAAATGAAAAAATATCATATATTTACATGCATATACATATTCAAACATTTCAACAAAGAAGAAAATGGTAAACAAAAGCAAATATATACCAAATAAAGAATACAACATATATCAATTAAAAATACAATATCGATCCAATATTAATGACATACAGCAATTACAGTCCTCATTATGAAAGGAACAGATAAGTTTTAAGTTTGGATTTGAATGACTCTGTAGATGACAGTTCCCTTAACTGAAGAGGTAACTGATTCCACAATTTTGGTCCCATATAACGGAAAAAGCACGATCACCATACCCATGTTTTACTCTGGGTGTTTGGAGTAAGAATGCATCTGATGATGAACGTAGCCTTCGTGTCGGATTGTATTTTTGGAACAGAATTACTTATGTATATTGGGGAAAAAGAATGAACTGAATGATGTACTAATAACAGAATCTTGAAAATAATCTTTTTTTCTACAGGTAACCAATGTAAGGAACGGAGAACTGGTGACATGGAATCAAACTTATTAGTAAAAGTTAACAATCGGGCAGCAGAATTTTGCAACCGTTGAAGTTTTGTGACATCTTTTTTTGAAAGATTACACAACAATGAATTCGAAAAATCCAACCGAGAAGAAATCAAAGCATGAATAAGTATCTCAGCTGCAGATTTAGACAAATATTTCCTTATGAAACTTAAATTACGCAACTGATATCGAACATTCCGCTGAATATGAGTTACATGACTTCGAAATGACATTTCCTGATCAAATATGACACCTAAATTAATGATGAAAAGTGGCCAGTGAAATTCTACTGACACCACAATTTGGAACCACATTCTACCTGGGGATGTTCATGGAGGTCCAAAGAGATTTTCTCCTCCATCTACCACCCTGTCTGGTCAAACCTTTTCTGCGGGGTGGGTTGAACGAACTCCTTATTAAGCCCATTACAGGAATTAGCGCCTTGACTATAACTACCAGAGGGAAAGGTTGCGGATAGTCGGTGGCTCCGGGCAGTTGCTTCTTTCATACCATGGTAACGCGTAAATATTGAGCGTGGTGAGCTTGGAATATGTCATGTCATGCTGTGGACGCTGCCGCCACGAGCTCGATATAGTGATGGGCGCAACCAAAAAAAAAAAAAAAAAAAAAAAAAAAAAAAAATTAGGGCAGATAATGATTTGATCAATGTATTATCTTGAAATCTATGTGGTTCAATTGCTACATGCTACTCCAGCAAAATTAAACGGGTGAGATATAGACTAGGATAAGGCGTGTAATCATTAGTATAATGTCTATTGATATATGCATTGTTTCAAGAATGATTAATGACTAACATTTTAAGCTGTATCTGCAGTATCTAGCTATGCCATAAGCATCTTAATATTTGGAGTTATTGATATCACGACAACGATTGTGATATCATATCTATGTATCATAATATATATGCATATATATATATATATATATATATATATATATATATTATATATATTCAAATCTCCTTAATTTGATTGTCATAGTTACCATCACTGTCATTACAATCAGGAACATAACCATTAACAGACTATTCTATATCCATTATTTATACTTCAAGTCACATCAAAGATGTTAAGCACATGAAGAGTTGTACACAACATCGCATGCATGCATAATCATACTAAGTTTCCATGTCTATATATCGTGCTCTATCTCGTGGTAATACCCACTTAGTAAGAGGCCGCCCACTTCCTGTTGAGAAGAGACAACGACAGGATTCAGGAAACTAAAAAAAAAAAAAAAAAAAAATGGGGCAAGGCTGGTGGTTAGGAGATTTAACGCCCATCAGTGATGCCACGCACACACGAAGTTTAATTCATTGACGGACGCGGTTAAACAGTAGGACTGTCCGGTGCCAAGTTTGTGGCAAAAGTTACTAAAACAATCAGTCCGCTTTATCTCTTCAATACATGATTGTCTCTTCACGGTATGAAGTAATCGCAATATTGGCAAACATTGTCGTGTATCCATATACTATACGGGAATAGATCAACCGATGCCGGTTTTGTATCTGGCAATGAACTTTTCCCCAACGTTTTACGCACGATTGAGCTTCGACAGTGTGAGGAATGTGGTTTCAAACAAGTTGACCGACCAGTTTCATTTTCTCCCAGATCTGTTTGATATGTAGGATGCACTAGCACTTGCGATTTACATATACAACACTTCCATGGAATCGTTTAGGACAACATGGCGACCGACTTTGAGGCCCTCAAGAAGGAGTTCACGGAGACCCCGGAGGACCTGCAAAAACACCTGCCTAAGGTGTTGGAGTGCATCAAAGCTGACCCTGGAGGCAAGGAGAGCTTCGAAGATGAGTGCCTGTGGGAAGTGGAACACAAGCTGTTCGCGAAGGTGAAAGAAGCGTAAGTCTGGAGCTTTATATCTTTTTTCCTTCTCTGTGAGAGCAATGTGACAGAGTCGAAATGATCTGAAGTCTTAAACGTGTTATGTTCCTGTTTACAAGTTTGAATCCAGTCTGATATGTACATTCCTCGACTAGTGCATTTTGACTAATATTTTGAACGCTTGAATTTGTTGATGTGTTGCTGTAATTGAATGGTGCTAGCTTTCAGGGAAAGGGTTGCTGTGTAATAATCGATCGAAAAAGATTGTTTTCATGGTATTATGTTTCATTGCCATTTCCATCACTTGATTAGAGAGTTATGTCATAATGGCATTAGCGATGTACACACAAACATACAGACACACGCACACCCGAATTATAGCTTTTTGAAACTCAAGTTCGGCATCGCGATGCGAAAACCTTTAAATTCGCGAGTGTGTGTAAGCTACCCAACTACCCAAGGACAGCCCGCATGGTATTTTCTGTAGGCAGGCCACGTAAACCGTTGAGCCAGGATAAAAACAATAATTTATTGTCTCCCCTTTCAGGAAAAACAAGCATGAGGCTCTGATGGTAGAAATATGCATCGAAAGCATGAAGAAGAAGACAAAATCCTACTACAAACTGGTAGAAGACATCCTCAGAGAAAAGTGCTACGTCAAATGGAAGGTACTTTGTGTAGTCAATATTGCTCGATACATTACTCTCGAAAGTGTCTCTCAAGTATAGGCTCTTTCTGCCCCGGAATATGACAAAGTACACACACACACACACACAGACACACACACACACACACACACACACATATATATATATATATATATATATATATATATATATATACATATACGTATGTTCTAAACCACCGGCGTTTTTCAGTCAGAAAGCAATGTGTAATGTTGTTATGACAAATTGTAATTTTAACCATGTGAATTAACTCCGTGGGAGCAAGTTTACATCCCTTTTGCTTTCGTTCGTTTTCCAAGTTTCACAATGAAATAAACCGGCAGTGAAGCAAATGTCACTTGCGCGCACACACACACACACACACACACACACTACAGTGACCCAATCCCAGTGACAATTACATACCGAGCACCAGCCAATTGCAAATTGCATAACGACGTCACATAATATTGCATTAACTTATAAATCAATGAGTAAAATATGACTTAACATTTCAATAATATTGGCAAACACCTACTTTCCTGCTGGCTATAACTCCACAATACACATGGCCTGGAGATTGGGGCACCTGGTCGTGGTTGATACGGCCCTGGATTTTGTACAGGAAATGATTTGAAGCTCTAGAGAAATGTTCGAATGCCGCCGCCATACAGGGGGCGTTCATCCTAGATTAAGATGTTTTCTCAATCCGAATATAGAAATGGTACCTATCAATGTTCGGATTGCAATGACAACACGATGTCTAGCGCTTTGTAATTATAAGAATACAACAATATTATCACTCCATTGTTATGATTATCGTTCAGTGCATCACATTGCTGTCATCCCACACCTGTGACACCCATTTCGTCTAACAGCACTCTTCTCGCACAAAACCAATATACAACTACCCTATCAGTTACTATATTTTGTTATTTTCCTAATCAGGGTCACGAGGATGCGATAAAGAAGATGATTGAGATACTGAAGGAGCCGATCGAATGGATCCCTAATGACGACGAGGAGTGGGAAGAGATGAAAAAACACCTGTCGTGGTCCGACTTCGGGGGCGCCCTGCAGAGTGCAGTGGATTGCTCAGTACAAGCATGCAGGTAATATATACAGTAACCAAGACGCCACTTGTTAGCATGGGAGGAGGGTGGCTGTGTTGTTGTTGTTGTTGTTATCTAATTTTAAGGCGTGTATCATTCAGTTATGAATATTTACGCCACTGACACTACTGGAAATAGTAGCCTTGAATAAGACTTCGTCGTACCAAACGCACTAGGTATATGAGTGAAATTTTATAAATATAGGGAATTACAGCAAAGCAATGTTGCTCATCATTTCATGTGTCTCATTGTCTTGATTTATGATATCCGTGAGCTTCGAGAATGGTATATTATGGTAACATTATAAATTATGACTTGTATAGGAGGGAGATTCAAAAAAAAAAAAAAGAAACCTCCCCGAAGAAACCTCCGAAACCTCCTCTGACATAGCATTTTAAACTATGAGTCTAAAGCAGTGTGTGACTATCTCTTCCCAACTACGAATTCCTCGTTTGCGATTTTTTAATTTTTCAATTCAACAGTCAGGTAAAACTAGACAACCCTTGAGCAACATTTCATGGTGTTATGGCTTCCAAAGACTGGAGTTTCAAGTTGTCAAACTCTCTGCAAATGTGCGATTTATGAGACCTGTCCACGCACAGGCCGATGTAATCGGACTATTAGGCAGCCAAGACTAGAATAATTTGTTGTACATATAGTATAAATTCTTACCTTACATCCTTGAAAAGGGAGGGGTGAGAATCAACTTCTGAACTTAATCTGCTATAATAGAGAAGTTGGTGAAGCTCGATAGTCTGCTGGAGAATTTGCTGTCCCGGTTGTGATGCTGGAATAATAATTTTCAGTGTGCCAAAATGATGGCGCTACTTGTTTGTGATCTCCTTTTTTTCTGTTTCTGGTTTTTGTTTAATTGTTTTGTTTGTGTGTTCTTTTTTGTTTTCTTTGTTTTTTATACATATTCAGCCGAGACAAGATTGTGAAGAAAGTCAATGCAGCGTACGCTGAACTCGTGACGTCATGTTTAAAGAGCGCCTCACCAATGCACGTCATAGTTGCACTGACGGTATTAGAGGCCAGCGATATCAGTTGGGAGGTAAGCACGCATCGCATTTAAATCTTGCATTATACTATACTTGCAAAATTTCAATTAATGATAAAAATTCCACGTTAAGTTACCATCGTATTTTACTGCGATTTTCATGAACGATTTATTCATATCATTCACTTCATATCATACTCTCCATAGGGATGTGAGAAGCTCATACCAAACATCCTCGATGCATACGATCAGTGGATGAGACGAGATGACGTCGATTTCGGGGAGAATCTCGACCACCAACGGCTTGCCGACTACGCCACCAACGACAACCTTTTAGGTGTTGCTGGGTAGGGAGAGCTTATAGTGCAAGACAGAGATGTTTGGCATGATCTTGATATTTTATTTGATAATCTCCTTCATTTTTTCTCAGTTGTCATCTTCTTGTTTTCTTGTCACTTTGTTTATCACTGTTTCATTTCTGATGAATACCAGCGTTATTGATGTTATCATGATAGCTTCGATTTAAGAAAAAAACTACTGCTATAGCAGGGTTGATTATACACTTTCAAGCTGTGCTGTAACTATAAGTTCTGATATTGAAAGTGGTTTGCCACAGGGTCAGATTCAGCTCAGGCTGAGAGGTTTGATGTTGGGAATCTAAATGTATAATTATGCCGACACAGCATCTTTGTGTATTTCTGTCATTTTAATATCGTTGTCATTCTTATCGTTATAATGATTCTCATCTTGTGACGACTTTACCAACGCAGAGATATCAGAAATACAGTAATGACTTTCGACGGCTTTGTTGTTCAGTGTATGTGTGTTGTGCGTGTCTCATTCACGCAAATCCATCTGTACATCATTTCACATTGTGACATGGAAAGGAATATCATGTCGTAGGATGTATGGTTCTCTTTAGGTAATTAATTTCCACATGTGGTTATCCATTTAAACCTTACAGTTTTGTCTATGTCGCTCTTGGAATACAGGAAAGCGTGCGTGAAGTCTTTGGTGAGCATCACAGATTACTGCATGGAGCAGGAACTAGAAGGGGATGAGACCGATCTCTCGACACATGGCGCCATGTTACGCAACATCATCTATAACTTCATGATGGAGGTTTGCACCTCACTTCAAATTAATTCTTTCGGAGATCAAAGTCCTTGCTGTTGCTCTGTTCATTGGTGCACTATTATGATAAAGTTGCTGTAGCCAATAAAACATAATATCATGCTCTGGGAATGCCACTCTATTCTCCTACCTTATTCCTGAGTAAGTTAGAGGATTATTGAGTACGTGAATAGAAATCAGACTTCTTTAGAAAATTGTCCAACACTGGTAAACATGAAAGAAGGAGCCATGATTCAGAGGTCAAGGGTTACACACCTCCCTTTGTCATCTGCATGGATGTAACCTGACATTCAAATTTACGAGTTTCATACTAATTTTTGGTCATGAGTCATCACAAAATTTTGCTGCTGTTCAAGGTACACTGTTTTGTGGAAAAGAGACGTGGCGTTGTTGCAGAACAAGGCATGGGAAGAAAAAAAGAAGTATTACTGCTCGATCTCCCAAGAATGCATTGCATATTATAAGCTCTACTTAATTTGCTGATTATTCAGATACTACTTTGATTCTATTCAAGTCTTATTCCACATCTTACATGTCTTAAATTTGATATCTAGGAATAAATAGTCATTTACATACTAATTTCATGTCTGTATCCAAAATGGTTTATATTTAATTTCCAAATGTTTTTTATATAATTTTCCCACGGCATCTATTTCTGATTTCCTTCAGAATTACGATACACCAAAGCTGATTAGCGACTTGATTCCTTACGCAGTCAAGCTGCTTACCTGTGACGTCACAGAACTAGAAAGTGCCGCCGGATACATCGTTGGCACGCTGTATCAGAAAGGCGAAGTGCTTGCACCGCACGGTGAAGCTATTGTGGAGGCCTGTCTGAACAAGAAGTGTGAAGGGTCAAATCTAGGAAGTAAGCTACAGCAAAGTCTTACTTGACATCTTAAGACATCTTTTAAGAGACCGATTATACATAATTATAATAATATAAAGATACATTAAGTTTATAATGCTTCTTTTAAGGGACCGAATATAATACTTGTAAGAGACCGATTATACATAATCATGATAGTATAAAGATACATTAAAGGGATGGTATAGTATTGGATGAGATGAGGATTCAGCTTTTACACTTTTGCGAGATACTTAGAAACTGCTTTATGGAATGTTAGAGAGCATAGGATTCTAAGAGGAATTCAAAGTTTATTTGATGAAAATCGGTTTTGATAGGGCCAAGATACCCAAAAACAAAGCGATCCTCATAAAAGATGGGTCCCATCTTTTATAAGGAATTGCTTTGTTTTGGATATCTCAGCCATTTCAAAACCAACTTTCACCAAATAGACTTTGAATTCCTCTTAGAATTGTATGCTCTTTCATATTTCATAAGAGGTTTCTCATTATCTCAAAAAATTTCATAAAAAATGCTGGAAACCTGTGAAGCTCCATCTCAACTGAAACTATACAATCATTTTGATTTTAGAATGCTTCACATACATGTACTTTTATATATTATGATGTAGATATAATACACAGATATATTGTCGATACCTCTCCCCAAAACACACACACTTGCAGACATCCACACACACACACACACACACACACACACACACACTCACTATCGGTATTTGTAGGAAACAAATTCACTTCACTTCCATCTGTTTTTGTCTCCCGATCTTCCTTTCTCTGTTATGTCTGCATAAGGACGAATAAGGGAAATGTCATACTGGAAACTTAATGCCGCATTATTTGATGTCAAACATTTTAAACAGACGGAGAATAAGTATAATGGATAATCAAAGGTCACAAATTTCATCTCGCTTGTCGTTGTGTTGCTAGTTCTTTTGTTTTTTTCACCTTCACGAAATTTCTTCAACACAGTGGCCCTAAAAGGAATATTCCAGTATAACCCGGATGTGATTCTTTCACACATTGACGGCCTGGTCGAACTACTAGAGGACATGCCAACGTCTGATAAGACGTATCTTTACATGCTCTTTGGCGATGTGGCCAAGAAGAATCCAGAGGTGAGTTTGTAATATATCTACCCCATGTGATCATCAACCCTGGTGATAGTGGAGTTATGTAGTTTTATCATAATTGCTGTAGAGCTACTGTATAATTGCCCATTGACCTTTCACCTTTATGAGTTTGAAAAATGGTTTATCAACAAGCGGGCAAACCCCCAACTGTCATTATCATCATTGCCCCGATGAACTTTGGGCAGCCCTGTCACTGCCTTGAAAACAATTTCTGCTATCGAGCTCAAAATGTTTTCATATTCTGAACCATTTTATGGAAAAAATCAGAATTCCCTTTTCTTGAAGGAGTTTATTAACTTTCCTTTATGTAGAGAGAACAAAAAATAATGAAACACCTGAAAATGATATCTGCATCAATGAAAATGAAAGAAAAAAACGAGATATAGACTGAATATGCGCTTTAAGAAATTGGATTGCACATGATCTGGAATATTTACAAAAATGGCAAGTATAAGATTTGTTGAAAAAGTACCTCTTTTTAAAGTTTATATTAGTTCCTGGTTTTGATTTTCCCGAAACGTCTAACCCTTCTACAGTGAATTATTTTCCATGAAGTTTTTATAGTAATCTATTCCTTTCAGATATATTGATTTGGAATTGACTTTGCCAGAAGAATATATTTTGTTGATATAGTGTCTGTGCCTTTGTCATTTTAGGACTGACTTGATTTGAAGTTTCCCATGGATACGGATGGAACAGGCAAGCTATTGCTTACAGATTGAGCTTACAAACGACTGGATATTGCTTAACTGTTCAGATAGCAAACAGAAAAAAACCCCAACAACTTGATTCTGCTAACAATGATATTTTGTAAAACAAATTATGACGGTTTACTGGAGAATGTGGTATTTCCACATGAATTATATTATCATAAGGCTATTAAAGGACAAGTTCACCTTCATTAACATAAGTATTAAGAGAATGCAACAATATTAGTGGAACACATCAGTGAAAGTTTGAGGAAAATTGGACAATCGATGCAAAAGTTATTAATTTTTAAAACTTTTGTGTTGGAACCGCTGGATGAGGAGACTACTAATTCTCGTGATGACATATGAGTACAACAGTATAAAGAAAATGTAAAGAAAATTCAACATATTTTCATTTTTTTCGCATAATAAAAGAGCACTTGACTTGCCTCTTTCTAAAGGCAATGGCAATAATATTACCCATAATATATGTCACTAACGAGTCAAGGGAATGTGTACTTTTTTTAAAAGATGAAATTTTGTGAAATTCTCTTTATATTTTCCTTATTGTTGTACGCATGTGACATCATACACTGCAGTAGTCATCTTATCCAGCTGTGACTGCACAAAAACTTCAAAAATTCATAACTTTTGAACGGATTATCCGATTTTCCTCAATCTTTCAATGATGTGTTCTACTAATATTGCTACATTCTCTCAATCCTTATGTTAATGAAGGTGAACTTGTCCTTTAAAGATATATCAATGAGAATATTGAATGCCATAAAGAATATCTGATGTAGAACGAACAAGAACATCAAAATAGAGGCGCCGCAGAATAAACCTGAAATTGCAGTTTGCAAGCAACTTTCGATAAATTTCTGAAAAGATAAACCTTCCTATTGTACATATAATTTTACATAGTTACCATTTGTGGTCAACATTCAAATTGAGTGTTTCGATAGTAGTTGTCAACAGATAGCGAAAAGGACGTACAGAAGTTCATCAATTAAACGAGAGAGAGACAGAGACAAGCATGATAAAGATAATCGTATGCCGATAAATTTGACTATATCGATACTCCCTGCAGGCTCTCGAAGCCCATGTTGATGCTCTCATGGAGGATGTTACAGATGCCACTCTTGCCGCGGTATGCTTCATGGCCGTGGCCGATATATCGATTCCCTACCCGAAGCGATTCGAAAAGCATGTAGACAAGTGCATCAGCGCATGGGAGCAGATCCCCGAGACCGTAGCGTCGGCCTGTAAAACCATAGCGAGTGTGGGTCGCATTAGCAAGGTAAGCCGGTAGTGGCCGTCCACGAGATTACATTTTCCCCCAATGTTTTGTACGTTTGGAACAGAGCAAAGATGAGTATTTACTGCTCTGTGTTGCCCCAGAATGGATGTCTTGTAGGGACATGCCAAACACTTTCCTATTATGACGTAATAAAGGATTTTTGTGGTACAAGCATCGCGCTCTTTCAAGGGGTCATTGGGACCTTTACAGCCGGAATTGGATAGACGCACTGTAAATGCATTTTTTATTTCTGTGACAAACACATGCTAACATCATTTTCTTGGTTTCCATCTAAATCTGTCAAACTATTCTGTCCTAAGGCTGGTATTGGAGGCCAACAGGCAAATCACTTGATATTTTCATTTTTTCATTTATTTTTCTGCTGAATACGAATATGCACTTTCAACATGAAAATTTGAGCATCTTGGAAAGAAAAGATATGTCTGATATGAATTCTCAACTTCAATCCCATGGTTCCAGCAACATGCAGACAAGAGCCTCAAGATTCTGTTCGGTAAGATCGAAACCATTGATCCAATGTGGATCAGCGTGATCCTGATGGAAGCTAAGCGGGTTGGTCAGGCGTACAAGGAGTCCATGGAGTCGTATCGATCACAACTCGAGGACCTAAAAAATTGCCAACAGGCGGGCGTTCCCGACACGGTGCAGTCAATGCTAGACTTTCTCGATGATAGAAGGTTTGTCTTGCCGCCCGAAGTTCCTTCTTTTCCACCAAAAAAAAAAAAGTCAGTGTGCGGATGCAAATCATTAAACAAATTCATTTTGGTTTGTACGTGCATGTGCCACTATAACAAATCAGCAAGTAATCTACATGTATATAGACTTATGTTCACTTCACACTGTAAAGCTTGAACAGCAATTTAGCACATGCTCATGTGAAAGCAAGCGTCATAATGGTGGAGACAGTGTACATAATATTATATACAGCAGTGAGTTTAGATCTTTGTAAGATGGCAGAGTGCAAATGAAGAGAGTCATATTAACGACAACTCACCTTTCAAAGCAGTTATGTAAATTGGCTCGGAAGAGGAAGATGTGATCTGGGCTGATACACTTCTGTAGTCCATGACAGCGTCCCTAACCCTGTTTAAAATCACTCTATACTTAAGCTCAAATTACTCACGGATATTTGGGTGCATCTCTTGTCCTCAGCTTGAAGGGTATGAGCGAGGACATCGCCGATCAGCGAGAAGACATCAACAACTTGGACTCGCGCGTGACGACCACGGAAAATGACGTCAAGAGACTGGACGAGACCGTGGAGCAGCAGGGTGAAGACATCAAGAACGTGAAGAACGAGGTCCATGAACAGGGAGAGAAGCTGGAGGAACTGAAGGAGGTCGTCGACGAAACGGTCGAGAAGGTGGAGGAAATCGATCACAAAGTGAGTATGTTCTTTCAAGGGAATACGTCTTGCGCATTTGAATATTTCTACAACAGATATATGGCGCTATACAAACGCTGTGGATCATCATCATCATCATATCCCCCTCGCCTTTACACGCCCTCACATTGGCCATGTCTGGCCTGGCCAATCGATGGCGATGGACATGAGAAAAAACAAATGGATAGCTCGACTGGATCTGGTAGATACGACTCTCAATTCATCCAAGTGATTTGTAAGATATGGCATCGGCCTTCATCTACTTGTACTGCAAAATAGTGATAATATCTGGACAGATGTTTGCAACAAGTAGGGACAGAAATGAAGTACCATTGTGTGTCCAGTTTTAGGAATTCTTTGCATCAACGTACACCCAACAGTTGAGACTCCGCCAACCAGTGGCATATTTTGTATGATCACAAAAGCTAAGTTCCACATAAGGCCATAGTATTCTCAATAGTAAAACATGTAAATGCTCTTTGTTGCAGACGATCACCAACGCGCCAAAGTGGTCCCGCGATGTATCCAAACTCCTCAACCCGGAGCATGAGCATGACTGGCGGTTTCTTGCAGTACGACTCGGATATTCGGGTGAGGATATCCGTAACTGGGCCCTGTCCCCGGATCCGACAATGGCTATCTTAGCTGAATGGTACACCACACACAAGAGTAGTGACGCCACGTACGCCATCCTGAGTGCTCTGGAAGACATGGGACGGACAGACGCCGCGGAGATCATCACACAGTCTCTGGAGGAAGCAGGTAAAGTGATACAATCCTGTGGTAGAAAGCGTGGATGTAGTTATTTAAATTCAGTCTCGTGAAGAACGACAATAAGCATTTGTCCGAGTCATTTCAATTCAAGGTAGTAGTTCTCATTTCTGGAAGTTGACACATAATCTGTAAAGGTTGTTACAACGCATGCGGCTCTTTGCACGTCATCATTTCGAATGTCTGCTCTTGATTCATTTGTGTTCTTCCAAAAAGACGTTATGCGGAGATTTTCTCACGAAGGAAACGTCATGAACAATGTAATTGTGTTGACGAGTTGTCACTGCGTGCGATAGAAATATAATTAGTTCTGTTCTTTGATCAAAGATGTAAGAGTAAATATCTGCGAACTACTGATGATCATTGCTGTGTAGGAGCACATTTGGTTAAACGTATTTTCTTTCCTGTGATAAAACTGTGGTCTTGGTGTTTCCTTACAAGAAGTTTGCGGTGTATTGTTCCCCGCTCATGTTCTCCTTGACAGAACTGCTGGTTCCTCAAGCCCCGTCCGACGACTCCGAGAAACCACCTGCCATCTTCCTCAGCTACCAGTGGGACCACCAGCCCGAGGTGAAAGCCATTAGAAAGCATCTGGAGATGGCGGGATTCCCCTGCTGGATGGACATCGGTCAGATGGGAGGAGGAGACCAGCTCTTTGCTCGCATCAGTCAGGGGATGCGATCCGCCAAAGTGGTCCTCTGTATGGTGACAGAGAAGTACTCTGGTTCGGAGAACTGCAACAAGGAGGTAAGAAATCCTAGTATGTCAAGGTTTATTCGTCTAATAAAGTATTCATAAATGCCGAACAGATTGTAATCTCCTCAAAAACTTGGAACAGAAATGTGCATTTATCACTCGTATAAATCCACTGACCACGCTCTGAATCAATATTCTTCTTCTACCCATTTTCTGACAAGGTAAACCTTGCCAACCTGCTCAACAAACCAATCATACCGATTCTCATCGATCGGACTCCTTGGCCACCGGAGGGCGCAATGAGTATGCTCTTCTCTCAGCTTCTTTACATCCAGTTTTACAACGAGAAGGAGTACGTGAGGGGAGAGAAGTTTTGGGATGACGCAAAGTTCTCTGAGCTCCTGGGACAAATCTCGTATCACGCCAACCCAGACGAAAGCATGGTCACCGAAGGTGTGCTTCTTGTGTATTTGGATGTTGCAACTCTCTTTTCTGTTTCCTCTGTTCATCTCTCCCTTCTCTCTCTGTGTCATTGTCTCTCATAGTTACTACCAGCAACTAGTACAAAGTCTGCCAAAGTTTGTGCATCATTTTTAATTTTGGTTCAATATAGATTGTAACTGTGCTAAAACATTACCACTTCGTTCCGGATGTGGGGAGGAAGTTCCAGGACCGTGTATAATTATAAGGTCAACTGTTTCTGCATTTCGGCTCCCCAGACTTACGTTTATGATAATCGTACGAACAAACTTCCTATGGTCAACATTCTATGTTTCTCATCGAAGCTTCATGTGCATGTGCTTATCGGAAATGAAATGTCGAATGACTCACTCTGATTGCCATTTTATAATCAACTAATCTCATGAACTGGATTTGGCTTTGGTCGATTCTGGAGGAGACTTCATCCTCTCAAATTGACAAGGTCCATCGAATCAACTTTTACTCCATCTTCTCCTCCTGACAGAATACCGAAACTGGATCCCTCAGGTGGAAGACAAACCTGCCGTCGTGAAGAAAGTTGAAGAAACGTCATCAAATGCCCAGTCAAAGACTAACACTCAGGTATGGATCGGTAATCGTTTATTGACCCTAACCCAAACTGAGAATTCACCTTAACCACAGGTGAAATCTAAGTCAGCAATTACCCGTCAAGTCATGAAGGTGTAATACATGTACTGTAGACTTATTGACGCAAGCACGTCTTTTAGGAACGGTATAAACCAAACAATACCCGAGGTATCGATGTTGACATTTCGTAACATCAAATCGGACAATTGAACAGTAAAGTAAAAACAAACAAACAACAACAAGTAAACAAGTCAAAATCCCTGGTAAATCCCAGCTTATTCGTCTAGAGATGGTATCCCATGATCTTAACTTTTCGAGGACATGCATAACATGTGAACTTGAGAAGAGCGTATTTGCCTGCAGATTTTTGAATCACATGTTTTGATCAATACTATTTTTACGTCCCTTGCAACATTTTCAATCTGTAAAAGTGGTAAATTTTAGGCTACTTGAAAATTATTGCTTTTCATCTTATCAAGCCTTTATATATGTATGTTAACTGTATATATATATATATATATATATGTCCATTTTAACCCTGAAACTTTTTTTGATGACTCTTGATTGTTTGAATGTTCATAGGAGAAAGAAATTATAGCAAGGTACGTCACGTACGTGGTCGAGATTACATAACACTTTGATGGATAATGACCACTTGCGATATTCCAGTCTCCCAAAGTTAGGCACTGGTCTTCAGTCTAATATCATATGGACATCATAACACAGAAAGCATCACTCATGCATCTGACTTCACTTTTTGTGTTCATTTTTTTTTCCACATTTATCAGGAACCTTTAGAGCATCCGTCCGTTTTCATCTCGTACCAATGGGGCAAACAGCCAGAAATCAAGAAACTGTTCTCACGGCTCACCAGTTTAGGCTACCACTGCTGGCTGGACATCAATCAGATGGGTGGTGGGGATCCACTCTACTCCAAGATTGACAAGGGGATCAGGAATGCAAAGGTCGGGGCAGATGACAGTTTGACTACTGCTTAGATATCCCACTCTCAACGTATAAGTACAAAATAATTTAGAGCCAATATTCATCTTTTGATTACTTGTCACACAATACCAATAGTAAGAAAACACACTAACTGACTTCCCTATAGTTACTGGCAAAGCAAAGGTTACCTTAAAGTTGATAATCCTTTCCTTGCGTCTGATATACTGACATTTAAATTGTTTATGCCCTTGTTTGTCCCTGAAGGTCGTTGTATCCTGCGTCACACCGAAGTACGCTCTCTCTGCCAACTGTCGTCGTGAGGTGAGTCTGTCCGACGCTTTGCGGAAACCCGTCGTGCCTTTGCTCATGGAACAAATGACATGGCCACCAGAAGGACCGATGAGTATGACCTTCACTCAGCTCCTCTACATCGACTTCACCAAAGAGACGAGTCAGGCCAACTTTGACGACGAAAAGTTTGACGAACTCCTGTTGAAGATCCAGGAGCATGCCCAGCCCACGCTCCAGCTGGAAACAGCGGGGGATGAAGCCGACCAGAGCCCTGGTCAGAATGAAGAGGAAGGAACACAAGATGAGGTCAGTCAAGAAGAAAAGCCTGATGAAGAAGGGCAATCCCAGGAGGGAGCCACCTCGGAGGAGTTAAATGAATCTGAAAGGCCAAGCTCCTCTGAGCAAGAGGAACCACAGAGGCAAGATTCTCCAGCTCAGGTGGAGAAAACAGCTTCTTCACCCTCGGTAAAGTCGCAGTCACAGGAGAGCAATGGCAGCACTGGGTCAGGAAAGAAGAACAAGAAATCGTCATTCTGCATCATCATCTAATTTCTTACCTTGGAATCTCGTAGTAAAATAGCTTATTTGAAGCAATAAATGCGTACTGCTGCTCTGTATACTGTAAGCCCTGTTATTTCTTGCGCTGTACATGGAAAACACCTTGGAAATAGATGGATTAACTTTATTCTCACGGACTGAGCATAACGTATATTATATGCTGTTTTATTGTGCATTCAACGCGTGATGGTAAGGTAGCAAATCGAGATAATACAACGAAAGGCACTTGAAATGCACTCGCATGGAACACGATCTAGCAGCTTCAGTAAGGCTGCTGGGATAGACGGATCAGAGAGCGAGCAGCGAAAGAAAGATATTGGACAATCGTCATAAGTACGTTGGAGTTTCACTTCTGGTCCTTCCGGTGTTGCGTGCCTTTGTTGGATCATACTAATGTCTTTCATAAGATTTTTTTTTTTGTAACCCTATAATTATCTTTACGAGTAATGCGAGAGCGCAATCTACTGTGTTGTATTCATTGCCAAATGAAAATGACAGAATTAGGGTAACACGGTAATTCTGTCTATTGAAGTCAATGACAGTCACTTTCCTGTCTGAACATTCACATCAAAATTGTCGAGCCTTTCAATAGGTGACGAGAATATCGGGTTAAATTTTCCCAACAGGTCCTTAAAATGTACAAAACAAAGTCCTCCTGGGAAGCATATGAATACTTTGCAGACATTTGAATATAGAATAAATATTCCATTACACGATTCTTTTGCTGCAATATGAACGAAGAAAAAAAAACCCGGAATATGTATACCTGACGAAAGAAGTTCATATATTATTATATAGTCTTTATTCTTTTTAAACTTGAATTGAGCTTTACCAAGAATCTACTCTATTGAATGAACAAAAAAAAAAAGAAAAAAAGAAGTCTCAATTGATTTGATGCTTACTATTTTCCAGATCTGATGGGTTGAGGTTCCAAACCGTAAAAGTTTAACAAATAGACGTCTTTACAAGAAATCGGCTGTTTCGACGTGACCGCATTGAAAAAAAGGACATTCATAGCATCATATCGCTTTTATTCATAAGTGCAATCATTGTCATTATATTTTATACACAAGCGATATGAAAACAACAACAATGTCATTATGTCTTTCAGGGAAGAAAAAGAAAAGAAACCAAAGAATATGTTCTATAGACAGGACTCATTTCATTTTGTGTTGCTGGGGTAGAATGGGAATATCATTTCTTTGATTACAGTGGAATGTCCTCCATCACATAACAGCTGCTTGTATAATCAGTGATTCATCTTTGACGTATAACTGTTTGTATGTATGTGTGTGTGTGCTCCGTGATTACGCGTTTGTTTCAATTCTTCCAGTAAACCATTGCTTTTGATATATGGTGATCCCTGTGCATAAGACTATATGGTGAATGCGTTCTACATTGTTTTGATTTCATGTAAGTGTGTGTGCAAATCGTTATTGGAAAACCCTGGACATTCAGTTCATGTTGACACAAAAACACCAAAACAACCCGAACTTGCAATGTCACTTCATGCTATTTTGTGCTCGATTTGTCACTAATGATGTCCCAGGAATGGCATTTCAAAGCACTGTATGTCGTGTGAAAAAGAAAGCACAGTATAAGTACCAAATATCGATATGACATGAAAAATGAGCAAAGAAAATGGGATTCCATCGGGATTTTAATCTGAGACTTTTGGATTGCCAGACCAGTGCTCTTACCAACTGAGCTATGAAAACCTGATTTGTATCATCGGTCTGGCTCGAATAGCAATGAAATCCCATTTTCTTTGCTCATTTTTCATTTATATTATATTTCTGTTCAGTTTCTCTTTGTTTGCATTCGTCAGATATCATTACTACTACAGTGAACCCCGTTATAACGAGTTCGGTTATAACGAGGAACCGCTTATAACGAGGCGATCGCGTCGGTCCCGTTTTCCTTTGCGTGTAAACCTATGGAAGAACGAATCGGTAATAACGAGTTCGGTTATAACGACATTCTGGTTATAACGAGGACAATTTCGGTGCATCATGACAAAGAAAAACATAAGCAATTAGTTATTTTGATCGGATATAACAAGGTTCCATTTCTTGACTAAATTGCCGCTTTCAAACACGCGACAAACGAAACATTGAACACTGAATTCACGCAATCCACGTCTTTTTCCCGTTTTGCAGAGAACCATTCCTTCCATGTTTTCTTCTAAACCTTGCGATAAGACACAGGAATGCCTTCCGATGTTCCTACTCAATTATTAACATAATCATTCGCTTTTCTTTTTCGCGAGATACGCGTGCGTGATATTAGGTCAGATCACAGCGCATCGAGAAAAAAAAAAAGACAACGGATCCAAAAACTTTGCATGTAGCGACACTTGTGGCCAAAAGTGGACAATTGGAATGCGTGTGCAACTCATCATTATTATCCTTTCCATTTGTAGTTCCGACTTCCAGTTCTTTTGCTATAGTTAGCAAATATGAGTGTGGATGATTAAAGCCGAAATAATTAATGAAAACATCGCGATCCCGCCCGGCTGACAGTAGCGTAAAAATAGTTGAATAACGCATGATGTTAACGTAATTAAACGGTGTTCAGAAAAAGAAACAAACGCATCTATTACTGTGAGTAGATCTAGATTTGTTTATTATAATTTAACAAATGATAAATGAAATATGAGTGTGTGTGATTAAAGCCAAAATAATTCATGAAGTCATCGTGATCTGGCTGGGTGACAGTAGCGTAAAAAATACTTGAATAACGCATGTTAACCTATACTTAATCGGTGTTCAGACAAAGAAACAAACGTATCTATTAATTTGAATAGATCTGGATTTGTTCATTATCATTTAACAAATAATGATTTAAATATGAGTGAGTATGATTAAAGCCGAAATAATTAATGAAATCGCGATCTCTCCGGGTGACAGTAGCGTAAAAGTAGATGAATAACGCATGTTAACCTGCTTAATCGGTGTTCGGAAAAAGAAACAAACGCATTTAACAGTTCAAGAACGGATGTACAAAACGCGAAGAGATTTTCGGAAGAAAATAAAAAACGCATTTTAATCCCTTCGGGCGCAACGATAATACATTATATAAAATTACAGCCGAAATGATTCATCAAATTATCGAATTCCCGCTGGGCACCAACAGCTTAAAATACCTCGCAAGTTAACGGTAAACAACGCATGTTACTCTGAAATCATCGCGATCTCGCCAGGTGACAGTAGCGTAAAAGATATTACACAATGGCGCATATTAACCTAAATCAGAAAAAAAAAAATCAAATACATTTATTAGTTTGAATAAATCTAGGTTTGTTTATTATCACAATTTTAACACTTCATTTCACAATGAAGATTTTTCTTGCTTTCAGAATGGTCTACCAGGTACAGATTTGCGTAAAAAGGATCACAACCTTCCACATTCAATCCTGTCGCATATTTTTCAAGAACGGATAAACAAAACGCGAAGACATTTTCGGAAGAAAATAAAGAACGCATTTTTGATCCCTTCGGGCGCAACGATCACACATTGTACAAGATTACAGCCGAAATGATTCATGAAATCATCGCATTCCCTCTGTGCACCAACAGCGTAAAAATACCTCGCAAGTTACGGTAAACAACGTCTGTATGTTACTCTATTTCCGCTGGTGCTAATAGAAAAACTTAACAAACAAGAATTACAATACAGAAATAACTCATTTCAACCCCTACTTTTTCTTCTAATTCACAAACAATTCCCTTTTATCTCTCAATAATAATGATCCATAATAGTGTAATAACAACGCAAAGGATGTTCTTAAGTTTCATTGATGGGTATGATGTCGTGCTTATGTTTTTCTTTGTTTTTGATGCGTACGGTTATAACGAGGTACCGGTTATAACGAGGTAATATCGCCGGTCCCATACACGGACCTCGTTATAACGGGGTTTCACTGTATTAATAAAACTCTTGTAACCTACCATAACGAAGTGTCAGTCTTGATCTATGCAATTCAATTAAATTCTATGTTCAGTTTCAACAGAACACAAAATATATAGTGCAATGAATGTATTACATATAAATAAATAAATAAATATATATATATATATATATACATATATATATATATATATATATATATATCGAGAGAGAGAGAGAGAGAGAGAGAGAGGGAGGGAGAGGCAGCGAGACAGTAAAGGAAGACAGGAAAGTGCATTACAATACAGAACAAGACAAGAGAAACACAAGACAGGACATAGCAGTACGTAGTGTGCATTATTCAGACATGAAATAAAAAATGGACAACAATAAATCGAATGACTACAAGCTAACAGAAGAACAGAGAGAACTACAGTGACTGAAAAATCTAAAATAAGCTGGTGCTTACACACACACACACACACACACACACACACACACATATAGAATTAGATATAGTGAACTACAGATGAGGGTTGAAATTGTAAAAGAACAATTTGTACGTTGTGGTACGATTCTTACGTTAAAAAAATCAACTTAGTTTAAAAGCATTCTATGACAAAACAGATTCGATATTGCAGCTTTAACAATTCTAAAATCTATAGGACAAGTGTTATGCTGAGGTAGCAAGGTTTTCAGAGTGAAACTCACTAGATAATCACGAGAAGATCGATTTTCAGAAACATGGACAAGGAAAACAAAGACATGAGGCACTTCGAGCACTGGCTCAAATTGATACGAACGATTTATGTCTTTAATATTCAGGAAACATTATTTCATCAAGTGGGTCCGAATAGACACGCGGGGCGGGACCGCTAGTGAAACGAAGAACTTTCCTTGAAGCAATATCATGGAGCATTACTATAATATTGGGAGTTCAGATGTCGAAAATGAAGCTAGACTATATCAAAAGTTGGTGAGAGCTGCACAGTTGTGGTTTTTACTTTCACTTGACAATTTCAGAAGAGGAAAATCATGCGTATTCATTTAGAAGAACGCTGTCTTTTTCAAATACATAAATCGCAATGTGCGCAAGTAAGTGGATATTACGTACATAATTATATTGATATTTTATACCATACATTATATATATATCACGCGACGGTCTTGAGTGCCATAAACAATGTTATGCAGTTAATAAGAGTTCTCATTCTCTGTCCAACACATTAGTTCTCTTTCTATTTCTTTGTATGTGAAAATACCGAATGAATTGTGATAATATGATTGTTGTATGATATGATATGATAATTATGTTGTTACTTGTGACCACTAACCGTCTTGTACGTTTTCTTTGAAATTGTTACAAATATGTTCTGTAAATGTATTGTATATGATTTTCCTGTTTATTCAATGGAAATGAAAATAAAATTGAAATTGAAATTGAATTGAAATAGATTTTCAGGATAAGCACACGTGAATAATAGCATCCTATACACCTCTTGTGGTTGTTGGATAACTCACATGAAAGCCTCTGAGCAAATCACGAAGAGCTCAATTCTGTTATTTCAAGATGAGGAAAATAATTAACAAAAGGAAAAACGAATAATACAAGCAAAACTAAATATTGATATATTTTCTTTTGAAAAAAAAAATGACAACTTCATCAAACAAATCCTATCTCATCCTACCCTAATAAATATCCCATGAAATATTTTCGCAATTAAAAACCAACAACAACACATATCATTCAATCATATCAATTATCATATAAGTCAATTTATATAATCTTGGGCTGTGACGCGAGAAAAGGGCCCTTAGGGCATTATATACCGAAAATGAGTTTTCACCTCCATATTGTAGAAGAAACTCTTACGTATTTGGATATGCAAACCTTTGTCTGAAAGTCCACTCCTAAATGCCCCATTTACGATATTCAAAACAGCATGTTTTGTCCAAATTCTGTCACTTTTTGATGCGTCTGTGCATTTCCGCGTAGTTAGCTAGTTGATCTTTTTTGCGCGTATGGCGTTTGCGCGCAGTGGCGCTAAGGGCCCTTTTCTCGTGTCACGGCCCAATATCTATATATATATATATATATATATATATATATATATATATATATATATATGTATATATATATAGAGTATGTATTCCACAAATCATGGTCGTCGTCATAACCAGTTAAATAATTTGAATTGTAGGGAATAATTGTTATTGCAGGTGAAATCGATGTTTTTGATACGTCCTTGACGTCTAGACGTTCATTACTTGCTTTCCACAGTGACACTAGAAATAGTGGCTTGTGATTGTGCCAAACACCTGCTTCGCCAGTGTTCGCGGATTTAAGTTCATTCTGCTATGCCTTCAGAAATACATGCATTCTGACAATTATTGTCTTATCTTTTTTTTTTGCGACTCAAGTCAAGTCAGGGTCTGTTTGTCTGTTCAATGTAGTTATGTTGTGCAATCCCTGTTTTTTTTTTCAATACAGTTTAATAAAGATTAACATAACAATCGGCATGATATAGGAATGATATTCGTCCATATGTACCGTAATACAGTCGTGTACTAAGTAGAAAGAAACGTAACTATGATATGCCATGATATCTATTTGCAGCAAAAGTACAAGTACAAACTACAATTGCAACTATTTTGCAGCAGGGATGTAATTTGTAATCTCAATTTTTCGTCATTTAAACATGAGGAATTACTCTCTGTCTATAGCACTTTCCTTGTAATTATAGATGGAGTCCATTATTATTGCCGTTATGTATGGCATACTTTGTCCTCTTAAAGTGAAACTGTACAGGGGAAATCAAACTCAAGTGACATAATAATCACACGGACGTGATCACGTCAAGGTCTATAGAGACCACGTGATAAGTGGACAATCTTGTCACCCACCAATGTAAACATACAGACGCGACGAAGGTACTAGACATCTATAGGCACATTGTACAGGCTTCTTCCACTTATCACTTGCCTCAGCTGCGTCCTCGTTGTAGTTGTAATGGCGACGTGACGGCAAGAAAAACTGGTGCGAAATTCTGTCAAATACATGTAGAAAGATATATTCCCCCTTTTCCTCTTGATCCTTCTTTCTTTCTCTGTCCTTCTCTCTCTCTCTCTCTCTCTCTCTGTGTCCCTTTATGCTGTACATATTATTGTAGCCTATCTAGTATATACGTGTATTTCATTTATATCTATCATAGACATACATCATTATATACATATACTATACTGTAGTATTTATTATATGTGTGTGTGTGTGTGTTGTGCGTGTGTGTGTATGTGTGTATACGTATGCGTATACGTACCTTATGTACATCTAACAAGGGAAGATTAAAGAGGAAAATGCGCAGATGTTATATCATGGACAATAACAGACTGATGTGCCAAATACACCTTCCGAAACTCTAATGCCCGTTCACAGAACGTCTCTTTATCATTAAAGAAAACCATAAATCGCTACAAAGGAAATTCATTGCACTGGAAACAGAGAGAGACAAAGATATGTAGAGTGAAAAAGAAAATTCATTATCTAATACTATGAAGATCTTCACAGTCTCAAACATAATAATACCAACTATAACCACACGTTCCGCCTTTCATTGGAAATGCCTCAATAATGTGCATATATCAAAAAAAAAAAAAGAGAACAAAATCGAATCTGATGGGTGGACTTTGATCCTGGTTTATTTGCTCTCTATTCTCATTCATCAGTTCGCCTCGATGAGAGCCGCGCTATCTGTCGCCATGGGCCCCTGACAACAATACCTCATGCCAGTCATGCTACCGGTTCGGTTTGCATGGTGAGGACACGCTGCCAATACTGCAGTACAGGCTGATAACACACAAGATAAACGTGTGTATGTGAACCCATCCATACCTGCCCCCATGTGTCGTGCACAGTACTGAACGCCCATGCATCCGAAGCAATTATTTCAGGACAGGATATGCCATGGCAACTGTAGTGCTTAGTAGACGTCTATCTTATTTCTTTGTTTTATATCTATAGCAGGTTGGTCTCTTCCTGTTTCGCTTTAGGGGGCCAGAAAATGTGAACGCAAACAGAAACAGCCCATACATACATCTCAGTTTGCAAATGATGATTGCGCTCTCGTGGATCTGCATGCGAACAGGAGAATAAGAAAAGCCAATACCGTGTGAGTATAAGAGCTATCTACCTTAATACATTTACCTTCTGATGTCCTCATAATAAACAGGATTGAGGTGACTGTGACTTTACGTATTATATCATCATATGTCTGTGTAACATGCATGCATCTATATCAAAATAATATGTTATAGGCCTATGGGATACGTTGAATTTCCACCTCCCTGGTTAAATACTTAAAAGCTGTTGCGTATAACGTGCGATATCTCTTATGAATGCATATCTAGAATAACACATTATAACGTTCATGCAATAGAACCATTATAACTTAATCACTTCTAGGCAATAGGTTTACCTCCTTTTTCAAGAAGGCGGTATCTTGTAGATTTAGACCCTTAGGCCTTTAATGTTATACCACAGGCTGAACATACCAACCAACAATAATTAGCACTGAGTCACAGACCAACAGTGCATCTGATGGGCATTTGATGAAGCATTTTGGTTGGATATTTTTCTGACAAACTGATACAAGCTACTGAAATCCTTGCATCTGATTGCCTGAGAGCAAATTTGCTTCATGAAATGCCCCCCGATCTTATTTGAGAAAAGTAGTAATCACATTACACCCTTAGAAGTTTGAGCACATAGTGCAATAATGTTATTGTATTCCAACGATATACATGAAGTGTAGACACTAAAGAAATATAATATGCATGAATTAAAGTAATGCCAACGCTGTCACACCTTTGTTTCTCACACTTTCACTAAGCACAACCTACACTAATCCTTCTATTTATTCTTCATATCATCCTTCTCATTTGTGTCCCGAATTCAGCAGTCATGTTGATTGCGTCACTTTGAATGTAGGGCGCACTGATGCCCCACCCCCCCCCCCCCCCCCCCCCCTCCCTTACGGCCATGAAAATCTTGCGCTGTTATTGTAAGAATTAGTAAAACAACTAGTTGCAATGGTCATTTCAATTCAATTTAATTCAATTCAAATTACTATGAATATCATCAACATCACTTCCTCATTATCATCGCTACTGTCATCATACAAGTTTTGTTTCGATCACTGCACATGGACTAACTTACCAGATAGACTTGGGGTTTTTTCACTATACTATTATCACTTTCATCATTATTTTTCATTATTTATCAGAATTAGTATTAGCAATACAATCATCACGACGGTGTACTATGTATCAAGCAATGAGCAAATTAAATGTTATGTCAACATGTAGGTCGACAGGATGAAAAAAAAAATTGATTGTAATGTAGTATTTGTGGCAGTATATAGGAAGAAAAATGCACTGATCGCTGATCACAATCATACATTGACGAGGTCTCAAGGCGGCGTGAAAAGAAAAACCCTCGTCGGAGAACACTTGTCAGCTTTTCCATTTTTATTTCGGAGGAAAATCGTGGAAAGGATGTTGGTAAAGGAAATGCCACAGTGGCTCCTAAAGGAAGGTTTCAAGGACAAGTTATCTTTCTTCAATCTTGATTTGACAAAGACGTCCTGCGTATTCAAAAAGAATCAGGAATTAAAGGCATAATTTATCATTTGCAGATGAAAGCATTAGTGCTGTAAAATAGTTCTAAAATGTGAGATAGGGATAGAAACAACCACTGTCAAAATTTGAATCCGTATAATCGATGTTAAGTGTTGTTAAATACACAAAATGTGAACAATAGTTATAATAAAAAAATTTCCAGACTAAACCGTATACAGTTACGGTTTATTGAGAAAAACCCTGATATCTCCTTATATTTTAGGTTTTATTGCAAATATTTCATATGGTAGGATGTTTTATGATACAACAAACCTACACATATGCATCAAATATGATATCTTGAAAATTTTTGAAATCACTGCTCCCAAAGGTAAACTGGACCTTTAAGAAGCGCTCATTCACGGTGGATACAAGGAAACACCGCTGCGAGTACACATGACGAACAGGAAAGATCAAACGTTTTGTTCGGGTTTCCTGCTATGGACCTCATTGATACAAGTAATAGTCAATTTTGTCTAAAACCTCTCTCAATAATTTGCTCACCGTCTCAAGCAGATCTAAGCTCTTTGCGACATCATTACTCAAATAACTTCAACTAGTGTCCATCTTTTGGAACAGATCGTCCACCTGATCAAAGTGAAATGTAGACATCGAATGGTGAACTTGTGAATGCTGCGGTAGCCACAATATTCAAAAGAGCCTTATCAAATTGACGGGCACTTAAAAAGCCACTTACAAATTTTCCCAGTTTCCATTTTGTGTGCGTGCGGTTCCCAGCTTTCGCTGCAAGAAAGTCAACACATATGATATTTCTGAATACACACAACGAAACTAACACTCCCAACAACAGCCTTGACAATGCTGTATTAGCACTAACTATAGAGGGAAAGGTCGTAGATAGTCGGTGGCTACGGGCAGTCGCTCCTCCCATGCCATGGTAACGCGTAAATATTGAGCTTGGTGAGTGTAGAATATGACTGTCATGTCATGCAATGGACGCTGCCGCCATTAGCTCGATATTATAGTGATTGGGGCAACCAAGACAAAGTGGGGCAGATAATGATTTGGTCAATTTGTTCTCTTGAAATCTATATGGAATAGGAAACAAAATTACTACATGCTACTTTAGCGATTTATACGGGTGAGATATAGACTGGGATAATGCGTGTATATAATCATTCTTTTGTATAATCATGTCTTTTAGTTATATGCATGATTGTTTCAAGAATGATTAATGACTGAAATTTTGAGTTGTGTCTGCAGTTTCTAGCTGTGCAATATGCATTTTGATATTTGGAGTTGATATATAATATATTTGTGATCATATACATATTAATTTTATTAATTTGATTGTTATTGTTACCATCATTGTCATTACAATCAGGGACATAACCATATTTACTAATATGTCCATCAAAGATGTTAAAGCACATAAAGAGTTGTACACTACATCGCATGCATGCATAATCATACTAAATATCTATGTCTTTAAATCGTGCTCTGCCTCGTGGTAATACCCGTAGAGGCCGCCTACTTCCTGTTCAGAAAAGGAAACAACAGGATTCAGGAAACTACTTCTTATAAAAAATGGGGCAAGGCTGGCGGATAGATTTAACGCTCATCATGCACTGATGCCAAGCACACACGCAGTGCCGATTCATTGAAGAACGGTTAAACAGTATAGGACTGTACGGTGCCAAATTTGTGACAAAGGTTACTAAAACAAGCAGCCCGTTTTATCTCTTCAGTACGTAATTGTCTTTCCACCGTATGAGGTAATCGCAATATTGATATACATAGTCGTGTGTCCATATATTATACGGGAATAGATCACCCGGTGCCGGTCTTGTATCTGACATTGAACTTTTCCCCGCCGTTTTACGCACGATTGAGCTCTGACAGTGAGAGGAATGTGGTTTCTAACAAGACTGACCAGTTTCATTTTCTGCCAGATCTATCTGATATTTAGGGTGCACTAGCAGTAGCGTTTTTAAAATAACACTTCCATAGAATCGTTTCCCTTCGACATAATTTTGAATACAACCATACCTCCCTGGCAGGAAGTTCCTTATTACACTACGATAATAGACACAGGTTAGTGGCAGATGATGAACCGCGCAAATTCATAATAAACTGTATTACATGTATATAGAATTTTGCTGTGGATATTGAAATATGTCTATCTTGCTTTACCGAGCAGACGATTAGGAAAACATGACGACCGACTTTAAGGCACTCAAGAAGGAGTTCATAGAGACCCCGGAGGACCTGCAAAAACATCTACCTAAAGTGTTGGAGTGCATCAAAGCTGACCCGGGAGGCAAGGACAGCTTCGAAGATGTGTGCCTGTGGGAAGTGGAACGCAAGCTGTTCTCGAAGGTGAAAGAAGCGTAAGTCTGGGGCTTTATATCTTTTACCCCTTCCCTGTGAGAGCAATGTGACAGAGTCGAAATGATCCGAAGTCTTAAACGTGTCATGTTCCTCTTTATAAGTTTGAATCCAGTCTGATAGGTACATCCCTCGACTAGGATATGTTGAACGATATTTTGAAAGGTTGAATCACTTTAACAACATATTTGTTGGTGTGTTGGTATAACTGAACAGTGTTATCTCTCTGGGATAGGGTTGTAGTGTAATAATCGATTTAAAATACATAATTTTCATGGTATTATGTCTTATTTCTATTTTCATAAGTTGACGAGAAAGTGATGACATAATAACATTGATGCCGTTCACACAAATATGCAGACACACACACACACACACCAGAATGATAGATTTTTGTAACTAAAGTTTGGCCTTGTGATGTGCAAACCTTTAAATTTGCGAGTGAGCAACAACAACAACAACAACAAAAACATTTATTCTCGCAATCCGCATTGCGATACGGAAATCGATCCCTCTTGTTGACTCGTGTGTGAATGTGGCCATGATCACGTAAGCTAATTTGTCTGCGATCGGCATCAATGTTCTGTGAAAACATGTGACCTTTTACACTTTTAATGAAAAAACAACAATCATCCATTATTAAAATCAAATGAATATGGTATGGATTTGCATTATGGGAAAAGAAAATAAGGAATCTCACAAATCCCATGTTACTAGTGACTATAGGGCATTTGGGTCATAAGATTAGTGCGAAAGAGGGCCTGTCTCTAACAATTACTTGTTTAAATAAACCCTCATGAGAGTCCATAACATACTTAAGCCTTTAGATATACGATCAGGAAGCATAGAGTCTTTGAAGGTTTTATTTAATAGCCTACTTTTTAGCTCTCATTGTGACCTACAAGAGAGAATCGTAACAACAATGTGTAGAGGTCGTTGTCCAAGTAAAGCGATTTGGTTATAGATAACGGTCTCTTCCACCCGTATACTTTAAATAAGATATACAATGTAATATATGTCCGTATTATTTACATTATCGTATATATTTCTAATGATAACTCTTGCTTATATTTTCTTGTCTTGTGAATATCTTTGATTTTGTCATACTGATTTTTTTTTTATACAAGTGGGGAAATAAAACTTACTGGATCGAACTAAACGAAACATCATCAAAGTACGATCCTTGAAATTTATATGATTCAAAATGACTAACCCTTAAAGTTTGAGCTATTGATATCCCGTTTGACGTCGAGGGGGTTAATTTTTCGGACCCGTTTTTGTTTTGTTTTTGTTTCGTGTCTTTTTTTGTTATTGTGTGTTGTTGTTTTTTTTTTTTTGTTTCTCTGCATCATCATAATCATGTGAGCAAACCCGGACTCAAAACAGGAAGTGCGACATATTGCGGGCACCTTGACGGTAGTGAGCTTCCCGTCTCATTGATTCTACTCTGACATTGTCTTATAATTGCAAGTCACCAACTACCATCTTATTTCCATGATCAGTTTACCAAGAAAGCCAGTATTGTTTGCACTAATGGTCGCTACCCAATGACAACCTAGTATTTCCTGTAGGCAGGTCTCGTAACCTGTTGACCCAGAATGAAGCTGAGAATTTTCGTTTCCCTTGCAGGAAAAACAAGCATGAGGCTCTGATGGTAGAAATATGCATCGAAAGCATGAAGAAAAAGACGAAATCCTACTACAAATTGGTGGAAGACATCCTCAGAGAAAAGTTCTACGTCAAATGGAAGGTACTTTATGTAGTCAATATTGCTCAATACATTACTCTCGAAAGTGTCTCTCAAATATAGGCTCTTATATACCGCACACCAGCCAATTGCAAATTGCACAACGACGCCACACATTATATACGGTATGTACATTTACTTATAAATCAATGGGTAAATGCGACTTAACATTTCAACAATTATCGACAAACATCTCCTTCCCTGTGAGCTATAATTCCGAAGTGCACATGGCCTGGAAGATTGGGGCATCTCGGTGTGGTTGATACGGCCCTGGATTCTATAAGGTAAATGATTAAAGGTCTAAGGAAATGTTTGAACGCCGCCAGGGGCGTTCATCCTCGATTGAGCCAGGGAGGTGGGACCCACCTCCCTGATTGAACTGTTCTTTCTAAATCCAAATATAGAAATTGCACCTATCACTGTTCTAATTGCAATGACGTAATGACCCTTTTCAATATCTATAGTCTAACTTGGTAATTTTAGGAATACAACACTATTATCACTCCATTGTTATGATTATGGTTAAGTGCATCATATATTCCTGCCATCCCACACCTGTGACACCCCCTACGTCTTTCAGCTCTCTTCTCTCACAAAACCTTCAACTTCACTGTCTTTATTGATATTACTAATAAGGGTCACGAAGATGCAATAAAGAAGATGATTGAAATCCTCAAGGAGCCGATCGAATGGATCCCTAAGAACGACGAGGAGTGGGAAGAGAGGAAAAAGCACCTGTCGTGGTCCGACTTCGGGGGCGCCCTGCAGAGTGCAGTGGATTACTCAGTACGAGCATGCAGGTAATAATTATACAGTAACAAAGACGCCATTTGTTATAATGGGAGGAGGGTAGCACTACTGGAAATAGTAGGCTTGGATAAGGGTGACATTTTATAAATCAAACAAAGCAATGTGGCTAATGATATCATATGTCTCATTGTCCTGATTTATGATATCCATGAGCTTTCAGAATGGTAAGTTATGATTACATTATAAGTTATGACTTGTATATAGAAGGGAGATTAAAAAAAAAAAAGAAACCTCCCCGAAGAAACCTCTGGGGCTAAAGCAGTGTGTGGCTATCTCTTCCCCACTACGAATTCCTCATTTGCAAATTTAAAATCGCAAATCGTACAACAGTCAGGTATAACTAGACAACCCTTGAGCAACAAACAGCCCTTGAGCAACATTTCATGGTGCGAAGGCTTCCAAAGATTGGAGTTTCAAGTTGTCAAACTCTCTGCGAAATGTTAGATTCAAGAGACCTGTCGACGCACAGGCTGATTTAATCGGACTTGGCAGCCAAGACTGGTATACTTCGTTGTAGGTAAATTCTACCCTTACGGATCAGTGAAAGTGGAGGTGTGAGAATCAACTTCTGAACTTGGTACACATTCAGTGCACAAGTTGGTGAAGCTCGATATTCTGCTGGTAGATTTGCTGCACCGGTTGTGATGCTGTAATAATTTTCACTATGCCAAAATGATGGCGGTACTTGTTTGTGATTTTTTTTTTTTTTTGGTCTGTTACAATTTATTGTTTAATTGTTTTGTTTGTGTGCTCTTTTTTGTTTGTTTGGTTTTTTTTTTTGGCTATCCAGCCGAGACAAGATTGTGAAGAAAGTCAATGCAGCATACGCTGAACTCGTGACGTCATGTTTAAAGAGCGCCTCACCAATGCACGTCATAGTTGCACTGACGGTAATCGAGGCCAGCGACATGAGCTGGGAAGTAAGCACGCATTGCATTTAAATCTTGCATTATACTACTATACTTGCAAAATTCAATTATTGATAAAAATCCCACATCAACTTAATTTTTTGATTGAATCATTTCTTTATTCAAGAAAATGTTAATACATAACCAGGTCAATTATCTCTTTAGATAATTGCAGGTACACAATGAACATACAACACAAATAACATCCATGAAATTAATGTGCCAGTATCAACAATAATATTTAAAACTAACAATCATTATAACATTTACATCAATTCTTTCATATATATATCGGACGTTTATAGAAACTTCACACTCCGGGCGGACCAATAATCAGTCGATGTTCTGCTTTTTTGTTTTCTGATTTCGTTTTGTACATAATCAAAAACTCCATTTACTTTCCCATTGAAAAAAAAAAAATATCCGTGGTCCTAAAAACTGTAATAAACCTTCTTTCGGTGTATCTAATTCAATATTACATATACAAATATAAAATATTACACATACTATACTAATCAACAGACTTCATCATTTTGCATACTATAGAGATAAACCCATGAACTGAGAGTGAGAGTTGAATTCTGATAAAATGTGTATCTATACTTTTTGTTTACTTTGATAATGACGTTTATTCGTCTGCATAAAGGGTATTAATGATATTTTGTCCATTGAGGTCATAACCATATTTACATTGAAAAAAAAAAAGAAATTATATATTCCAGGAGAGGGTTAAAACAGTAAAAAAAATATAACTGGGGATGGATGGTCGCCTTAAAAAATAAAAAATAAAAAAAAAATTGTTCCCACAAAGGGCCTGACACATATCTCTGAAGCCTGCTCTACAATCAATTGATGTAATCTACCTGGGCCCCGCTGCTAGAAACTTTGCGTTTAAACGCAACTTGCAACTGATTGTCACTGGCCAATTAAAATCATTGTTGCATGCATGTCTTCTCAATAGGGCAGACCCTGAGCCAATCAGAATGGTTGTTTCAAAATTAGCAATTATTTGCAATTGATTGCAATTTTCTTGCAACGGGGCCCAGGAGGGTGCCCTGAATCTACTAAACACCTGGGTACATTGTAGCAAAGGAAAAAAAAAGGGCAATGAGATCGAACTTTCGGCCGCCAAATACTGTATATAATATTGTATATTAGCGTGATTTTCATGAACGCTTACTGATATCATTCACTTCATATCCTTCTCTCTATAGGGATGTGAGAAGCTCGTACCAAACATCCTGGATGCATACGACCAGTGGATGAGACGAGATGACGTCGATTTCGGGGAGAATCGCGACCACCAACGCCTTGCTGACTACGCCACCAACCACAACCTTTTAGGTGTTGCTGGGTAGGGAGAGCTTAGTGCAAGACAGAGATGTTTAGAATGATGTTGACATTTCAATTGATAATCTCCTTTATTCTTCCTCACTTGTCCTCTTCTTGCTATGTTGTATATCACTGTTTTATTTCTGATGAATATCATCGTTACGTTATCGTGATAGCTTGGACTTTTGTTGTACTCATTACTACCGGTATAGCAGGGGTGATTATAATGCAAGCTGTGTTGTAACGTCAGTACTGATATTGATGTTGTTTTCCAGTGTCAGAATCAGTTTTATGTGAAAAGGTTGGAAGTTGACAATATTGTAATATGCATGCAGACATCGCATCGTTGTGCATGTCTTTCATTTTTAGTATCGTTATCATTGTTATCACTATATCATTATTCCCATCTAGTAAAGACTTAACTTGTGCTCTTTGGCTAGCTATTCATTAAACAATTCCAATGTTTCAGAAGGCACACCTGATTGTGAACACGACTGCTTTACCAGGTGGCAATCAATCCACAACCATATCTCTATTTGCGTACGTTACTTCTTGTCGACATTGACAGAAATTAGAGAGGATATACAAAATAAAATAATGACTTTCAACGGTTTTGTTGTTCAGTGTTTCTGTGTAGTGCTTGTCTCATTCACGCAAATGCATCATTAACCTTGTGACATTGAAAGGTATATCATGCCGTAGGATGTATGGTTCTTTTTAGGTAATTCATTTTTTACAGGTGATTATTCATCGAAATCTTGCAATTTTTGTCTATTTCGCTCTGGGAATACAGGAAAGCGTGTGTGAAGTCCCTTGTGAGCATCGCAGAATACTGCATGGAGCAGGAACTAGAAGGGGATGAGACCGATCTCTCGACACATGGTACCATGTTACGTAACATCATCTACCACTTCATGATGAAGGTTTGCACCTCACTTCAAATACATTCATTCCCGAGATCGAAGTCATTGCTGCGTTGCTCTGTCCATTGGCACACTGTTCTGATAAAGTTGTTATAGCCAGTGAAACACATTATGCCCTGGGAATGCCACTCTATTCTCCTTTCTCTCACCTTGTTCCGTAGTAAGTTTGAGGACTATTGAAAACGTGGATAGGCATCATACTTCCTTAGAAAATTGTCGAACACTGGTAAACATGAAAGAACTAGCCATTATTTAGAGGTCAAGGGTTGCACGCCCCCTGCTCAAGTCCAGTAATCTGCAGGGATGTAACCTCACATCAAAATCTACGAGTTTCATACTGATGATTGGTCATGAATCATCACAAAATTTTGCTGCTGTTAAAGGTAACAAGACATTGTCTTGTGGAAAAGATATTTTAGACATGGTTGTGTTGCAGAACAAGACACAGGAAGAAAAAGGCATTATTGCTCAATCTCCCAAGAATGCATTGCATATTATAAGCTCTAATTACTTTGCTGATTATTCAGATACAACTCTGATTCTATTCAAGTCTTATTCCACATCTTAGATTTATTATTTAGGAATAAATAATCATTTACATACTAATTTCGTGTCTGTATCCTAACTGGTTTATATTTGATTTTCAAATGTTCTTCAATAATATTTGCGAAGCATCTACATGTATTTCTGATTTCCTTCAGAATTACGATACGCCAAAGCTGATCAGCGACTTGATTCCTTACGCAGTCAAGCTGCTTACCTGTGACGTCACAGAACTAGAAAGTGCCGCCGGCTACATCATCGGCACGCTGTATCAGAAAGGCGAACTGCTTGCACCGCACGGTGAAGCTATTGTGGAGGCCTGTCTGAACAAGAAGTGTGAAGGGTCAAATCTAGGAAGTAAGCTACAGCAAATTCTTACTTGACATCTTAAGACATCATTTTAAGAGACCATCGATTACTATACATAATCATAATTATATGAAGATACATTAAGTTCAGAATGATTCTTGTAAGAAACCGATTAGACATAATCAATATAAAGATACATTAATCTTAGAATGCTTCAAATACATGTACTTTTATTATTATGATGTAGATATTATACACAAATAAATTGTCGACACCTCTCCCCAAAACACACAGACACAGACACAGGCACCCACGCACAAGCACACACACACACACACACACACACACACGACCGGTAATTGCAGGAAACAAATTCACTTCACTTCCTCCTGTTTTGTCTCTCATAAGTCTGTTATGTCTGCATAGGGACGAATAAGGTAAATTTTACTGGAAATCTAATGCCGCATTATTTGATGTCAAACGTTTTAGAACAGAAGGAGAATATGTTTAATGGGCAATCAAAGGTCACAAATTTCATCTTGCTTATCGTGTTGCTATAGTCCTTTTTGTTTTCACCTTCATGAAATTTCTTTCGACACAGTGGCCCTGAAGGGAATATTCCAGTATAACCCAGATGTGATTCTCTCTCACATTGACGGCCTCGTTGAACTACTAGAGGACATGCCAACGTCTGACAAGACGTATCTGTACATGCTCTTTGGCGATGTGGCCAAGAAGAATCCAGAGGTGAGTTTGTAATATATCTAACCAATGTGATCATCAACAGTGGCAATAGTGGAGCTATGTAGTTTTATCATAATTGCCGCAGAGCTATTGTATAATAGCCCATTGACCTTTCACCTTTATGAGTTTTTAAAATGGTTTATCAACCCGCAATTTTCATTTTCATCATTGCCCCGATGAACGTTAGGCAGCCCTGTCACTGCCTTGAAAACACTTTGCTGCTATCGATCTCAAAACGTTTTCACATTCTGAACCACTTCATGGACAAAATTAGAATTCCCATTTCTTGACGGAGTTTATCAACTTTCCTTTATGTAGGGGAAAAAATTAAACACCTGAAAATGCTATCTATATCAATGGAAATGGAAGAAAAAGACGATATATAGACTGAATATGCGCTTTAAGAAATTGGAATGCACGTGATCTGGAATATTTACGATGGCAAGTATGAGATTTGTTGAAAAAGTACATCTTTTGTAAGTCTATATTAGTTCCTGGTTTGATTTTCCTGAAACGTCGAACCATTCTACAGTGAATTATTTTCCAGGAAGTTTTTATAGTAATCTAATCTTTTCAGATACATATATTGATTTGGAATTGTCTCTGCCAGAAGAATATATTTTGTTGATATAGTGTTTGTGCCATCGTCATTTTAGGACTGACTTAATTTGACGTTTCTCATATGGCTGGAACAGTCAAGCTATTGCTTTAAAGGGATGGCTAGTAACTGATCAGTGGAAATCAGTGGGAATACTGGAGGATGATTGTTCCAATCCTTGTGGGATTCATTTAAGAGTACATTATATATCTATTGTTGTGTGAAAATTATTTGCTTCAGATACGTCCCATATTCAAGTAATGTGCAGTACAGTGTTTCCAAATTAGCATGACTGTACAGTGTCGGGGAGATCGTTAACCGCCCGACAGTTGTCAACAGATAGAGAAAAGGACGTAGAAGTTAATCAAAAAACGAGAGAGAGAGAGAGAGACAGAGAGAGAGATAGAAACAGAAGCATGATAAAGATAATCGTATGCCAATAAATTTGACTATATCGATACTCCTTGCAGGCTCTCGAAGCCCATGTTGATGTTCTCATGGAGGATGTCACAGATGCCACGCTTGCCGCGGTGTGCTTCATGGCCGTGGCCGATATATCGATTCCCTACCCGAAGCGATTTGAAAAGCATGTAGACAAGTGTATCAGCGCATGGGAGCAGATCCCCTACACCGTAGCGTCGGCCTGCAAGACCATAGCGAGTGTGGGTCGCATTAGCAAGGTAAGCCGGTAGTGGCCGTCCACGAGATTACATTTTCCCTCAAAAGTTTTGCTTGTTTGGAACAGAGCAAAGACGAGTATTAACTGCTTTATGTTGCCCCAGAATGGACATCTTGTAGAGACATGCCAAACACTTTCATATATGACGTAATGAGGATTTTTGTGGTATTAGCATCGCGCTCTTTCAAGGGGTCATTGGAACCTTACACCCGAAATTTATTAGACGCACTGTAAATGCATTTTTAATTTCTGTGACAAACATTATTATGCTAAGATCATTTTCTTGTTTTTCATCTAAATCTGTCAACCTATTCTGTCCTAAGGCTAGTATAGGAGGCCAACAGGCAATTTAATTGATATTTTCATTTTTCATTTTCTGCTACTATTCAAATGTGAAGGGTTATACTGAATATGAATATGCACTTTCAACATGACAATATGAGCGTCTTGGAAAGAAAAGATAAGCCTGATATGAAATCTCAACTTATTCCATGGTTCCAGCAACATGCGGACAAGAGCCTCAAGATTCTGTTCGGTAAGATCGAAACCATTGATCCGATGTGGATCAGCGTGATCCTGATGGAAGCTAAGCGGGTTGGCCAGGCGTACAAGGAGTCCATGGAGCCGTACCGATCACAACTCGAGGAGCTGAAGAAGTGTCAACAGATGGGCGTTCCCGACTTGGTGCAGTCCGTGCTAGACTTTCTCGATGATAGGAGGTTTGTCTTGCCACCCGAAATTCCTTCTTTTCAATAGAGAAATAATTTAGTGCGCATGCAAGAGAATTATCAAACAAATTCATTTTGGTGTGTAAGTGCATGTGCCACTATAACAAATTAGCAAGTGATCTATTTAGACTTATGTTCAATTTTCACTGTAAAGCTTGAACTGCAATCCAGCACATGTGCGTTTGAGAGCAAGCGTCATTATGTACAGACAGTAGAAATTATAACTGTGTGTACCTAATGTAGCAGTGTGTTTAGATCTTTGTAAGATGGTAGCGTGCAAATGGAGAGAGCCATATTAACGAAAATCTCCTTTCAAAGTAATTAGGTAAATTGGCTGCCGGAAGATGATGATGTGATCTGGGCTGATTCACTTCTGTAGTCCATGACAGTGTGCCTAACCCAGTTTAAAGCAAATCACGCTATACTTAAGCTCGATTTACTCACGGATGTTTGGATGCATCTCTCGCCTTCAGCTTGAAGGGTCTGAGCGAGGACATCGCCGAACAGCGAGAAGACATCGACAACTTGGACTCGCGGGTGACGACCACGGAAAACGACGTCAAGAGACTGGACGAGACGGTAGAGCAGCAGGGTGACGACATCAAGAACGTGAAGAACGAGGTCCATGAACAGGGAGAGAAGCTGGAGGAACTGAAGGAGGTCGTCGACGAAACGGTCGAGAAGGTGGAGGAAATCGATCACAAAGTGAGTATGTTCTTTCAAGGGAATACGTCTTTGAATATTTCTACAACAGATGTATGGCGCTATACAAACGCTGTGGATCATCATCATCATATTCCCCTCGCCTTTGTCTGGCCATGTCTGGTCTGGCCAATCGATGGCGATGGACATGAGAAAAAACAAACGGATTTAGCTCGATTTGCTCCGGTAGATAAGACTCTCAATTCATCCAAGTGATTTGTAAGATATGTCATCGGCCTTCATCTACTTGTACTGCAAAATTGTGATAATATCTGGACAGATGTTTGCAACAAGTAGGGACAAAAGTGAGGTACCATTGTGTCCAGCTTTAGGCATTCTTTGCATCAACGTACACCCAACGTTGATGCTCCGCCATCCAGTGGCATATTTTGTATGATTACAAAAGTTAAGTTCCACATAAGGCCATAGCATTCTCAATAGTAAAACATGTAAATGCTCTTTGTTGCAGACGATCACCAACGCGCCAAAGTGGTCCCGCGATGTATCCAAACTCCTCAACCCGGAGCATGAGCATGACTGGCGGTTTCTTGCAGTTCGACTCGGATACTCGGGTGAGGATATCCGTAACTGGGCCCTGTCCCCCGATCCGACAATGGCTATCTTGGCTGAATGGTACACCACACACAAGAGTAGTGACGCCACGTACGCCATCCTGAGTGCTCTGGAAGACATGGGACGAACAGATGCCGCGGAGATCATCACACAGTCTCTGGAGGAAGCAGGTAAAGTGATACAATCCTGTGGTAGAAAGCGTGGATGTAGTTATTTAGATTCAGTCTCGTGAAGAACGACAATAAGCATTTGTCCGAGTCATTTCAATTCAAGGTAGAAGTTCTCATTTCTGGAAGTTGACACATAATCTGTAAAGGTTGTTACGACGCATGCGGCTCTTTGCACGTCATCATTTCGAATATCTGCTCTTGATTCATTGGTGTTCTTCCAAAAAGACGTTATGCGGAGATTTTCTCACGAAGAAAACGTTATGAACAATGTCATTATGTTGACGAGTTGTCACTGCGTGGGATAGAAAGATAATTAGTTATGTTTGATCAAAGACGTAAGAGTAAACATCTGCAAACTCCTGATGATCATTGCTGTGTAGGAGCACATTTGGTAAAACGTATTTTCTTTCCCGTGATAAAACTGTGCTCTTGGTGTTTCCTTTCAACAAGTTTGTGGTGTATTGTTCTCCGCTCATGTTCTCCTTGACAGAACTGCTGGTTCCTCAAGCCCCGTCCGACGACTCCGAGAAACCACCTGCCATCTTCCTCAGCTACCAGTGGGACCACCAGCCCGAGGTGAAAGCCATTAGAAAACATCTGGAGATGGCAGGATTCCCCTGCTGGATGGACATCGGTCAGATGGGAGGAGGAGACCAGCTCTTTGCTCGCATCAGTCAGGGGATGCGATCCGCCAAAGTGGTCCTCTGTATGGTGACAGAGAAGTACTCTGGTTCGGAGAACTGCAACAAGGAGGTAAGAAATCCTAGCATGTCAAGGTTTATTCGTCTAATTGTATTCATAAATGCCGAACAGATTGTAATCTCATCAAAAACTTGGAACAGAAATGTGCATTTATCACTCGTAAAAATCCACTGACCACGCTGTGAATCAATATTCTTCTTCTACCCATTTTCTGACAAGGTAAACCTTGCCAACCTGCTCAACAAACCAATCATACCGATTCTCATCGATCGGACTCCTTGGCCCCCGGAGGGCGCAATGAGCATGCTCTTCGCTCAGCTTCTTTACATCCAGTTCTACAACGAGAAGGAGTACGTTAGGGGAGAGAAGTTTTGGGATGACGCAAAGTTCTCTGAGCTCCTCGGACAGATCTCGTATCACGCCAACCCAGACGAAAGCATGGTCACCGAAGGTGTGCTTCTTGTGTATTTGGATGTTGCAACTCTCTTTTATGTTTCCTCTGTTCATCTCTCCCTTCTCTCTCTCTCTCTCTCTGTCATTGTCTCTCATTACAAAGTCTGCCAAAGTTTGCGCATTATTTGTAATTTTGGTTCAATATAGATTGTAACTGTGCTAAAACATTACCATTTCGTAAGCATTGTTCCGGACGTGGGGAGGAAATTCCAGGACCATGTATAATGATAAGGTCAACCGTTTCTGCATTTCGGCTCCCCAGACTTACGTTTATGATAATCGTACGAAAAAAACTTACTATGGTCAACATTCTATGTTTGTCATCGAAGCTTCATGTGCATGTGCTTATCGGAAATGAAATGTCAAATGACTCACGCTGATTGCCATTTTATAAGCAACTAATCTCATGAACTGGATTTGGCTTTGGTCGATTCTGGAGGAGACTTCATCCTCTCAAATTGACAAGGTCCATCGAATCAACTTTTACTCCATCGTCTCCTCCGTACAGAGTACCGTAACTGGATCCCTCAGGTGGAAGACAAACCTGCCGTCGTGAAGAAAGTTGAAGAAACGTCATCAAATGCCCAGCCAAAGACTAACACTCAGGTATGGATCGGCAGTCGTTTATTGACCCTAACACAAACTGAGAGTTCACCTAAACCATAGGCCAAATCTAAGTCGGCCATTACCCGTCAAGTCATGAAGGTGTAATACATATACTGTAGACTTATTGACGCAAGCACGTCTTTTAGGAACGGTATAAACCAAACAATACCTGGGGCATCGATGTTGACATTTCGTAACATCAAAGCGGAAAATTGAACCGAAAAAAAAAACCAACAACAACAAGCAAACAAGTCAAAATCCCTGGTAAATCCCAGCTTATTCGTCTAGAGATGGTATCCCCTGATCTTAATTTTTCGAGGACATGCATAACATGTGAACTTGAGAAGAGCGTATTTGCATGCAGATTTTTGAATCACATCTTTTGATTAGTACTATTACTATTTAATATTACTACGTTCCTTGCAACATTTTCAATCTGGAAAAGTGGTAAATTTTAGGCTACTAATTAGTGCTTTTCATATTATCAAGCCTTTATATATATGTGTGTGTGTGTGTGTGTCCATTTTAACCCTGAATCTTTTTTTGATGACTCTTGATTGTTTGAATGTTCATAGGAGAAAGATATTTTGGCAAGATACGTGGTCGAGATTACTTAACACTTTGACGGAGAATGGCCACTTGCGAAATTCCAGACTCCCAAAGTATAGGCACTGGTCTTCAGTCTAACATCAGACACAGAAAGCATTGCTCATATAATTATGACTTCACTTTCTTTGTTCATTTTTTTTTATTCATCAGGAACCTTTGGAGCATCCGTCCGTTTTCATCTCGTACCAATGGGGCAAACAGCCAGAAATCAAGAAACTGTTCTCACGGCTCACCAGTTTAGGCTACCACTGCTGGCTGGATATCAACCAAATGGGTGGCGGGGATCCACTTTACTCCAAGATCGACAAGGGGATCAGGAATGCAAAGGTCAGAACAGACGACAGATTGGTTGCTGAAGACACGATCTCAACCTTAACGGAGTCAATGAGTTTGCATGAATAAAAAATAATGAACACCTGCAGGGATATTGATGGATATCCCATCAGTCAGTAAGGTCTATTTAACCAAGCTACAACACAGGTTACCATTAAGCCGCAATTCATTGATGCTTTCACTTGTCAGTCATTTCTTTACATCTTACAAATGTCTTATAAATTGACTTACCCTTCAATCATCTTTCTCTTGTTTCACCTCCAGGTCGTCGTGTCTTGCGTCACACCGAAGTACGCCCTCTCCGCCAACTGTCGTCGAGAGGTGAGTCTGTCCGACGCTCTGCGGAAACCCGTCGTGCCTTTACTCATGGAGCAGATGACATGGCCACCGGAAGGACCGATGAGTATGACCTTCACTCAGCTCCTCTACATCGACTTTACTAAGGAGACGAGCCAGGCCAATTTTGACGACGAAAAGTTCGACGAACTCCTGCTAAAGATTCAGGAGCACGCCCAGCCGACGCTCCAGCTCGTGGAAGCAGCAGACCAGAGCCCTGATCAGGAAAAAGAGGAAGAGGAGGCCAGTCAAGAGGAACAGCCTGATGAAGGAGAGAAAACGCAAGAAGAGAACACACCGGATGAGAAAGAAGAACCAGAAAGACAAAGTCCCACTGAAAAGGAGGTACCTGAGAGGCCAAGCTCCACTGAACAGAAAGAATCTGAAAGGCCGCCCTCCGCTGAACAGAAACAACCCGAAACGCCAACCTCCACTGGACAGGAGATACCAGAAAGACAAGACTCGCCAACTCCGGTGGCAGAAGCAGATCCTCCTCCTCCTCCTCCCCCTCCACCTCAGGTGTCGGAGGTCCAACCGAAGCCCCAGGAAGCACAAATTGGTGGCCCGACAGATAACTCACAGGCACCAGAGAACAAAGGACGCGCAAGGTCTGGAAAAAAGAACAAGAAATCGTCGCTCTGTGTCATAATTTAGCGACGAAATTGTACATTTGATTACCCTTTGAAATAGTTCCCTTGATTAATATATGCAAATCTCTGCTTTCTAAATCGCAAGATTATCTGATTTTCGTGAGACTGTACCATTGTATATAGAAAATATGTAGAATATTTTCAAATATGTGGCTGAATATTTCCTGAGGGATCAGCATGATCCCTTAGTGGAAATCCTGTAAGTGGAAATCCTGTAGAACATTTTTCAAATGTATGGCTTGATTTCTCAGATAACTCGGCATAATGATCTTTTTAAGCTGTTTCTCTATGACTGCCAGACAGGTTGACAGATTATGCGGCAGCAGGGTGAAATATTTGAACATTTGCTAATCGTCCGAAAGGAAACGCAAGGTAGGCTGTGCGTGTTGTTTCGTATATAGCACAGATGGAATGGAATCTTTGAAACATTGTCATCTCAACGTCATAATAATATGAGTATGGCGTCTGAAAAGACAGAACATGTGGAGAGAGAAGAAAGATATATATATATATATATATATATATATATATATATATATATATAATAGATAAAGCGAGAGATAGGTTGATGGAAGAGAGAGAAAAAAAATTGGTGAGGAGCGAAAAATAGAAGCAAACGCAATTCATAGATTGGAGTTCATGTCTGTCCCTTACCGTCAATAAGTACATTAGATTATAAAGGTTTATCCTCTCAGGTTGTGTGTATGTCTTTCATCAAATTCTCGACAGTGTGAGATTAAAAAAAAATGTATTGTTTTCTTTGTCATTCATAAGAACTCTAACATGAAAGGGACAGATGTTGGAGTAAATCGGTAATGCAATCTTCCATAATCAATAACAGTTACTGGAATGTTTTAGCTGAATTGCATTAACATGGATTAGACCGAATTGTATCTTACTCTCTCATGAGCTGAATGGTTGCTTTCATGTATATCACACGCGTTGAGTGGATTTTACTTCTGAACGGAACTATATCAACATGATGAACAAGGCGGACGGGAGTCGGCTTCGGCACACTTCTCGTCACTCACAACTGTCAGGGCTTAAAAACAAACAAACAAAAAACAAACAAAAACAAACAAACAAACAAACAAACAAACGGCTAGCCGTGGCCCAGATCTGAAAAGCCGAGTATATGATCGTTGTTTTAAAGATTAACGGACCAAGAGTCAAGAGGGCGCTCCTATAGGTGGCGTTATGATTGCCGCCATATTCATTTTGACGACGTAAAGCTAGTTAGCCTTCATTCAAAATAAATCACGTATTTACACGCAAGTTTCTACTACACGCAAGCAAACAAGATTGTCTTTAAAGGATTGGTATGTAGTAGGAGGAACCAGCCAGGAAGAACGGCCGAATCGAGAGACGAACTGAAAGTGACACTATTTCAGCCATTCAACCATGCTCACCGTACGAATCGGTTTTATTCGAACTTTCATGACGTGGCAGATGCTAAGCTTGGGTCCGTGTTACAGCGCCTCTTGAATCCTGGTTCCGTTCTCCTATAACAAGAACGCATGAGTTCAATTTTGGACCCCGTCTCACTGGGCTCTTGTTGCTTTTTAGTTCTTTGATTGCGTGCAATTGTGGTCTTCATATTTTTGTATGTACGGACATATATAGTATAATTGAGAATTGCAACGTCATCATGTCTTTCAGGGGACACTGGGGTTAATTTCCAGCCAAAGAAAGTGTTTCTTAACAATTTTGTGGTTGTATGTGTTACCATAATATTTCAATGTAAAATGGAAAGATTATGCCTGCAATTTTAGTGGAATGTCCTCCATGATAACAGCTGCTCGTGTAGTCAGTCTGTGATGGAATTATTTTAATAAACTCTTCTCGTGTTGAACTATGTATTTGCCTTGTTTTGACAACCATCTTGGATCTTTGTAACGCGTTAGCTTCTGAGATGTGATGATTCCCTGCACATTGAATACACGCTAAAACCGATTCCAGTTAACACTGGTTTAATTTCGACAGCAATTCGCCCGTACCTTTTACATCCACGAGTTGCATGTTCTCGTTTTTTTCTCTCTGTTTTGTTGTTATTGCAACCACGTGAACGAGATGAAACTCCACGCCATATTCATTTCGTGAAACAAATCAATCAACCAACAAACGAACAAAAGAAAAATAACTCCCCCCAAACACACACACACACACACACACACACACACACACACACACACACACACACATATTATGACAACCTCTAACAAACAACCTGGAAGACGGTGTTAAAGTAATGATATAGCAAATAGGAGGATGGCGGCATTACCTCAAAATTATCCAGTTGGTTTGTATAAAAGATATCAAGTTCACCATTTTTTTCTTTTTAGTCGACACTTTGGGGGTAATTCCAGCCCCCCCCCCCCCCGAATTTGAGGTCATTGTTACAAAATTAGTTTTGCAATGTCGTAATAAATTGGTATATGAGATGCAAATTCTTCTCTTTGAAATTATTATGAAAACAGGACATTTTATGATGGTTCGCTTTTAAGTCAGTGGAAGAATAGCACGGCTATGACATTACCCTACCATTACCCTATATAGCTTTCTGTGACTTTGACCATGTCATTATCGTGTATTAAAAATGTGCGGTGTATATATTTTAAAGTTTTGTTATCATATGACTAGGTCCTATACTTAACCGGGAAATGACAGTTAAATGTACAAACATAGTAATGTACATATATGTGTTGTATAAAACATAATAGTTAGTAGGGCTTACTCATGCATGCATGAGTAGTGAGACAGACAGGTTAGACAGTCACTGGTACGACGAACAGAATAAGAACGGACGCCATCTTGCGACGAAGAGCGTACCGTGCCTTGCTCTTTCTCGTCTGTGACATACTTCCATAATAGGTTCAAGCGCAGAAAATCATGTCAAAGGAGAATGCCACGTGGAATGAAAGCACTAGTATTGAACAATGACAGTTGACACAATTTAAGGTGTCATTATAATCGCATTATCAAACATTTGCCCATAGCTGAAATTTGTAAAGTCAATGTGGATGTGCCATTTCGTGCATTATTGTGTCTCATTGCAATTTGCACACAAAACCCCTAAATGAGACTTAGTGCACAAACACGGAAATAATATTATTCTCCTAGTCTGCCTCGAGAATGTGTGCAAGAAAAAAAAAAGAAAGAACTTCCCTTAATATACTCTAAGCGGACAGAGAGAAAGAAAAAAGGGTGAAACTAGTGGCATAACAGGCAAAAGATAAGACATCATATACATCACCGACTTCGCAACAACGAAATCCCAATCTTTCATTTCATTTCTTTTTAGACAAATCATGCATCCAGAGATCAATGAATAATAAGAAGAAAATCTTGGCACATCTCTGTCAAGAGATACCTCTTCTAATGAAATGAATTGAAACGACATAAATCACCAGTACTAGTCATGAAAGCATCCATTTTTTTTTCTGCGATCATGTCATTCACAAAAAAAAGAGAGCCAAATGAATAGCAGACTTGATGAATAGGTGCAACGTTATCTTCCTTCAGGACCGGTTTGATATAAAACGTTGTAACTTATGGCACACAAAATCAAAGTCGAGGAAAGCTACAGAATTCTGTTGTTTTGTTTGTTTGTTTTTTGTTTGTTTGTTTGTTTGTTTGTTTTTTTTGTTTGTTTGTTTGTTTGTTTGTTTGTTTGTTTTTTTTTTTTTTTGGGGGGGGGGGGGGGTTGCGCGCGTTTTGAAACCTGAGTGTGATACAGAGCAATTTCAATCCATAAAAATCTGCCATATAGGGTACAGTCAAAACTGAAAACGACGCCCAACACGTAATAGCCCCTGAATCCTTTGAGTCTCGGATTTTCAACCATTCTGGAGACCAAGTCAATGGCACAAGTAACATGCCTTTAAATTAACACAATAGTAAGAATTTCGAAACGGAAATTCACAACTTCATGTAATCACTCGTTCTTGCGACGAGACAAACTTTCTTGGAAACAATGAGAGTTTCTTTGCCCAGAATAGCGCTAGACTTGATGGCGACTATGTGCTAAAATGCCGGACCATTCTACAGCAATCATCTCTCTGGCTTCATGCACGAAGGCTGTCCAGCAGAGGTGCGGATTTGATGGCGAGTTCTAAGGGTATTCTTTTGTTCCTCGTGCCCGCCGATCCGTGTCATTAGGCACTTAGTTTGGGTGGACAAAGACGACTTTAAGGAATGAAACAGAAATGGCCCTAAATAGAGTGACTAAAAATCACTTTAATGAAAGTAACGACTATACTGACCTACTAACGTTAAGGCGCATTCTGGCTTATAACGCTGTAACTTGCTGAATGTCGGCATTCTATCCAAAATACCACGTTCCCTGAATATCTACCTGTTCTGGTCCTGGTTAAAGGGACGATATAGTTTTTGGTTGAGATAAGGCTTCAGTTTTTTCGTTTTTATATGAAATAATGTGAACTCTTATGAAATATGAAAAGACATACAATTCTGAGAGCAATTCAATGTTTAATTGATGAAAATTGACTTAGGTATGGCTGATATCTCCAGAAATAAAGAGAACCTAGTAAAAGGTGTGATCCACCTTTCATTAGGACCACTAAACTTTGTTTTGTTTGGTTGTTGTTGTTTTTGGGGGATATCTCAGCCATTTCACAACCAATTTTCATCAAGTAAAGTTTTAATTCCTTTTAGAATTGTATGCTCTTTAATATTTCATATAAGTGGTTTACCAAAAGTTAAAGCCCAAATCCCCATCTCTACCAAAATTATACTATCCACGTTGATGGTTCTGTGAAACATTCATTTTGCTCAAATACCAAGCACATGACGGAACATTATGCACTTTTATTTCATTATGATACAAAAATATTAAATTAGCGAAGTTCTGTGACCATATACAGAAACAAACAAGGAACTAACAAACAATTAGAACAACATGGGCATAACAGCTTTCTATGAATGCCTAATATGAGTTATTTCGATTGAACCCGTATTTACTATGATCTTTGTGGCACTTTTTTTTTTTTAACTGATCTGTACGCTTTGTTTTCATTATTTTTTCTCTGAAACCACGAAAATAGTCTAGACTGTGGGTACGGGATAATGTAAGTGGAGTGTTGTTGCTAAAAAGAAGAAAGAAAAAGAAAAAAAAAGACAACCTTTTTGTTAAATCAGTCAATCTTATCAAAGGATCGATTGTACTTTTCGCTGCGCGCAATTGAGCGGTCATCAGCCCCTATAACTCTCTTAAGCTGTTTGATAATTGAGTAGAGTGTTTCACGGTCTTCCTTATCGAAGCATATACACGCATACCTGGGCATGGAACCACAGGGAAATAAAAATCATATAATCGGAATAGGGACTGGCTAACATAAAATGAAATAAAGAGGTACTTTCCGACACACAATTCATCAGCGGCTAGGGTAAAGAAAAAAAAAGGTCATAATTGTGTTTCCAATCCATATAGTTATTTGTGTTTTTAGTCATTCATTCATTTGCATCTCCAGGGTTTATCGTCACCTTGACACTAGAAACCATGGGTTACGTTTAAAACATCAAACCACGTTATTCTCCAACTTCTTGTTCAGACGAAAATGAACTTTTCGATCGAAGACATAATAAGGTCGTCTCTTGAAGAGTTTAATTTTGTTTGTCAGTTAACTAATTCTAAGGTGATACATTAAAAAATGTACGAACAAGAACGACAACACTGACTTCTAACACGTCTAACAAGTCATTTGCGTCCCAGTCTATATAGACCAATTTGGTTTGGGTACTGTTTTTACGGTGATTATTTCTAACTGGGGGGTCAAGTGTGCGTATAACAAAAGATAATTCATGCACTGACATAGCAACGCACCTGGCTCAGTGCATAACCCATTGAAAGTGCTTTTGTTCTTCTTTGGAAGCCCCCCAGTTATGGCCGCCATAATTTACAGTGCTCTGAAGTCAGATTCATTTATACATGTGTACCACAAAGCTAGGGAAAACGATTCAAATGACTGCAGTATGTGAACAATGAAGCGAGTACCAATATTGGTCGTTCGTTCGTTCACCTCAAGCACATGACGTGTGCGGCATATACACGACTCTTTTTTGTTTTTGTTTTCATTATTCGCTTACCAGACAGAAGGTATCACGTACATTTCTAACCTTTAAAGCTTTGCGGCGAGAATGGATTTAAGGCAATCATCAAAGGGTTCATTAAATGGGTTAAAATGGAACAATTTTTTTTTCTCTCTCTCCCTCTGTCTTTCTCTCACTGTGTATCTCTAACTTATTTTCTTTCACGAGATTGATAGCTTGAATGAATAATTGGGCTAGAGGTACATGCATAAAGACAAAAACAAAATAAATACCGGATAAAGCAAAACGATTATCATCAAAGAAGAAAGATTCTGACCTGAAATATCACGTGGATCTTGAAAGAAGAACGGGAATAACCTTCAATGATCCAGTACTGGTTTCGTTCAGGCGCCGTCTTGGTGTCTGAATATAAGGAAGTAATTTTTCACGGCAAATTAACCATGCCCTTCATACTACTGCACACATCAAAGACTCCATAAGAACGGATTGTCTGACACACCTGCACACTCGTTTGTGCATGGTCCTTTTTTGATCAGATTTAGAATAAGAATTCCGATGTAGAGAGTAAAGTAGATCTATAGCAAAATAGCCACAACAACGACAAAGACAACAATCTAAACTCTTGAATAATGTGATATGTAGACCTACGTGCTAACACAGTAATCGTTTTCGCTTTCTTCGGCGATCACGCACACACACATACACACACACGAACAAGATACTTACACAAACTCACTCACTCACACAGAAACACACATACTCCTTCACACAAACAAATTTTCATAGATCAAATTGCAAGACGCCACGAAATAGGCCTCCCTCCTCGTGTCTCTTTAAAAAAAAGGGAACAAAAAACAAGCAAAAAAAACAAACAAACAAAACAAAACAAAAAACTAGGCGACAGACAGAAAGGAGAGAATCAAAACTTCCATGCTTTTACAAGTCAAATAAATTTCTTCACAAAATGATCATCACACCTTTAAAGAACAGACTGCCGCAGGTGGTGTCTTATCAAAATCCTTGATGACAGTAATCCGTGGCCGGGTGCTTAATGGGCCGATGATAAATAATGCTATCTCAATCCCTAAACCCGATTATGCTTTGTGTAATCTCATCGAATTATAGCGACCTATGCGCTAACGAAAATTATAGTGTGGTAGGCCTTATACACGAACATACACACCCTGACACACATGCACAACATACACACATATACATACAAATATATAGACACACATACTCACACACACACCACGCACACACACCCACACACACACACACACAATACACACTCACATTATTATGATATGCAGTGACGAGCGTGCAAAGAAACATTTAGTTCCTGGTGGTGCATGTACTTGATGGGGAGACGCGGTTCTGTCGCCATGACAACAAACCGGACCGTTAATCACGTTCCTCCACTTCAAAAAGTGGGAAGCGAAACCCTGTAATGAGAAGACATTCACCCTTCATTACCATCCCCAGAAACATTATACAAAATAAACTGAGGCAAATATATATATATATATATATATATATATATATATATAATGTGTGATGGTCATTTCTACAGTTTAAAGACAGTTTGATCAAAAAAAAAAAAACAGAAAAGAGAACACATATACAATATATACGTACATTGAGAGAGATTGACCAAGGCACACATTATATTTTGACTGAAGCCTTCGGATTTTGCCTCATTCTTGACAAAAGACTGATTTTACAGCATAAACTGTTCCCAGACCAACGGGGGAGTTTTGCGATGACGTCATCATCACTAACAGTCAAATTCGTATGATCAGTTGTTCGGTGGAAATGTAGAGTCAGCTGTTTGTATTCGTGACTGAATCACTTCATAACTCCATGACTCTTTTAAGTCCAGTTTTCGCGAAACATTTTAAAGTTTCTCTCTGCTTGACTGTTACAATCCTTGCGAAAGTTAATTCAAACAGATTAAAGTTTTCCTATAACACCCATAAGTTGCCTATCAGTCCCTTCCTCAAATCCCTCCAGTTGTGCCTTCAAAACACACTTAACAAGCATGTTTTCGGTTACAGTTCATTATTCCGAAGGTTCGTTAATCTGAAAATGAAATAAGGTTTGTAATTCCGGTGGTGCGCACCTTCTTTCCGTTTTCTGATTTACGATCCCTATTTCATTTTCGGATTAACAAACATTTAGTCATAGGGAATTAGTGTGTTTCGGAACAACGAACCTTATTTCACTTTTGGATTAACGAACCGTTGGCATAATAAACGTGACCAATATTTTCATATGTCCGACTGAAATCATTTCTCTTGATTAGTTTGCAATAATAAATTACAATGAGTCACGTTAAAAGATAAACACACATGCATAAACCCGTCGCTGTACCACGGCATAACATCTTAGACGGAAGAATATGAGTAGTGGTGATAACAAAATACACATAAATGATTTATTTTGCTATTCTCGTGAGCAGGGCCGTACATAATGCAGCCGTGGACATGAACTGCCCATTATTTTAATTTTCTTTATAACTGCACTTTAGATGGTACATACACGGTTAGTATAAAAGCTGTGTAGAGGTACACGCCCTGTGGAAAGTATCAGGGAAAACTATATATATGGAAAGCTGTTTTACCCCGATTGCCTTATTTCTATGCAGATTGATATGCTAAACGGTCACGGGTAATCCCGTTTAAACGGCTATTAGCGTAAGCCGCGGTTTCAGAGCATTGTTCAAGGCACATTAGTAATCTGTGCTGAAGAGGCTCCCCCCCCCCTCCACCCTTTCTTACTCAAGTCAAGACCACAGCAGCGGGACAAAATGTGTACTTGTACACTTACTTTACACACAACGCCATTAAAGGGATGGTACAGTTTTGGTGGAGATGAGAATTGGGCTTTTAACTTTTTGCAAGATACCAAGAAAACACTTATGATATAGTACAGAGCATGCCATTCTAAGTGGAATGCAAAGTTTATTTGATGAAAATCGGGTTTGGAATGACTGAAACATCCACAAAACAAAGTAAAACAAAGTGATCGCAATAAAGTGTGGGTCCCGCACTTTATTACAATCGCTCTTTTTTGGATATCTCGGCCATTTCAAAACCAATTTTCATCAAATAAACGTTGAATTCCACATAGAATTACATGCTCTTTCATATTTCATAAGAGGTTTTACATTATCTCACCAAAAAAATGTTAGAAACCTGAAATTAGGTCTCAGCGAAACTGTACGATCCCTTTAACAGTACAAGGCCGTTCTGTCATGATTGTTCCTTTGAACCTGAAGTGCTCCTGTTGAGACCCATTCAATGCCGAAGGCGTGGCGTCGATCTGATGAGGAGACTAATCCCGGCTGCTAACCGACTGGTCGCCTTTCTTCGTTGACACACGGGTACCTGAAATCCCTTGGCCAAACACGGGGAAGTTTAGAAAAAACCGACACACATTTACTTTGCACAGAAGGGGGTGAAAAAAGACCGAAAATCTAAATATTCATACATTATAAGACATTATTTGTTATGGAACTTAAAAGCACAGAAAACCTAGTTCTTGTCTGGTTTTAAAGCAAAACAACACTGCCAACAAGGATAAGACATAATCAGCTAAACAATGTGTATACTCCAATCATTTTGTCAAAAAATATGTAGTTCAGTGCGAAATCTACGTGGCATGTAAGCAGCGGCACAAACAAAACAAATCAATGATTATTATTTTCTTTTTCTTTTTTTGCGAAATCGAACATAATGATGAAAGTAAGACACATTGCAGTGTAGGAGTGGTTTAAAGGCCACCTCAACACAGCCATCTTGGCCACCCGAATGTGATATTAGTTACTTTTGAAGCTAAAAAAAAATAAAACATGTAATTAATATATATTATATTTTTTTTTTACTTTAAAAGCCAAAACTTCATTCCTCTGTGGTCATCAAGCTAATAATATAGATGGCTTCACAGCTAAATTAAAACATATGTTATAGACGAAATGTGCTACAAAGTATGGAGATGTGGTTTGAGTGGCCACCTTTAATATCCTCCGTACTCGAGAGGGAATGTAACGAGGCAAACGACAATCAGTGCATGCAATAAATAATCCATACCCGCTTTCGCAGTGTCTTTTCACCTGTCATTACCCGATGGGACATGAGTTAGAATGTTTCCAGTCATCGATGTTTCCTCATTCAAGTGAGTTAATGAAAAAAAAAAAATCTTTTAGATGCACAATGACAAGAGGTAGCATAAGCCCTCATCGTTGAGAGGAGGTAGGTTGGACATAAATCAAACAACACTGCACCGCATACCGGGCTTGGAACAGCCGGGGAGATGTCATTATTGCTAAATGTCATGACTAAACATCTCGTTTATCAAATGTTCTCCTGAAATTGAACAGCAAATTGCAGATACAAGGTGCAAGTCAAATGAATCCTGTATTGTATGTGGATGTTATAGAGAGAAAATGGTATACACGTTTGTGTTAAATAACATCCAAATAGTAAATATGACAGAAACGACATCATAAATTTTGTCATGTCGGACTCATTTTTTTAACTTTGCGCATTTTCACAAATACTACGAAGTTGAAAGAAAGAAAATGCAGATGTGCAGTTGCTGTGACAAATTGATTATCAACATCGTCACCCTATGTACAAATGTATATTGGTAAGATTGCAACTGCTGATCTACATAATCATTCTCAACAAGCATGTCAGAAAAAGGAACCAGAAGGATTAGAACGTGTCATCTATATAGGGCTTACTGCTTTCCGGGCAGCGACACAACCACCAGGCTATCTCCGGTTGCCGCCAGTGTCACAATGAACTTGGAGCAAATACTCAGGTCACGAAATTCCGACATTGTACGTTGAGTAGTCTAAGGCAGACAAGGCTTATTGAATGAAAGAAAGAAATAATTAAGAAAGAAAGAAATAATTAATGAAGAGAGTTGGAGATGTGCAACTACAGATTCCTTTTTCAATTGTCCCCCTCTGTACAAATGTCTATTTGTAAGATCCCAATTGCTGATCTACATTTTAAAAAAAATCTGCCATGACAAAGCCAATAAAGTTCTTTGGTACTTGTCTGCCTATTTGGTTTCATGATGCTGTATTCCTTCGTTCAGGGTCTGAAGCTTTCCATCAAACCTTGCACTAGTGGTTAGTTCTGCCCCCCCCCCCCCCACCAAAAAAAAAAAAAAAGAAGTAATATCAGACTATTGATTGGTAACTTTCGTGCAACAAACGTCTGTAAATGAAAAGAAAAAACAACAGTGTGGAAAGAGAGACTGCAGCCATCACGAACAATGCAAGACATTGCACGCTGTAAACACTTTGTGACTTGTGGGGATTATGTCCCCTGGATCTTTATGTTTTCAGGATCTATAAAATGAGCACACCAAGTAAGTTCCAGCAGCTGCCAGAGAACGATTCAGAATGGAAAAAGGTCAAAGACCCGAATACTTTTTGAGAATGCAAAGCGAAGTGGTGAAGTGGGCAAACTCTCTTTGAAAGTCGGGCAAACACGATAACTTTTCCTTCACTATCACTCCACTTCGCCAGTTCTGGAGCCCATAAGACGTGAAGGTTACTCATGGAGTGTACAACGTCTGCTGTCCCACGACTTGGACAATACCTCACCTAATGAGCGCTTTGGCTCTTTGCGAGTCCGAGAATGAACCCCTTTGTTAAGAAGATACACTGCAGAATACAGAATAAGGAAAACAACTTTGCAAATCAATAAGAGGGAATCTGCATTCGCGCGACCGGTAACTTCGCACAGTGGGATTCTGGGAAGAGAATTCTTCGACGGTGCTGTGGGAAGAGTGGCTTTTGTCTACCTTGTTGAAACACAGACGCTCTTGTTGAGGAATGGAGTGCGTGTGACAATATAGGTAGCGGATAGAAAATGACTCAACGGATTCACCTGTCTGATGGCAAAATTTATCAAGGGTACTCGAAAGCAGCCTAGGAGAGCAAGACAACCATGATATTTACAGCTTTGGTGAATAATCACAGCACACACATAGATGTATATTTGTATGAATATATCATTATAGATAAACAATATCATAATTATGAATAATGTATAGTGTATTATGTGTGTATAGTTATGTGTTTGCACGAACTCACCATGGAGTAACATTCCCTTCCTATGTTGTTGCAGTTCTAAAAGCAATTTTTATAAACTCTTTCGAAGAAAAAAAAGTATCATTAAAAAAGTATACATTCTTCTCATTTCGTGATCCTAACATATCCCGTCTCACCCCTTAACTATGATTCGGCTCATATGACATACGAGTTCCTTGAAGACTGTGTCACGAAATATAATCCAGCGACAGCTTTTCTTCACCACTGACCTTGCGAGAGGGAGAGAACGGAATCAGTATTCGGCTATAGAGGTCGCCCTACATGTCTCTTCTCTCCGTATGAAGCCCAGGGTTGGTGACGAGTTATTCTGCCAACGGAGAGACCATTCAACCGCATCGCAGCCAGAGAGCAGAGAGGCCGACTCGTCAGTGTCGCTACTCCAGTCTCCAGCACAATGTAAAGTCACCTGTATTCAGAGCACTTCAACTGGCCTATCTTTAGCTGGAGGACGCCTCTCTTCGATGTGTTGGCCTGCGCGCCATCCGGACGAGCATCATTTCTACAACGCTGATGGTTGACCGAAACTCATCTCATATCTTGACGCCAAATTTCAGCCGGCGGATTGCACCCGACGCAATTTTACAGTGGACGTCGTTTTTTCGATTCAGTGCGTGAGCACAGAGTAAATCAATTATACCTGATTTTCTCTGCATGTCTGTAAAACTTCTCTAAGCTGAGACATTCATTCATGTTCGCATACTTCAAACATTCCCCTCTTCAGAGACAAGTTTGGACGAACAGACTGCGAGCATTTATCAAATGTTTACTGACCCACAAGGAGCCAAAGTCTCGATAGCCACTGCTAAGAAAAAACGACCTACTCCCAAAAGAAAGACGGAGTGAGATCGCGGCCTTTGTCAGTGGAAGAGTATATTTAAACAAGCACGTCTGAAGGAACCACAGATATCTGGAAACCATTATTTTCCTTCTTGGAGTGTCTCTCGGTTTCTCGAGTATAAGAGGGATTTAGTGTACAGGTAGACATTGTGCCACCGGGACTGATAATAAAGGCTTACGGACGGCATAGAAATGGCGTATATTGTGTTCGCGAGGGGTGATCAATAGTTAACATGAGCCTAGGCATCATCGGTTTTTGACGTGGAGGCTAGAATAGGGTCACACCCCATAATGACGTCATAACACACCTGCAAATATTATACCCTCGTATCATCTTTGACTCTTTGGAGCTGATCGTTCTCCATTAAATCAACCATAGGTCCTAATAATGGTGTATCATATCTGCACGACTATTGAACTGCGAAAACATCTAACCATAAAGGATTTTCTTTTTAACTCTGCAATTTCAGCACCCGGTTACTTAGCTTATTTCACGGAAATACCATCATCTGAGTTTGTAGAGACGGAGCCTCACCTGGGAGACTCGGACAGCCGAAATAGAGTGGATTTGTCGAATTTCATGCTTCCTGAGCAAACCTTCTTTGAGGCAGGAGCTGCTATCCCACGGCGGTTATCGTGTGCATCACATGAGCTTGTTGGTGGGCCACTGACCTGACGTGACTCTTTTGTGAGTCGCATCGTAGACGCTTAATGACAGGTAACAGTGCTAACAGTTTGGGTAAATATCGTAAGAATTACCTCCCTACAAAACCTTCCTTGGATTGCTATACGCCGAAAAGTGTACACAGCGAAACTGGCTCAATTACGTTAACTCCACTAACGACTCCTGGACGATTTCATTTTGACATTATAAGGACATTCCTCCAAGAGGACATTTTCTTTCAGTCTTTTAGGATTTGAAGAGGATTTCTTTTATTTCGTGCAGCTATTGCTGTCGTTAATCTCCACCGATTATTAAACGCAAAGGTCGATCTAAGGACGCACAAGAGAAAGAAAATCCACATGACCTGGATTTCTGTATTCAGCGAGAGCATGTCGTGCATCGACCTTAAAATAAGTCAAACATGATACCACCTTCGCCCGCCTCCGTGAAGCTGGATTCTTGGCGGTTAGCGTGGTAGGTAACGAATTGATAGGCACCCCGTGAATCTTACGCGACCTTGGACAAGACAAGTGAATGATTCTGAAAGGAAAGGACAAAAAGAACCAATATTGTCTTCTCGGCTGGTGGTATCGCTTTGGGTTTATCCAAAGTACAATTCAGCCTATTGTATGGGAGACCCTTACCCCCCTTTTCTTTCTTTTCTTTTTCTTTGTTCGTCGAGAGCTCTCGATTCTTCCAATGCCTCCCGGCTGGTCATTTATCTCCAACACAACCGCAGAACATTAAACAGTCATAGCATTGTGCGAGTTCTCAATGGCACATCCTTCTCCATACCATTAGCAAAGACCAACTGACTTGCCTCTTGTCGCGTAAAGTCCACAAGTTCAGAGTAATATTTCTCGTCTGACAATCCCCGCCTCTTTTCTCCTCTTTCTATATGTGTCTGGAGTAGTTTGGAAGGAACGACGGCACCCGCCGACATTTAGCGGACGTCCGCCCGAAGAGAAACGGTGACCCGGGAGACCCAATAATCGTGCAATATCAAGTTTTTATAGTCCGCCTGTCGCCCGTTCGTCTCGGGCTTTGTTCGACTCGCATGCCTCCGCGACCCAAACCCGCTTTTTTGGGGGAAGAAGAATAAGAAAGGAAAAACAGAATCACGATTTTGGGGCCAAGAAATCACATCCTGCGGGGCACGAATGATCCCCAGATGAACAGTTTATTCTCTCCGTGAGCACATTTTGGAACATTCTGAGCTGCCTCACATTCCCCAACCCACCCCCTTCCATTCCCTGACTGATCGTTCGATTTTTGACGCAGAACCCGGCTCCTTCCACGGTTGACACACTTATTGTATCCGGTGGCACCTATCACGATGGATTTATCGCACTTGGATAAGTGATTGATGTTATTTTCATCAGGAGTATCAACTTTCTTTTCTCTGTTCTTTTAAGATCATCCCGCTGGCTTATTTTCTACGGCTCTTAGGACTGCAGCGGATGTATAGAAGACTATACAGTGACGGAACAGTTATTGAGATGTAGGACATTTGCTACGATTTCCTTTTCTTTTCAATTCGATGCCATTCCGCGTTCTCTGCCAAATCTACCACACATGGCCTAGCTTGTCTTGAGATTAGCACAAGGGGAGTAATGTTATCGATTCTCTGGGTTTTGCAGCTGTATATAACATCACCCAGCGCAGCCTCGGTCTATAGGAAAGGACCTTTAAAGATGTCAACAAAAGGAACCGCTTCAATAGAAGGTTAAAGGCGTAAATCGAAGACGGCAAATATCCGCAGGTGAACTTTACATTATACGAAAATAGCAGCACACTGTCTGCCGCTCACCACGGAGGAACCTCAACGCGATATTCCTGTTAACAGACAGGTAACACTACCTGGATTTACCCGTACGGGAAGCCGGTATCACATGTTGTGTAGCTTTTTTCCTTAACTTCAATACTACAAGCAGGTATATTTTCATATGGTCATTTAAGCGATGTATAATAACGGAAGGCGGCATTCCATGTGATCGCACACGCAAACTTTACCCTCTGCTACTGTGGATGTTTTGTGACCACAGTGACCAATGAGTTGATGACCCTTTTCTGTGACCAATCCGAGGACGCATTTTGTACGACATACATATCTGCACATCTTACCAACGTCGTGGGTGATCCACTTTTCCGGGTCTAAATGCACGAGAACTCCAAGATGACGTCACGTAATATACGTCACCGTAGCAACGGGACAGTCGGCATGATTCCCGAGTGCAAGATCGCTCTGCTGGGTAGTCCCGGAGTCGGGAAATCAGGTGAGATAATCATAAACATTTAAATATGTATACGTGTGTGTCTATGTGTCTGTGTCTGTCTGTTTGTCCGAGTCTGCCTGAGTCTGTTTGTCTGTCCGTCTGTCTTTCTGTGTCGATGTATGTGGGCCAGGGCCTGATAGCTGATATTAAGTAAGCAAACAGACGGGCATTCAAAGAACCATGACGAGGACACTCATTGTCACATGAACACACAGACACACAAAGTACACACAGACGCGGACACACACACACACACACACACAAACACCACAGGATTTCCCAGCAAAATGTGGTAACAGCAGAAATGAGGCATCACTGCTGAAAGTAAAGTTTAATTTATTTTCATTTTGTATTGACTTCATTAGAAATCATTGTATCAATTATCAATTATCAATTATCAAATGAAAGAAGATGAAGGAAACACATTTTGTATTCTCCCACTCCTTTTCTGCAGCAGGGAACGATGAAAATCTAGGAAGGGTGGAATAAATGTTATTCATCACACATCAAAATCGAATTCATGAAAGTTCTGTGATTTGTTGAGAGCCAGAAGGTGTTGATACCCCCCAAAAATAGTCTATATATGGGACATTTACACCTTTCTGCCTCTGAACCGATTAGGGTCTTGTTTGTGTAACGTTGTATGGTAGCAACACGATCAAGCAGACGTGATGTAGCATTAAACCATGAATGTCGTTGAGCTGCTGTTACAAACGACCTAGTCACATGAGTTATATTTCTGTGATCAGACCTTTCGACTGCAGGCGTATGACGGGGTGCACGTGTTAATGACTACTCGTGTGTACAGGATGTGACACGCGGATTTATTTTGACACACTTGATGTATGTCCACCATCGTTTATCATTGCAACCAAAACAGCAGCGCGCTACAAAAATAACCAGGACGTGACAACTCAATGCTTTTCTCTAATAGCTTTCTCTTTCTGTTTCTCCCACACTCCACCACACAAGTACAAATTCACATACGAACATACGCACACGCACGCACACACACACACACACACATACACACATACACCGCACAACATACACGCACATACGCAAATTAAACCCTGCATGGCGTTATAACTGACTTGTAAATACACGTGTTTACATTGTAATACCACTTCGTATTAGTAATTAGCTGTACAGCATGCACAAAGATTATTGTGGATGTTTTCTACCTGTTCATTACATTTATTATGTCCATTCAGTACCCCCAGAATATGAGGCCATAATTTCTTTCTTTTTATTTTTGCTACCATATAGATTTTTTTCTGTATTTCCATGGTCCTAACCCTGCACATGGCTGGCATATAGGAGAATATACAACGCTGACTGAGTGTCGTATTCCACATAGGAATGAAATTTCATCTTGAGGATTTTTGAGAATACAATTCCGTATTTTCATGATTATCAAGTATGGTTTAAAAGACGACTTCTAGTCGTTAAGTATAAAAAGTATAAAGCGTGTCATTAATGAGTACCATTTACAGTTACATAATTATTGCGTGTTGTGACACCATGCTGGATGAGTTATGAATTAAGAGCGTTACCATGGGGATACTGTTGTATACCATCTACAGTTTCGGAGGAGGAAACTGACTCTGCAAGCAGCGATGCGTTACATTCAATTCAATTCAAATTTTATTTCACTTTCCGAAAAGAACATAGACATTTCACTTTCCTTGGTAACAGAGAATAAAGGTTGCATAAGCAAAACAAAGTAAACTGAGAAGAATATAATTGTGGAACCTTGTAGTAATAATACGTTGTCATGAGAACTGAAGTGATAAAGACCCATTATACATGCCCATTACATCTTCATATCAAAGTGTGCAGTGACAATCTGACACCAAAGTATCACACTCACAACGCACACACACACGCTCACACATGTGCACTCCTCACATGCAAGCAAAGTGACTAACACAGAAACGCACACGCTTTTACACACCAAGAAGACAGTATAGGAAGGCGCAGTGCAACTTGGCAAAAAAAAAAAGAAGAAGAAGAAGAAAGAAAGAAACAGATTAACATTACGATTAGGTTGTTTCCGGAGAGCCCAAAAATTGTTGTAACTTACAGTTTTCCATTGGCTCAAACATTATCTACGTTGCGTCCTTGAATCTGCATGTGCCATGATGCGGGTTTCACATCACGAGCAGCGTTTAGAGCATCAGTTACACTGTATTTTTATTTCTACGCTCGAGCAGCGATACTTTTCTACACATCAATTTGGCGCCGGAACAAAAGCTCAGAGACAGCAGGCGATATGTGAGTTGGGGGTCTTCGCTCAACGACTGATAACAAAACAAAATGCAAGGTGCAATTTGCTGCACGGTTAGAGACGGGGAGAATGGTGAGGCAGGGACGAGGTTCTACCACTCCTTTCTCCCTGCACCTGCTCACCTGAATTCCACGAACACGTAATGCGTTGTGTTCTGCATGAAAAGTTATAAAGGTGTTACACCACTCTTCTCTTGTTTGGGCAATGGGCAGGGGACCAATTAGCCCCTTGTACAATGACTTATTTTCCTGGCTGAAAAGAACAAGAGTTACACAGCAGGACTGCAGGGCTTCTCGCATGCTTTCCTTTTTGAAGGCTCCCTCCCCCTCGCTCTCTTTATTTCACACTAATACACAACGACAAAAACAGCGCAATTATATCCTTTTATTGGCAGAAACAGTTTACTCCAGGTCATGTCGCTGGTCTTGGATGTGTTCGTACACGCCTCGTTTTTCTCATAGAAGTAACGAACAGGTCTCTTTACAGGAGTGACCATAACTCTCATTACATGCGTCCGTATATCAACAAACCCACGGATACAGACAGGTAGGTAACTTGCGATTGGCATCGAGCGCTCAAAAGCATCAAACTAATTTCGACATTTATACATTCACACGTTGATTGATAATACGCTCATATTTTATATGGAAACATGCATGCATGCATGCACAATGTGTACATAAACATTGGTACGTTTGGCTCTCCCGTCTCCCGGGTCTCACCAAGGCACTGGAGTTTTACGCCGTAAGACTTTATCAGAGGCAAGTCGAGATTGGATTTATCTCGGAACAGGCAAAAAGACCCCCCCCCCAAAAAAAAAAAAAAAAAAAAACAAAAACAAAAACAAAAACAAAAACAAAAACAAAAACAAAAACAAAAACAAAAACAAAAACAAAAACAAAACAAAACAAAACAAAACACAATTTTAAACGAAACAAGCAAAACTTTTATCCATGAATAATACTTGACTGATCTTAGTCTAGTCAGAGAGGGCAACCCTCTAATTGTAACACTTTACGGATTCTCTTTGAGTCTTATTGGCCATCGGTAACAGAGTCATCGCTTGAATTTGCTCTCGTCTTTGTCGCGAGATGAAATTGAACTGATTACCACAGCCTAGTTCCGTCGTCCAGTGAAGATTGAACGCAAGATATGATTGTCAGAAATAATGAGCTGCATGGGTTCAGTCTCGGCATGGTGTACTTTGTGTGACGAGAGCTTTGGAAGGAGGGTAATGAACTTGGTCAGTTGTCATTCGTGGGAAAAAATCTACGCGACAGCCATAAGTGTGTCGTAGCATTCTTCACTTTCTATTTAATGTTGTTTTGTTGCAAAATTAATCGTCGACAATGTTTTGTTTTTTTTAAGTTTAAGTCAGGCATCAGTTGAACAACTTTATTATTCACCCCATATAAGCAAAGCAACCTGTCATCTCAATATATGTTTGTTTGTTTGTTTGTTTTTTTCAATGATAGAATACATTCTAAAAACTGATATACCTCAAGGCGAGTCGTGAAAACGGAAAGCAATAGCACTACTAGTATCTGAAACCCCCGTATCTTGTAGAGGGAAGGGAGACTTCACCCATTTCTTGCTCCCCCCCCCCCCTTCTCTCTCCTAGATGATAGAAAGGTGTGCGGTTCTCATCTTGCGCTCGTCACCCTTTGTCAGCAAACAACAAACAGCCTTGCGTTTTGAATACAATAATGTACATGTATTACAATGTAACCCGGACAGACGTGCACCGCGCGTGTGACTCCAGTAAAACAGTAACGCCTCATCAGAGGAAAGGGTCCACCTAAGTCCATGTGTCCACGTGGACGCCAGCTCTTTTTGACGTATCCATGGAACGCCACTGTATTGGTATTACTTCAATCCATGCTTCCCAACCAGTGGGCCCTGAAGCTCCTTCAGGGGGGCCGCGATGTCGGCCAAAAATTAGGTAAAAAGATTCGTATTCGATCAAGCTAAAGGAGCTAAAGTGGGCCTCGAGGTAAAAAAAAAAGAAAAAAAGATGAGAATCGCGGGCTTAAGTGACTGCTATATTTTGTGTGATTCTCAAAGCTTTTGACCGATTTCGCAGAAATTACATATTAATACGTGTTTACTGAACTGATGCTATAGTGTGTCACATGCCACCGAAACATCTTCTTTTATATGAAGTATGCATCCCTTAAGCGATATTAGTATGTGAAGAATATTACTTGAACGTTGGTGTCTGGAGTGTTAAGGTCATTCTTGTAGACTTGAGAGAGCTGTATATAAATCTTGCTCACTTTGCAAACTTCGCCCGAAAACGCGTGAAAACATCGTAAACAATTTGTCGACTTTCGGAAAGGGTTTTATGTTATGACAGCTTATATCAAGGCTTTGTAGAATTCTTTTGATTGATGGCAACTTGATGCTGACATCATAACTTTGAGGAAAAAAGACAAACGAATTATGAAGTGATGAGAGACTGGTTATCGCCGATGGTAATGGAAAGGTCGTGTCAACTTTATGGGTGAGGGTGTTCGATTAAAGAGCTTGTAGTGATGTCTCGCATTACAAATATATTTTATTCATACACACACAGACACCACGCAGGCACACACACACACACATACACAAAATACATACATACATACATACATACATATATATACATAGTGCCTACAAAATCGTATTTATGATTTATAACATTATGTACCTGCAGCTCTGCAGGTGAGTATTAATCAGGTGATTTAATGAAGCACACGATTTGTAATTCAATTTTGAATTGCTTCCTTTTTTTCTTTTGGTATGAGTAATTATGAAGCGCTAGTTCTATTATACGTATATTTTATATGAAAATGGCAATGAATGAAAACAGCAACTCGCATAAAATAAGTTTGTCGTCCCCCTCTCATATTTTTATCAACTCTCGGGTCGTATATGGCCGAAGATAGTCTCCAACTTGTTCATCTTCTCAGAGCGAGGTTATGGATTGATGCGTGCGCGTCACTCATTCACAACGTGTGTGCAGATTGGCGGCATGCCTGCGTCCTCACTGCGACCCTGGTTCTCATCAGGTGTGCAGACCCCGTGTAGAGCCAGATGTTATTAGTAACCCAACGTGCAATTGAAGCAAAAAGGGAGCCAGTTTAGGGATGCCATAATCTCGACCAGGCCGTGCATACAGGCAGGGCAGGGCGGAGGAACTGTGTCGAAATGATTAGCGTTGCCGTCAATGTCAGTTCCACTCTCACATTCCCGTCAATTAGCACCCAGCCAACATCTGCCCATGTGCGCAGGGCTGAGGGATATCGCTGCTGCAGCATGAATATCTATGGACCTCAAAACTGCTGGTAAGATATTGGTAATAACGCAATGCAGTAACAAAAAAAGAAACAACAACAATAATATTATTTTGAACACATAAATTTACAAAAATTGGCAACACATTAAAAAGGCGAAACCCTGACGCATATATTTGTAATGAAATTCCGTCGAAGTTACTCATTGTTTTCAATAAAGCAATAATGTTTAGGAGAGGCCTACTTCTGTGGGGTTGCAGAATTGACCTAATTTGTCGCTGAAAGATTTTCGGCAGCCGTTCTTTGATTTCTTCGAGCCTTTGCACGAAACAAAATAAATCGGCAGTCATTCCTGAAGTGGGATCAAATCTGAAATGTAGAGTCAACATTTATTACAAAATTAACGCACCCTTTTATGTACCATTCAGCAATCATTTCATCACTACTGGTGCAAAGAAATAGTCCCGCTTTATCTTGCGACATTAGCTGCGTTTGAGGGTGACCTTTGAAGAGCGGTTCATTGTGTACGTGAAAATTTGTCCCGTTCGTTTACATACCGTGTTCTGAAATGCGTGATCCAAAAGACTGCCATAAAACTGTTGACGGAAGGCTTCCTTTTCAGTGATTAATGGGACGGCGTAGCAAGAAATGACAGCAGTCAGCCCCGACTTCCAAGTTCATCATCGTCAAAACAACAACAAATGTGTCATAAATGATAATATATGCGTTTATCTTATTGTAGGCAGATAACCTCACTATGGCTTTGTGTAGTCTTAACTCTGTATGTATGTGTGTGTGCGTGTGTGTGTGCTCTATACACGGGCCAGCGCATACCTCTCAAACGAAAGATGTATAAGATCTTGGTGATGGAAGTGGATTTCATGAACAGCTGTTTGAGACTTGTCGTGTATGATTGATTATGGAGTGAATGAAAGTGGACTAAGAGCACGATAGTCGAGAGTTAATAAGTGGAAGAATTTGTTCTCGTTCTCGTTATCATAATATTTATCTATTCATCAATTTTTTATTGTTTATCTATTTATTTATTCATTCATTCATTCATTAACTTATTTTTGCAGTCTCAAATTCCACTACATATATGATTAACTTGAGGACAATCATTACTAGTATGTCTTTTACTTTTCAGCAGAAAAATTGAATTTTAGTCATTTTGTGCGTGTGTGTGTGCACAAGCAATGGACAATTGTGAGTTGATGACATCATCTTCTCACTCATTTGCATATTCACTGATTGAAAATTGTTTTGCCACAATCTGCGAGTCTTCATTTTCATGATTTCATAACTTCCTCACTTTTTATTCGATTTTCACATTTTGATCAAATTTTAACTGAAATTTATGCTTGCAAGATTTTACTCTCCCTTTTCCGCGTTACTTTGAATAGGTCCGCGGACTTCGTCTTTTAAGCCGTCAGTGCTGTGGTGGTAGTATATGAGCTCATATAATCATGAGACATTGAAGTACTTCCTTGGTAGCCACATGAAATAATGATTCAAACAAGCAAAAAAAAAAAAGATCAACAACAATTGAAGAAGGAAATATTTTGTGTTCTGACTGCCTTCCTTGATGACTGATCGAGGCTGGGACAGTTCCGTTCAAGATTCTTGGTATCTGGATAGGTGATAGTGACACTTGTCTGTTCTTTGTTTACGTGAAAGTGAGGTACGGGTGGTAGACGTGATGAGCTCTGTGTGGTTTATTTCTTCATGCTGTCCATCGCGTCAAAAGTATGTTTGATGGCAGTTGAAGTAAGCTAACTCAAATTCAAAAAGATCTTGGTTCCTGCCCTGCAAGCTCATCAGAATCGAAGTCCTTCACCTCAAATAGTACGTAAGGATAGTCGTATACTTAAAATTGACTATTTGATTGTTCTTTATTCTTGGACACACTGTTCTGAAGGTCAAAGTGAGTACAAGGATTGTCATTTGTTTTCCTGCGGTCATAATATTCTTCACATCCTTCGGGGAATCATTTTCTTGAGACGATAAAATCTTGCGTCGTGGTTTATTGCCAACTCGTCAACATGGCAAAAAGGAATTTGAGGTTGCTGATTGATCCATTTTATCATGCTATGCGGTTTTCGATCCATTTTTTTTCTTCTTCATCATCAATTTCTGCACTTGTGCTGATCTGTTTTGCTTAGTTCATCCACTCGAAGCTCCGTCAGCAATATTTAGACCACTGCAACCACAGAGTTAAGTCATCCAAGCCTGAGGCAAGACTTTCGTCCAAAAGCAATGCCATTTTGAAATGCATAGCTGTCCTTACTGAGATAATCATATGCGGCCCATATCAATACTTAGGTTAACCCTATCATAGCCAAAGGGCAAGACCACTGTGTTCATAGTGAGATTCGGGGGCACAGTGGTCCGTTAATGGTTAAGAGGCTAGACCTTTATCCCTTAATTCATCCCCTCCTTTGCCTTTGGCCCAGTTACGTGACCTTTTCACTGAACTTTAAGGCTCACCTGGGGTGCCTTGCTATGACTGCTTGGCGCACTGCAGACAGAGGGGGCTTTCTGACACCTCCCTGGTATACAAACATGCTCGTTTGAAGAAAGATGTTGACGTTGCTGCAAGCAGCTCAAAATCACATCGCTGACGATCAGTACAAAGAAAAATATCGTCATATTTCTTCAATCCACTAATCACCTCATTATTTATTCATACACGCGCACACACCCACATATACCCACTACATAAATAAATTATGTATAGGTCTACTAACTATAAGATGAGATGTGTGTGTATAAATCAGTGTGTAAACATATATATTTACACATTATGTATATAAGTAGGCCTATATGATTTTAGTTGTACTTATCTACTGTTTAGTTTTAATAGTTCATGTATTTATTCTCATGCACCTGTCTTTATATTATATATTATACTTTATTTTTTTATTCACTTATCTGTCTATCTATATATATTTCAGGGCTATTACAGACATACATAATAAACGATAAAGTGCGAGCATATCGTGTCTTCGTGTGTGCGTGTGCGCGCGCGTTTTAAATCCGACTAGAGAGCGTGCCCATCAGTGCAAACGTTTTTCAACGTCGAAATTCACTCTGACGACTGTCTGTCGCGTGAGCTCCCATGACAGAGCAAGAACCGTTCTAGTTCGACTCCTTTTCTGAGAAACGTCCCATTGTAGTATGTACGCAGCGCAGCGATACAAATATATATCTTTTTGACAAGAGGATGTAAAGAGAAAAAAGGAAATATAGAACGAGGGAAAGATCCCAATGGGTTCAAATCTCCTCTGGATCTTTCTTAAATCGGCCGTATAGCACCTGTCAAATATCTTTCATCAAGTGCGCCGCAGCCTCCGCTATGTTGCGTTGTGTGTGTGTGTGTGTCTCGAAATACGGAGGAGCATTCAGACCAGCAATCCAAAATCATTACGTCCATCTGTTCGGGTTCGCAATTCTTAAAATGATCGGCCAACCCATCATGCGATCCTAAATGCCTTCCAAAAGTTAACTCTGATGAGGCGTACTTGATGATTTGTTTCTTGATAGAGAAAGAGAATGGTAATGCACCGTGTATGCATTTATACTCTTTTACTACATATGCCAATACACACACACACACACATAGACAACACACATACACAACACTCACACACACACACACACACACACACACTCACACACACACACACACACACACACACACATCTGTATATATATATTCACATATACAGAGAGTGCGGAAATTAGAGAGAAGAGAGAGATTATGGCGATAAATATAATATAGATAATCTCCGTAATGTTGGAGTATGAAAAGCTGGTATAAAAGAAGGTATGTTTGCTTTCCCGTAGCTCAAGTCGTCTTATTCAATCTAATCCTTGAGGTCTTAACGAAAAAAAAAAAGTCTGCTGGGTTGAAACGCGTCAATACGCTAAACACTCCTTCTTCCTTTGTGTGTTTCATGAGAACTACACTGTGTGACATAAACCCTGCGTGACGTCAAAGGTGACACCACCTGACGAAGTGTATACTAGGCTTTTACTCCATAGTCTCCATTTACCAGTTCCATTTCAGGCTTCCTTTAAGTACAATTCTACTCCAGTTTCATGTTGCCTTAAAGAGATGTAAGTAAAATCGTACTGTCAGAACGGTAGATGAAGCTCTTTTTTTTTTTGTCGGATAAGGTATGAATGATATGAACGGAAAGATATAAAAAAAATCTCATGGAACGTCAAGGTCATATGTTTTTACGAAACACTTATATTGATATCAACCACGTCATAATGCAAAATAGGGAAGTAATTTTGTTGGTACCACCTCACATGTCTTCCACTGGAAAGCCAAAATATCTTCATTGAAGTTATTTTATCTTTACCGATAAAAGTAATGTGATGACGAATAAACAAAAAAGGAACGCTTGTAACCTTCTCGTCAAGTTATTGTTGTTTCCTAGTAACCTACATCAATCGGTGTTTCAGGGGAAGGGGTTAGCGTGATTTTACTTTGGTCGAAATTATGACTTTTCAATACTTTTGCGGGTAAACAAATAGAAGAGATGATCCCTACTTTACATGATATGTGGATAGTATGAAATAATTTCAATGTTCTGTTAACTCTTCCTTGAATATGTTTGATGAAACGTGTGATATTCTTGTTTGTATTACTTCTAAACACTCGTCATCAAAATATATCTCAACTTGATGGTGGTGTGCGAGGATTGCACTTTAAATTCTCACTGTCGAACATTTCCTGTGTATGGATGAATGACGAGATATTGACATTCATAGTTACCAGTCACTTAATGTTCTTTCCTGTCATCCTGCCCTGAAATATAATTCACGGGGGATGGTCCCAAACCTCACGGGCGCCCCCGAGGGTCAGACTTGGATATAGCCGAAGCGAAGTGTTGACAAATAAATATCCGACACCTTTAACTCTTACTGGCTCTTAACTGGCTCTTAACTGCCTATTTTTTTTCCGTCCCATATAGTAAAACATCATTCTTCATGCTTTCTGGGGATTTTTTTTCGGTTCATTCACTCGCCCCCGGAGCGTTTTCGTTTCATGCCTTTAGAAAATGTGTCATTGTGACATTCCATTAGCCCGAAGAACGCAAACAAGTTTAGAAGCTGTTCTTCTCTCACCATCTAAAGCTCTCACCTTATAAGCCTACATTTGCGATTCAAAAAAAAAAAAAAGATCCAGGCAAGAATATAGCGACAACACTTTTGTTTGACAGACTCGCATGCCACTGTGCTGTTCAGCACCGGCTTCTGTTTGAAAGGAGAATATAAGATGCTGCCAAAGATGTAGCTGAATGAATGAAGGCAATTTTCTGCTTAACGCTAAAAGAGTTGCTCACCGGTGCTCACTGCTAGCAAACACTCATTCACAGTTCATCTTCTCGACTTACTTTTTAACACTTGTCCTTTTGTCGCACGCAATTCCTCATACAATGCATTGTGCTCAATTTCTCGTGAAATTTTCTGCTTATACTTTACTGAATAATACCCGCGAAGTGCTGGTATAGACACTTAAACAGCTCCAACTCCTGTGATATACTGGTCGGTATGTTTGATCTCTTCTTGAAGCGATAAACTGAAATGAACCTGTTTATCGTCTGTAAGGATGCTTTAAGTCAACCTGGTTTTTTTTTTGTTTGTTTTTTTTTTTTTGTTTTTTATTTTTTTTTTGGGGGGGTATATGTCATTTTGGTTTGGATTGGTTTTGTTATGCTTTGTCTTGTTTGGTTTTGTTTTTATGTTTGTTTTTTAAATGCTGTCAGCCGTGCTATGATTGGCAGTTTGGATTGACAATGGTCGCCGGACCGCAGAAAATGTTGGACCCTCTACAATGATCACGATCATCTAGAACCCATGTGTAACTGAAATAAGTGGGAGAAATATGGATACAAAATACCTGTCAATCACCAGTGATGTGATGGGGTGACTGTTAGCTGATTGTAAGTCACTTTAGCCCACCGCATACAAACAGTCTCAAATGTGAAGAACACACTTTCTCTGAGTCCCTGTCTATAGGAAAAAAAAGGAGAGAAAAAACCCAAACAAACTTTGTAATCACAAAGTCTGTCAGCTTTTTGCCTCTTGAGGCACAACGTGCAATTTGGGTCGAATCTACACGGTAAAGTGTGGTTCAGCGTATCATACTAATTTAGTGTCAACTAGTAGGGAGCATTAGTTTGTCTGATCTTACGACATTTTGTATTAAACAAAATGTCTAGATTTAGATGATAATTTGGGGTAAAGTTTATATAAAGTTTATATATCATAACAAGGTAAATCAAAAGTACATGAAAAAAAAATCTTGTCATAGTGAGCAGACCCCACAAGGCTTGGGGAGATGTTCGGAAGGTGCAAAATTTGATTTGATTTGATTTGATTTGATTTGATTTGATTTGATTTGATTTGATTTGATTTGATTTGATTTGATTTGATTTGATTTGATTTGATTTGATTTGATTTGATTTGATTTGATTTGATTTGATTTGATTTGATTTGATTTGATTTGATTTGATTTATTCTCTGTTAACACTTGACATCATTTACAATTCCTTTTTAGCAGTATAACCAAACATGATACTACACACTATTAGTTGATTTCTGATGATTTCCGCGTTTCTTAATGGTGGTCTTTTTGATGACTGTTTTGGGGGATTCTTACCCTGAAGTTCCGTTTTTGATATGAGATGATTCTAAGTTATTGTTAATCGACTTAGGTCTGTCTTGCTTATTCGTTGGTTAGAGTTAGTGGTAACACGTGCCTCGTCGTATTACGACTTCTCATCGTGTATTGGCGTGTGCGTTAAATATACCAATGAAATATGAAATGATTTATACACTGCGTGTTGTCGGCTAATATCACAGTGCAGCAGGCCTAACTCCTTCCATTACCATACCACGGTCGCGGTGAACAGTTACACATAGTTGGGTTGCTATAGAAACGGCACTGCATCCCACTGGCTAAATTGATTAATTTCATGATCCGTTCATGCAATGACCTATAACGGTCTCGAAGATCAATGCATGTTTGCGTATTGTCACTATAGTTCCGCCCGTGCTTCGGATAGTATCAACGCGCCCTTGATGGCTCGTGCTGTAACCTGTCACATCGTCACAAAACTTGCACCATTAATTTGATAGGTTTACCGTCCAAATGGTCTGCTGAAGAGGGGCGTAACACCCCGGTGGTTGCGTCCACCATCCTCCGTTTCTATGGTGACGTGCACGCTTTCACGTCGTAAGAGCAAACTCATGAAGATTATAGCTACGATTTATTATGTGCATGTCTTCGTGGTAAATGTGGGGGTGATTCTCCCTATTCATGTAGAATAATAATACAGTATACATGTATTATGCATGAGCATCCCCCCCCCCCCCACACGGGGGCCCCAATACTTACGCACATTCATAAACATACAACCACGGAGCTATGTAGCTCAATGCACACACAGCATATTGCACAATGTCACTCGTTGTCATATTCAGCAGTTGAGTTTTCGTCAATCTCAGCAGTTACGGTACTTAACAACTTGAATAATCTGAATATCTAAAACATCCTACATTTAATGATGTCAGATAAAAATCAATTACAAACAGTTTTTTCTCTGTGTTCTTTCTTTTTTCTGGCGACAATGTAAACAATGCCTTTTTTCTCACGCCCGAAATAACTGACAGTACATGCATGCATTGGCGAGTTATACTGTACAAAAGTATTGTGGAGGAGCAATAGCGACTCGTCCCATTCGCTGTCCTTGATTTGGTGCTAATCGACGCGAAGCCACTCCAGAAGGCTGTAATTCATTAACGAGCTCCTCCATCAAGAAACTTAACCGCTGCTCACCGAGTTGCATTGCGTAGTCAACATGTTATTATCGAAAGGCTATTCAGGGACCCATTTCATAAAAAGTTGATATGATAACAACTCTTGCTGGAATGTCAATTGTCATGGTAACAACAAGAATCCAGCTTCCAGATTGGCTGTTGCTATTGGAAGTTGCCATTCCAGCAAGAGTTGCTATCCTAACATCTTTTATGAAATGGGGATGTATTCCCTGATGTATTCCTTGCCCTGAGCTGCCAAGCAACTGAGATGATGCCTGTTGTTAGCTCTTCAAGTCGCACTTCAAACCAAGAGCAACGACCAGCTTTTTGTTTTATTTTTTGCTCTGATAGTTTCTGCTTGCTTTCTTGTGTTTTAAAAGCTGACCATAACGCAAAGCGGCAAAATGATTTAATTTTCCGCCCTTGGTTTGCCCTGAGTTCATCGCACTATGGACATAACATGACTGGTTTTCGTGCATGTGTTGGTGGCATGATGATATTGCTAGTTTACCCAAATGGCATTTTCACTGTATGGCCTTTGTCGTCATGTATGAGGACGACTACTGTTCCCTGCGAAATCAAGGGGGTTCTAATAAATCGCCTAGTACCTCCTTGGTGAAACTACCATTCTTCAAATTGTACTCCCAAAGTCTGTCGGCTTTTTGCCTCTTGGGGCAAAACTTTTGTCGTTACAGTCTTTATCTTTCTGAGTACTACGGACTCATGTTTGGAGTAAAACATGGTGGTATCCACAAAGGAGATATACGGTGTCGAGAAAGCGGCGGTGTAATGTAAGAAAATCACCTGCTTGTTTGCATTGCCAGGTTACCGACCGGGGAGAATAGGACACGTTTTGCACCCAGAACCTCGAGTGGTGCTGTGCACTGAGAAAAGGTCATCTTGAGTTTAAGTTTGCGGTATGAAATCAGATATAGTGGTAGCCTCAGTTTCAGACGGCAATAACAATGATTGTATTTCTCGTATCCAAGGAGGTAGTCGGGTCGTAAGCGGTTTTTTTTTTTCCCAAACCAGTCAATAGCCGTTCGAATCATCAATTTCTATCGTGCACAAAATCAGCAAAACCTTACTTACATGTCATATTCAGACGTACGTTCCACTTGAATTATTTTGATTATTGCACTGATTGGTTTGCATGGCGTCATTAGTGGCATAATTACCTTCTGCAAGAGTTTCACTTGGGGAACTATTGTAGCTTTTGATTACTGGAAAGACGACTGAAATTGCCGATCATTTTCACTTCGCCCTCTATGTATCAAGCTCGAAATTGAAGAACCTACAAACCTAATGGAAAATAGATATGTAATTTTGTGCGAATGGACAAAGAAAACATCCGTGATTAATTGCAAATGAAAAAGGGGGATTCACAGTGTGAAGGTAGTCAACATTTGGGACATTGTATGTGTGCTGAGACTGCAGAGAGACCAGTCTTTGGAGAGAAAACAAGGTAAACTTGTCATCGATTTTTTACAGATATGATTATTTTCTATGTGAAAAAAAGGAGAAAGAGTAGGCCTATAGGTTAAAGCTCGAGCGACATCTTAGTGAATTTTCTTCTTTTTTTTTGTGAGAGATCTTCCGCATAATATACGTAGTTTGTGAGTTGAAATCATGGCTATAACTGTATAAAGTTGTGTCTCGCTAAAGAATATCGGTTTTTCCGATGACGGCCAACTCACTCCCGCTACGGTTCTCCGAGTTAGTTCACTGACTAGTTTTGTAAGTTTGAAATCTTTATTAAAAGACTGATGCAGTAATTTCCAAAGCAACCTGTTCATTTAATATCGATCATTATGATGGTCATCCAGCAGTGGACAATAGGAATGAAGTCTTAGTCCGCTATCGTAGTGTTGAAGAAATTAACGTCATGCAGTCAGGGAGGTGGCACCTCCCTTGTGTCGTGTAGGACAGAGAATTAAGTGTTTCCAGAAATTGATGACTTAGCTGGCCTTTCTGTTGAATCACATACCTTCAGTTTTAGAATTTAACCAATGAAATGCCAATATGGCTGATGGAGGTTTTGAGAAAAATAAAAACCGAAAGCGGCAGCATGTATGCAAGGTGCAGATATTGCTTTATATCAGTGTGGACGTTGTATCATTTTTACGGTGCTTGTGTCCTGCTTGGTACTTTTTTTTCGCAAGACGCTTGGCAAAGATATCTGAATATTGCGCGATTCATCAAGTTGGTTAACAATACATTAATACTCGACGTTTAGCCATGCAGGTCCTGAAGAACACTTTGAAAGAGCCGTGTATGAAGATGTCGCTATCTCCTCACTAGTATGCGCTTAGGACATCACCTGATGAATTTAATTGGGTTCATATCTGCACGTGACCAAATAAGCATGCCGAGAGTTATATTACAGTTTGTTTTATTTTTTTTAATTGGATTTGATTTATTGGTTCCTGCATTATCATTGCACATGGAGATACATACACATGTTTATGCCATAAACATTAGTTGTTAACAAAGTAAGTTTCTTCATTGCCTTTACAATGTAAAACAAAACATATCAGTGATACAATTGATAAATACCGTTGAAGTTCTCATTATTGCTGGCTAGCCGTTGGTACTTTTTTTTTCATACGTTTGAATGATATTCAACAGAATGATATTCAAATTACTCGCATCATCGTTAACATCACATTGAATCTTGCGATGTTTACTCCCCCCCCCCCCCCCCCCCAAGATATCGCTGTTGTCGGCATGGTCGGGGTAACGGGTATAACTGTATAGCCAAAGGAGCACCATTCAAGAGCACCATTTAAAAGAGTTGAGATGTTCGAAAGCTTCCCAATTCACTGAAACACTGCCTGGGCAATATTTGTACAAAAGAAGGAAAAATCGAGTTCGCAAGAGTGAGCTAAAAGGCTCGTGAAACCCGAGATCGCATCTCGAGAACCAGACAAAAAGCAGAGGGGCGATTTCTCGTCAATCACCCAACTCAATCTCCGGTAAGGAATGAATCAAATATTGGATCTAAATGTCGACTCGCATGTCGCGACATACCGAACATGTCCCAAAAGTTAACCCTTCACATCTCAGTCTTTATCACAATAATCTTCCCCAACCCAACTTTTACATTTTGCCTAGTAAATCACGCGAGATTTATACTCTTTCATTATTTAAGGTTAGAAATGGGAATCAATTTCCAATTTGACGTGTCATAAAGTCTTCACATGGGTATTGTGATGAATAATATGTTCTCTCATGGTGTATAGCTCTTAATCTTCAGAAAAAAAAAGAGAAAAAGGGAAGAATTGGAAACATAAAAATTATGTTCTCTGTCTAGAACAATGACCAACTCATACTTGGACAAACTAGCATGATCCATATTTGCCAACTCCAAAATTTTTAGAGGGCTTTCATTAGTTTTTGTCCCCTATCACCCAAACAATATTATGTTAGAAGTTTCACATCTTCATTACACGTCCAGGAGTCTTTTTTTTTTCCACTCAGAACTTCATTGACACTCTTGGGCCACGGTATATCTCATTTGTAACTACAGTCCTGGTTATCAGAGGACATTGATGGTAATATACAGCATATTTTCCGACACTCCTTCAAAAAATATCGGATGTTGTACTGGAAACCAGACTGTATAGAGGCTGGTAAAGGTGAAGAGTGTGCAACCCAGACCTCGATCATTCCTAGCCTTTGTGGACGGTTTCCATGGATACCGATAAGCGAAGCCATTTCCATTCTTTGGATACGCCAACATGGTAGAAGGCGTCATTTTTGTTATATTCCCTTCATGCTGTACACATAGCAGTGAGATACAATACCTCTCTTTACACGCCGACTCGTGCGTATTCTGTGAAACCAGAAGCTGTTTGCTTCTATCGGTTCGGGATGTGTATAGTGGATTAAAGCACGTGCGAGTATGGACTTTGTCATCAGCATTGCACGAAAACCTGTGCTCCGTTTTAAAATTGACCTCAAATGCGTTATTAAATGCATCAAAATGAATAAATAGGAACACCGAGTTTTCCATGAAATCGAAGATAGAATAGGAGAAACAAAAAAACTGTGACATATTCAGACTTAACAATTTTACACTGAAAATTGATAATAATCACAGTTAGTTGCGCATGCAAATGAGCAAACCCATACTAATTGTGCATGAAATTAATGCATATGTTCACCAAATGTAAATAAAGAAAATACATTTTATCCAGAGCACATTCCAACTGAGTTGTGGAATATCAATGATAACAATACTAAAGAAAAGTTTCTGAATATCTTAACCAATATAATTGATTCATAATTTGTCTCCATAATGCGTGCGGGAATGTGAGAATTTTGTCTGTGTCTCGGATGGAGTAGAGTGGAGGATCGGGGTGGAGTATATCTTCAGAAATTTTGTCATACAGCTGAAGTAAGCCTACTGCCATCCGACGAGCCCAAATGGAGCAGATGACGAGGGAAATTGAGCGTCTATATCTCTTACGCGGGCCATGACTGTCTAGATATCATCGCGTCTAGCCCCTTTGCAATACCCGCCAATCTGAAGTTTAATTTTCTCGTGATGAACTCAGGAGAGAGAGGGAGCGAGGAAGAGGGAGGGGTAAAGTAGAAGGAAGATATAGAGATATACATACCGACGTACATACACACACACACACACACAAAATTATATACATTACGAGTAATACGTGCATTCATACTTGCATACTTACTAAATTAATACATACAAACATGCACACATACTCAATACGCGTATATATGATATATATATTTACACACACATACATATATATTATACATACACACACATTCGAAAATGGGAATGTTTGCGTTTGTCAGTTTCCTCCATAAATACAATTAAAACATCAGTATGCCATTTGAAAATGCCCAGTAAACGGTAATGCGTGTATAATCGCACGTACTTTCTGTTTTCAGTTGTAAGCCATTTCAAATAAACGATTTTGTTCTAGTTTTATCAAACATTTTACAGTATATATGCCATGTATGTGAACTACCTTTACTAGGTACTAGTATATTGTTTATCGGTTAATAAAGTCCCATTGTTTTCACATTTTCCTTTTCACTAGCTCTGACGGTCAAATTCATAACGAGGCGATTCATCAACGAGTACGACCCTACACTGGGTAAGTGGAAAAATTTTCTATCATATACCAGGAACATAATTATGATTTTATGCTCATAAACTTTATGCTTATATATATGTATGTATGCATATATGTACTAGTAAGCAGTCCTATGTTGTTTCAACACCTCTTTAGTTTTTACCTTTACGTTGGATGTCGTCAGTGTAAGCTTGGTGAAATAGAATACCAGCAAGCCACGTCTGTGAATGCAGTGGCCCACATTCATTCTTTCGCTAACATAATTATATGCAAATGTGCAAACGCTTTCCTTCTTTGCAATGACTTGATAACTCTCGTATCAAGGAAATATATTTAGGCCTATGCTTATTTATTTTTTCATTTTGGTCTTTCTATCGTGGCATTAGTGAAACAGTGTTTATTACCCATCCACTTGCAGAAGAAGAATCATTAACATCTCTAACATCTTGCGCGCGCGCGCGCACACACACACATACACACACACACACACACACAACACACGCCAAGAAATCTTTGCCACGCAATGTTCACCATCCCGTTCTCCACGATGACGGAATGTTCGTATTGCGCATGTGCTGAGGAAAATTGGAAAACAAATTCATAAATCAAAATGTAAACTGATCTCGCCATTACAAACATCCGTCAATTACAATAAAGTGACTCCTCATTCATAGAGATATACAAGGCGATGTGTTACAAAGGGTCTTCGGCTCCAAGATTGTATGTGGAAGAGGAAGTTGATACACGTAAGAAATGCATGCTGATTGCCCAGATTCGTCTGTCTACATGCTTGAAAAGCGCGCCCCGTCAACGGCAATGCTTTTTACCGCTCAAATTCGCATCAAATTGTCTTCTATCATCCCCCTTGTCATGCGGGTAGCATTTGACGTGAGGAGGATCATATCGCACTATATGACTTTTTTTTTTTTTGCTCTCGTGGTCGACGAACGAACTTGCACGTGCGTGACGACTCAGAATTTACGACATTTCGCATTAAAGAAAGCAACCAGTCTGTGGTGCTAAAACAAGCAGTATCATGTGCTTAAAATACAAAATGTCATGTACTTGAACATTTGCCAACTGTCGATCACTGAAAATGTTTATTGAATATACCAGGGAAAACAAACATGACGCTGGAATATTCCGGTGTCGCAAAGGTGGTAGAAGGAGCACGCTATGATACTCAAACTGTAGACAAGACAGTAAGTGACATAAATTACTTCCTCACACAGACAGCTGTCGCCTCACGATCGAGTTGGATTAACGTATCGTTCTAAAGGTTTCTTCGTCTTTGCAAAGGACAGAATTCGATGCAGCATATTTGATTCCATTAAAGTGTTGCAAACCGAGTCCTTACCAATGATTGATTAACAAAGAACAACTGAGAAAAGTGTTTAAGGACGAGAAGTACACAGAAGAACAAAGCACGTCAATGATTCAAGAACATATACCATGCCATGAACTTCTGATTTTTCTTTCTTGTAACCGTAGAAATTCAGTTGTATTTCTGTATAATATTTGTATTTTATATACATTGATATTACGCTTGTCCTGATCGAATTGCCAAAAAAAAAATTGTCCTCCTCCCATCGATAAGAGATCAATCTTACCCTGAATCCTCGGAAGAGCTGGGTGTTTAGCCCGTATAAATGAGTTTTGCGGCCTTTGTATGACGCGACGGACAAGAACTTTTTCTCTACCTGTCACGCGCAATCTATCCGTCTCCTTAAAGATACCATACGGAAGAATCTCTGGAATTTGCGGAATGCCAATCCGTGTTGGAATAGTAAATGCTCACTGTTGAACCCAAGTTACAAGTCGGTCCCCGTTACACATCTGACAGCGTTTCCTGCCATCGTTTATATGAATATTTGTGAAATTGTCATTCAGACCCGGATACATTAGCGCGGAATGCTGGTTTGATGTGCTCATGCGACGTCTATAATTCTGACCGCCGTCTGGAAAGAAATCGGATTTCGAATGCCTAATGTAATCACTTATGACTTAGCGACATAAACCTTCTCCGATTTCTCGCAACCTTTAAAAGCGGAGTACGTGATGCATATAGGACGTTGTGGTGTATTCTGTGTGATATTACGTGATGGCATTACGAATGTAGTTTGAAACAGATCGGTTAATAACGTTGCACGATCTCTTTCAGTTGAGCTATAGCTGTTTAATCACGTGACAATTTATTATTAAACTCTTTGTATGCATGTCACCGGCAAACTAGCTTGTAGAATATCAGTGGTGGTTTTGAGTGCACGTCACGAGTTCGACCCCCGCGAGTCATACAGCCCACGAGTTATACAACCCATGAGCTAGACATTAAGTGAACAAGGCCCACGAGCTCGACATCAATGAAAATAGACTCACGAGCTGCACGATTCAAGAGTTAGAAACTAGACAATTAATGCCCTTTCGCTCCGACACAAGGCAAAAAAGGGTCAACGAGCTCGATCACATTACATTACATTACATTACGTGTCTAAAAGTATGTAGTGTCGAGCTCGTAGGCCTTTTGCCTTAGGGTCCAGCTTGTGGGCCTTATTTGCCTATAATTGCCTAGCTCATGGGCCTGTTTTACATAGCTGCTAGCTGGTAAAACTGCTAGCTGGTGGGCCAATTTTACGTGGTAGGTAGCTCATCCTGCTCATGGGCTGTATGACTCGTTGACCTTTTTCCAGTGTCTAACTCGTGGGCTGTGGGACTCGTGGGTGTCGAGCTCGTGAGATGACCCCGATGGTTTTTAGGGATGGCGAATGAGTACGTAGCTGAAGAGTTCGGATCACCTTTCATGGGAAGACGAAAAGCTGAGGAAGTTCTCATAAATATCTTTTTTTTTTTTAAGATCCTGTATCTTCAAGAGGACGAGAACCTTTGAAAATGAAGACGCATCATAAAACACAGCTACTGCAAATTTTCTTTTGTATGGACATAATGTGTGTATGTGAGTGTGTTCGTAAGTGTGTGTGTGTGCGTGCGTGCGTGTGTGAATGTTTGTCTGTGTGTGTGTATGTGAACATCTCTGTCTGAATTTTTAGGGAAAGTGTGCCTATACAAGTGGATGGGAAAGAGATCGAGAGCGAGAGGGGAGAGGGAAGGGAGAGAGTGAGGAGGGGAGGAGGGTAGGGGAGAGGAAAGGTGGTATCAAAATGTCGCGATTGCGATGAAATTGAATCTAATGAGCCCAGAATAGCCTACGTCGTTCTGTGAGGACAAATTTTTGAGAAAAAAAAAATAACATGGTGGCGGGGAAAATGTTAGATGATGATGATGACAAGTTATTACATTCAATCATTAGTTTGCGTTTCGTTTTTTAATATTTATTTCTGATTGCATTCGTTTCATTTGAATAAGTTGTGTACATATGTATATTTGCTCCTTTAGCAAATGTCAAAAGCTTTTATTTTTCAAAAGTCTCCCAGCGTGCGCAAAATGTTGTCTGTATAATTAATTTTTGTTACCTTTATTCCAGATTCTTATATTTAGGCATCGAAATGTATTGTGCGTTGGAAATAATTGGAAAAAAAGGAAAGAAAAGACTTTCACTTTATTTACATGCTAGCAGAATATTGAAGTTCGATGAAAGTTGTCTAGGACTTCGATGGCCGACATCAGATTTCATAGTTGCCATTATGTTAATGACGCGTCCTATAGCCTGTCCTGGTCCGCAAGGCATAAATGTGGTGCAAGTCACGAGACCGACACCCGCAAGTCATACAGCCCACGAGTCATACAGCTCACGAGTCATACAGCCAATGAGTTCGACACTAAGCTAACAATTTAGGCCCACGAGACTGACACATTAAGCCCCGTGTTGTATCTGTCGAACTCGTGGGCTGTTTTTACCTAGTGTCGAACTCATGGGCTTTATTTGCCTCGTGTCGAACTCATGGGCTGTATGACTCGTGAGCTGTATGACTCATGGACCTGTTTTCAATGTCGAGCTCGCGGGTGTCGGTCTCGTGGGATGACCCCATTGATATCATCATAGTTATGAGTAGATGTCACCAATTGGTTTGATTGTGGTTTTTGTCCTCTCTCTCTCTCTCTCTCTCTCGAAGTGGCAATTGTTTGAATTCTTTGTCTTTTTAAAATAATGTGCTGGAATGATTATTACAGTATCGTTAACTGCATGTCGTGAATTAAAGCAAAGTGTTCTAAAGTTGCTAACTGCGATTCTGATTATTTGCCTTTCTGAGTTGTCACTCATTTCCCCGGTCGTCCTTACCATCAGCTCGGCGAACATTCTCACACTGCCTTCAGAAGCTTCCTCGGCGAATAAAAACAAGTCAGGGCACACAGTCCTGACCAGGTAGCAAACCAGCGCAGTCCTAAACTATGCTTTTCGTAACCTTAATGCGCCTTGACTGCCAGCCAGGGGGAAGATGACCTCTTCCAGCGACCTCTTTGTTGTCGCTGGGATCCATGTTAACTGTTATTGTTGCCAGTATGGCAGATGAAGTCATACCTCACTGCGCCGACATTCAATCAACGCGTGACACTATTATTACACCCAATTCCAGTCCTGGTTGTGACGTGAATCGCTCAAATGTCATGGTTGAAGAAATCAAGAGTATTAAGAGTCAGTAGATGGAGAGCCTATTGGAGGGAAAACAACGAATCCCAGTGCGTCGTGTCCGTGTGCCTGGTAACATCATAGCCCGGTACAGCGGCGATGTGATGGAATCTCCGCGGCAGATGGGGGAAACATGCGTCAACTTCGTGTAGACCCACTGTTAAACTCTTCAATCACCACTGGTGAATCGCTGCGTCTCATGGTAATGGTTAGTGTGGGTTAACAAGCTAAAAAGCCGTTTGCCTCTTGGGACTCCTCTTATTATGTATACATATTATATGTATATATATATAAATATATATATATATATATATATATATATATATATATATATATATATATATATATATATATATATATATATTCATTATCATTGTGTCTATTGATTCTCTCTCTCTCTCTCTCTCTCATTTCTTACACTATAGCATAGGATAATCCAATGAATTTTATATATAAACACTCATCCTGACATAAAGATAGTTTCTTTGTCCAGTTTTGCGCAGCTCCATGTCACACACGCGACACATGACATTATATCTCATGCTTCGAAAAAGATATATAATGTTTATAATATATATATATATATATATATATATATATATATATATATATATCCGTGACAGAGAAAAAGAGAAAAGAAGACAGAGAACGATGCAACGCAGTCACTTAAGTTAAAAAACACGGAGAATCAAAATCCATGACGTATGAGAAAGCCAATGACTTTCGATATTCCATAGGGTCGAACCGCAATCAATATCAACCTACTCTAGACTGTAAAAGACTTGAACTAGTTCTGTTATTGAGAAACGGTGGAACAAATCATTTAGGACTGGAACAAGCATGCAATTTCATGAAATGAATTTGATTAACTCATTTTACGATAACGTCATGTTGTGCGGTAAACTAGTTTTCTCCCCCCGCTTTCCCAACACATATACACACAGAAACACATACAATATGACGCAACAAAACACACTCAAAGTCACACACGCACACACACACACACACACACACACACACACACACACACACACACACACACACATCGTACACACGCACCTACGCAATGATACTTAGAAAGGGTATAGTTCGAACGAAAAGGAGATATTGGTGTGCGACGCAAGCTTTGCTTTACCACCCGCCGCTTCCATTTAAGGAGAATTTTCGTCACCATGTGATGATCTAGGTTATCCAATGTCAGTAGCAGCGGGAAAGTAAGAGGATTGGGTGGGGGTTCTTGACGTGAGAAAATCCGGTACAAGGAAGGGAAAGAGAACATGAAAACAAAGAAAATATTAAAGCAAAAAGAGGACTTAAGAATAAAGAAACAATGACATCGGACGAGAAGAAAGAAAGAGATAATTGCGTAGTAAGATAAGTAGGAGGAATTTGGATAGAAGAGAGAGTGTAGATACAGAGGGCGAGGTGTGGGGGAAAACAGAAAAAATAGACAATAGGCAGATGTATAAAGTGTAATACTGAATAAATAGAATGTCATAAAGTGCCTGTGTGCACGTGGTAAAAGGAGAAAGGGTGTTACAGAGAATCAGAAGGGACAACACACGCTACGATGTGAAAAAATGCGAGCAATAGACATTGGAGAGGGACAAATAGGAGAGTAGTGAAGTGGATGACCACGTGATGAAGAGCGACAGAAAAGGCAAAAAAGCCCTAATTATCAGAACGAGATTGATTTCCAATTTATTTGCCATTTCATCGCAGCAACCTCGCTCGACGTCCTTGAGCAGGCAGAGTTAGCTATTCTGGGCCCTTTATATATTGTCCCATGAAACTTGTCAAAAATTTAGGTTAATGTAATAACATTTCGCTGTGTATAGACACTATGTAGAACTAGTATCAGCTATCTGGAGCATACATTGCATGTTAATGTGTATTTGCCTGACAACAGCGGGAAAAACACCGAAAAATGGCACGCGATGAAATTCGACTGCGTCATTTAATATGTGTGTCTCCTTTTCACCCTGCCCGTATATAGGTAAGAAACGAACAACTCTATATCTACCTAAGACGTAAACCGAACACATTTACTACTCTAAGCAAAACATTGTGGTCATATCACTTCAGAATTGAAGATAAAACAGCATTCTATAGCACCACCATTGGGTAATATATGTTTTCCTGACTCAAACATTCGTGAATCATTACATTCAAGAGTAGGCCTACATCAACAGGAGGGATATTCACAATTCCAGTCTTAATTCGCTCCTCGTCAAGTTCAATTTCTTTGTTTTTCCTCGCCGCAGTTGTACAAAGGTAGCTTACTGTAATTCAATAGCTTTCGTTTAATATCCACACCATTGTATACATGCCTCCCTCAGGTCTCAACGCTCTGAGAGATGATGAGCAAAGTTTAGGGACGTGCCATTTGGCCCCATGGTCATCGACCCTTACGTTATCCAAGATTCACTATCATTGACTTACCGTGTAGAGTAATTGACCCTTTGCAATGAACAAAATGGATGATTTTGAAAAGCACCAACTTTAGCTTGTCACACCATCGATTTGTCGTACTAAATTCTTTCTTTTTATTAGTTACCCCCTCCCCGACTGAAATCAATTCCAACGAAAATGTGATCTTTATGAAGGTCACGTTGCCCCCCTAATACAAAGTTGATGAATGAATGAATGAATGAGGAGTGAATGAATGAATGAATGAATGAATGAATGAGGAGTGAATGAATGAATGAATAAATGAAAGAATGAATGAATGAATGAATGAATGAATGAATGAATGAATGAATGAATGAATGAATGAATGAATGAATGAATAATACTGAATACATTACCAATAATTGATGACACCTATACTCATATTATGTACGCGAATATGTGTTCACGATGTCCATCCATGTTGTCCTTTCTCTCGAGCACTGCGTATGCACAATAACTTTTTTTTTTTGATTAGGAAAAATACAGCGACAAGCAGAACTTTCGTTTGCCAAATTTGATTAGAAGGCGATAACATAATTACCTTGTATGATTTGCATGTATACACGTGGTTATGGTTTATTACACTGTTTTGCAAGAGCATGTTCGATTCGGAATTACATAATTTTCTCATTGTGTCACTTTTTAATGAAACTTTGCTTGCTCACTAAAGGCTTAATATTATTATTCTCACGAAAGTCAATTTGAACACGGAGTAGAGGTTTCCTTTAAATTGTATGGAACGTGACGAACTTGGCACTTGAGGGGATAATTCGTCCTTGACGTCAAGGCAAGCGATATCTCGTCTCTACAATGAACAAACAATAACAGAAAATATCGGTGATAAATTAGCGCAGACCTTATCTTTTCTAGGAACTTGCGTGTTTATCTTCTTTGCTTTCACGGAATCACGATGACCTCTTTTATATAAGAATCGCTGGAAACCCGTCAGCGTCGGAGCTCAAAACCGGTATTACAGGACAGACATACAAATGTAGACACATTCTGGAACCTTTGATAAACCACTTCTTTTAGGTTTTTACCTCTTAATGGGTCGTTTACCTCCTCATGTTTTCAAAGCTGTATCTAGTCCCCAATGGTTAATCACAATTTGCGTCGAGTAAAAGAGCGTTGGTGGTTATAGGGGCAACCGATATCGAGAGGACGAAATCCTTCTGAAGTGAGTCCAGGGACGAGTATCGACTGTATCCGATTGCTGAACACTCAGCGTATAATGTTTATCATACCTGACATAGCTTGGCGATACTGACACCATGGATTTGTTAGCGTCCGTTGATTAGTCTCGTGTACCTCTTGAGATGACATTTTAAGAGCTTGGTAGTCGGCGTTGATCCTACCATTGGACTACGATAAGAGTTCTTCTCATCTTTCTATGATATTAATGACGCGAAACCTATATTACGAAACAGAAGATAAATAGAGAGAGGGGGAGGGATAGAAGGGGATCGAATGAGGGAGAAAAGGAATGGAGCGGAATACATTTCACCCGCTGAAGGTTTAAATAACTTAAAAGCTACTGTAATCAAGCCATTTGCCGCACCCATCGATTTATCCTCTACCCGCCATGGCCAACTATTTAAGTCCATGTAATTCTCCGTAATCTTAGCGAAAAAAAAAAAAAAAAAAAAAAAAAAAAAAAAAAAAAACGTTTGCGGGTTTATTTTGTATTATAAGAAGATCATGACGCACACACTTCACCGAGAGGTCCAGATCGTGACTCTTGAGAAGCCACGGCAACAAAGGAATGTGCTTAAGGTGATCAGAGGCGACGGATATTAATCGATAAGCTGTAGAATGTAAAAACATCACCCGCAAATGGGGCGGAAGGGGGGGGGGTGGTGAATATTCAATGTGCCTTGATGCACGATGTTTGCATTATGGGGAGATGTTAGACTTATCTAGCGTGTCCAACCACGAGGTTGAACATCTAGGCACGCGACTTCGGACATGGTCACGCAGGCGTCCACGTGGAGGCCAAATAGCTGGACATTGTTGGCCTGGATGACCATCGCGTCTATTCTATGTGAATATCTTGTATATCATTCAGTTAGGTGTCCTGAACCACATGCGTAAAATGTTCAACACGACAGTTGCTACTTACGGTTGTGCTGACCTTAAGTTCTGCTTAACTTCATTTTATTCCATTTATCTGTTTGTGCAATTTCCCAGGCACGTTCATCATAGGAGATCCGTGGTTTATATTTCTTTCGCAATGTAAGAAGGAATGATACAATAAATTTCAAATTTTCCTGTTCTAAAGATCACTCAGGACATATTGTCCACTCTTATATTCCTGGATCACCAGCACAGATTGATATTCACACTCTACTTTAAGTTATTCTCATTGCAGTAGCTATGTATACTATAAAAATTGTCTTTTTTGTTTAATCGTTGAATCGCGGGAAAGCAGACTTCCCAGAATGCCAAGCGATTGCCAAGCGCATGGGATGATGCTACGCAGTTAGATTGTGTCCTTCAGAGAGGAGGGGGGGAAAAACACTTCTGTGGATTGGCTGTCCTTCATAAAGTGAATTCCTACAATGCACGCGGCTTGTAATCATCTCTTTAAAGCAAGGTGAGTCTCCTTGAATGACACTCATATCGATGCGCCGTTTAATTAGTTTAGTCTTTTTTCCATACATTCATTTCAAATTAGAGCATGTGCAGGACAATTTATACTGCATTTTAAGCGTCGACATCCAGAATTTGGCGAATTATGAGTAAACTGAAAAAAAAAATGTCAGCATTGATTCTCTTTATTGTCTTGTATAAGCTGTTTTGGACTGATAAGACGGGTCTATGATCTATTCCAAGTTTACCGTGGGTCTGCCCTGTAGCGGACGGCACAGGCAAGAGACGGTACATGATCTATACCTATATCTTATACACACCGTACACTCCATGCAACATGTGCACCTGCGACGGACATATGCCTTTTTTTTTTTACCACTGGCGACTCTAGCTCCTATACATGAGATATCAATTACACTTCAAATAGTGGTCATCAAGTGGTCATGGGAATGTTAACGGAAAACAGAGAGCAGATGGTTCAAACGCAAAAGCGGGACCTTCACGCAATATACCTCTTGGTTCGCATCATCTTACCTGTGAAAAGTACAATATTTTTGTGTAATAATGATAATGAATCTTGAACAATGAAAACAATAAAACAATGTAAAGCGAAAAAGATCAAGACGAAGATCTGTTAAACTGTAATACCAACCGACCACCGGAATAGAGAAGGGGCTGTTTTTTTTAATAAGGTTGTATCCTTTAATTACAAGCCGTTATAGCAATGCATCTTACTCAAATCACGCGTTTATGAATTTTTTCTCTCTTTCTAAGCAATGAGCACTCGGAGCTGAGTTCCACGGTCAGCTCTTGCAACGCATCCTTGCCGAAAAAGAAAAGAACGACTTGATATAATGTACGAGAAAAAAGGGACATATTCAGTTCACAAAACCCAGCATCAGCGCATCATCGCGTTGCCATGGCGACAGTGATATAGATGGATATTCGACATTCTTCAGATGAAGCAGGGCTCTCACTTTTGATTGAATTCGTGCGCGACTCAAATGGTTCGGATTGACTCGCAGACTCCTGAACAGACACGTTGGAATCGAGGTTGGCGTGGACTGAAATATGAAATCGCAAAAAGAGAAGGAAGAGAAAAGAAGGAAATTGAGCAGTGTTGTTTTGTAGATTTAGGCGAGCTACAGCAGCATCGTTCGAATAATGTATGTAAAATGTTTAAGTTATCTAAGTAATTTGTTTCCCCCACGATGGTTTGCCATTGTCTCGTAGAGGTTTATATAAAAAGCAGCGATGTAATTGTAACTCATCAGGGCGAAATAACGCGAGATAGATTAAGGTTGACAAGACCAGATTGAGACGTATATTACTTTTCCTGCCTCTATGTCTATCTCTTTCTATTTCCATTACTCGCACGGCAGTTCGTGTTGCCAATAAGTGCATTGCAGGCTTCGAAGGATGCCGTATAACCAACAAGTTGGCAATGGCTTCAAATCATGGAGGGTTCTGAAAGTCACGTGGCTCGTCGGCAAGAACCGATCGAACTTTCTTGTTATTTATATCTGTTCTGTTCCGCCATCTTCTTACTGTCTAAGTCTTGCCAACTATACTAGCAATATTGTTAGTAGTTTTGTGATCTGTCGCATTCACACTCTCAAAATTATCCGCAGACAACGGAATACATTTCATAAACAGGTTCTTAGTTGCAACTGGTTTTTCTTTTCGAACTTGCTTATCTCATTGCCAAACGATAGAGGCATAACATTCTCTTTCGCCATTTCCCTCTCATTCCGATGAGAAAAATGAAGTCAGACAATTGCTGCTGTTTTGAAGTAGCGCTCGAGTCAATTTGAAGATGGAAAACTTTGTAAAATGAATAAAAAAAAACTATATTAGTCTTTCTTGCCCCACATATCTTATTACCCTTGCACCAAACACTAAAACAATTTACCCGACACGGTACTGCCGAAGAAAGTCGCCTTAATCGTGTCTCATCTGTACCGCGATTACGCTTTATACATAGTCTTGGAAGTAAATTTGAACAGCGCACCGTGACGTGAGAATTATCGTGGTAGCCGTATTGACTCAGCTAGATTGCAGACCCCCAAAATCGCCTCCATAGCACTTCCCCCATTCAATGCACTGTGGACACATCAAACAAACCAATCTCATTTTTCTCCCCTAGCCCGATATTCTATCAGAGTGGACTTTAAAACACCTCGAAAGGTATGATTTAACGGGGGGTTGGGGGGGGGGGCAGGGAGGTTCGGGTTCTGAAGATTGAGATCCATGGAAATAAAGTCAGGAATTGCTACCCTTGATGATAGGTTCCTGGCTGAGAGCATATATATATATATATATATATATATATATTTATATGTATATATATATATATATATATATATATATATATATATCTATATGTATATATATATATATATATATATATATGTATGTATATATATATATATATATATATATATATACGTGTGTGTGTGTGTGTGTGTGTGTGTGTGTGCATGTGTGTATGTATACATTATGACGCTCTTAGGTTTAGTCTTACCGCCATCTTACCTCAAATGAGAATAAGATTACCTTGATTGCGTTCACCTACACACTTATTACAATTATCTACCTTTATACCATGAGTATACAATGGACAACACCATTGATTATTGTCTTATGTTGAAATCCCAAACTTGATTCTATTTTGCTAACAGTAACAATTCTTGTTTTGCCTGAAAAAAAAAAGAAACCAAAATGCCTCTTCACGACCCCTCAGAATGTAACCGCCCATCACGACGAGTTTGTGACAACCCAAAGGCGGTGACAGAGACTAGTCAAGGCAAGAAGGATGGCTCTATACGCCAACCATGAGACGGAAATGGAAGGACGTTGATAACGAGACGTCGCGCTCCGATATTTATGTGCGCAGACTGCTTTGGGACAAACGTCCGCTGCTATCTTCATCTGATATCGAACTACCGTGATGGCTGTTCAACCGAGAAACAAACCCCGCCAGGACTGATTTATACCCAACCCTCTCTGATAGTAGCAACCTCTCTGATAGTAGCAAGCTACACTGATCGAAGAATATATGTTTAAGACTCTCACAGTGCTATTCCCCTGTTTATCTTGGACATAATCCTGGAGTGATTAAGCTAATGGGGTAAAGGGCAAAAGAAGCGGTTCTTATGAATTCATATTAGAGTGAATTACGGCGCTAGCTTGACTTAAATACACAAGTGCATTTTGCGTTAAGGTTACTCCTCAATCAAAACCGCTTTATGTTGCCCCGCCCTAATTCCAATGAAATATTATTACTGTTGCTGTTTGCTTTTCAAGAGTTTACTTTGTTGATATTCATATTTTATTTCTCGGAATATTGAAGGTACGTTCGAACAAGTGTTCAGGTCACATCCTGTCTGAGAGAGAGAGAGAGAGAGAGAGAGAAAGAAAGAAAGAGAAATGACGACCGTTTTTAAGAGCTCCCGAGCATTAATGTCACTTTTCTTTTGTGAAATACACAGTAAATACATTTAAGTCAAAAGCTGCAGATTGGTTGCTGTTGCCGTCGTCAGCGGAGTAGGTACGGGAACCAATTATCTGAACGAATTTGATTCAAACAACACTAATGCTTGGTCCTCGCTCAGCAAACGAGACTATAAAGTAATACAAATAATTTGATGACGGTGTTTATTCGACCATATCAAATTATATCGACATGATTTTGAAATCCATCCTAAAACTGGTGTACCGAATGCATGCACTGTTGCTATGTTTGCTCAATTACGGCGAAAAGTCTCATGCAGCTGAAGTTACAACTTGGCAACTTTTATTCATTGATTCTGCGTTGATATTGTTTCCACTCGTTTAGCGATAAACTGCAAGTAACGTTTTACCAGACCTGACTCGCTTCAGGAGGCAAATAGAATGTCATGTAATTGAAGAGAAAAGGAAAGCTATTATTAGTTAATCGTTTGGTTGACTGTTTGATGTGATGTGTCTTATTGCGACCATGTACTTTTCTGCGGAAGCCTTATTGTCAACTGTCATAAATCCGTCGGATGGGGTTTAATAGAGTGAGATAAAGCAATTTTGACATGGCGTATCAATCTCCGAATCATCTTGAGAGCATGCAAGTTAGGCGAAGCTGCGCGAACATCCATCGGGGGAGAGTTGTGTCCAACAATAATCCGACGCTCGCTTGCCCCTTGAGATTTTGTCCTAATCGCACTGGACTGACGTCTGACGTCCCTAAGTGACTTAGTCAAGGATTTGGATCTCTAGAGATTTCCAGGAACTTCTCTTCTATCACACGTTGACCTTAGACGAAGTCTGTATAACCAAAAAAGGAAAAATCGTGCGGAATCATGACAAGGCATATATCAGAATTTTCCCCGCACCTTAGAGTCCTTGCCCGACTCTCCTTGCAAAAGACAAGACAAAGTATCGAAATATTTTGATCTATCGGCAGGATTACGGGTTTATCCCGGGCAACGACAAACAAAATATACGGAGGTAATGCAACGATGGCCTGACAAAGCTATGAGATTAACTACAAGTAGTTAGAGATGTACAAATTCCACAATGCCGAGCAAAGGTCGTATCGAATCGCAAGTCAAGAAAACAACAGACATAATGAATGTTTGGTACAATACGAAAGGAGTAATTTCATCTGTTTCGCGTAATATTACTTTTAAGACGGCGAAAAACTGAATAAACCATTTTGGTCACGTTTGACAGTGGTGTGTAGGTGCGGGAATGGTATTGAAATTTGTGGTCCAAGGGATGCTATGATTGCCGGAAGTAGATTTGAAAGAATTGGGTACCCAGTGTTTCACAGTTGCAATTTTCCATAACATCCGGCATTGCTCTTCTACAACATTCAGTGTAATGCTTTCGTGTAGGATTAACGTCCAGATTGACACAAAATGATCGCATCTTAACTTATGAGTGTGCAATGTAGTTATTTGAATTTGTATCTGTTGTCGCTGTGATTCCAGGGTATGTTTCTTTCTTTTTCCAATCTAAAGGAAATGATTTTTGCCTCATGCCTTTTAAAGGGGCAGTTATGGCAATGAACCTGCTTTCAAAAACATCAAGAAGTTATTTGAAGCGACACACGGTTCCAAATCCTGCTCTTTCAAGTTGAAATCTGGTGAGGAATTTCCTTTGCGTGTGAGAATGTCTGAAAAAAGGGCGCGCGACCTCCAATCCGATGGTTCTTCTCAGAATTGACCTTACCCCAATACATTGTACTTGTTTGAAGATGTTTGTACAGTCTTTAGCAACGGCTTGGACACATTACAACCTATAGTGGAGTGAGCGATAGACGCGCTCAACATGCCCAAGGGCGGATCAACGCTTTTGACCCTGAAAGTAATAGACCGGCCCAAACTGACCTCTATTCGTGCCCGCCCTCGAGTGGCTCTAGCGGTCAGTTAGCGGTTTCCCCACTCTCTTGGGCATTACATGGGAGTTTTAATATAAATGTGGGAATACACAAGTTGGTCAACCCGCCATACGATTCCCATGGGAGTACCTGTTAAAGTCAAAAGGACGTCGACCCGCCAATAACTTCCTTGTCGGGTCGAAAAGAGTATTAAAAACTCAAACGAGACGTAGAACATCTCAATGTTGCCAGAAATCTTTGACATCAAGAAATATCGTCATAACTGAATACAAGGTTTACCACCATAAAGAAATGATCCTCCTTCATTTTGTTGTCCAGAAATTTATCATTCATGTATTATTTCTGAAAGGCAATCTTTCGTTATCAAACAAGTGTCACAATCTGTTTGTACTATTTTGCGTTTGTCCAAAAGGTAAAACTGCTACAACTTCTGAAACAGCGGTAACTGCTTAATATGATTCAATCAATTGATTTTTTTTTCTGGATATTGCAACATCACGCAAACAGCATGAACTTACAGCCAATCACATCTCACATCAATACAGAAATGAAGATGAATGTTTGCAATGTTAGTGCCAACTATAATTATAGTAATATTAGGTCTACCAATATCATCAAACAAACAAGTGTTCATCTAGTCAAGCGAATGTTTGTTACCCGTACCTTAAGATGTAAATAAAAATTAGAACTAAAACAAATCTGACATTTTTTTTTTTTTTTTTTGGGGGGGGGGGGGGGTTACCAGAGAGATGAACTCCATATTTTCTCATATTGACAATATGTTTGTCGCAGATCCCTTACCGAAATCTTTTCTTCGCTGCGACTGATTTTTTTTTTTTTTTTGCGAAAACTTTGCAGTAGATGATGGTTGGATCAAACCTATCTTGAGGAAAATATTTTGCATATTCGGATTTCTGGAGTGGTGTGTCGATTATTCACGACATTGGAAATTTTGTCCTGCGTGACGTTCTGTCGACAGCTTTCCAAAACCGCAGGTAGAAACGGAAAGAGAGACATGAGGCACCTGGGGGCATTTTATGAAGCGTTTTGGTCGGATAGTTTTCTGACAAACTGTTACAAGCTACTGAAATCCTTGCATCTGATTGGCTGAGAGCAAATTTGTCCGACAACTTTGTCGGACAAAATGCTTCATGAAATGCCCCCCAGGAAGTCATTTTGAGTTCTGCTTCGCCGTATGTCAATGCTGTTCTAACGCCCTTTCTGTTCTGTCTCACTTCTTCACCTTGAAATATACTCAAGCACCTTATTCATGTTTCCTTTTTAAACGCTGGGACTGCCAGTCTCTATATACCCATAAGGGATTTTACGCAAGGCTATTGCCATATTATCAAACCGTTACGCTAAACACATTTTTTTTTTTTTGCAGATCCGAAAGATTTCGTAAGTATAAAGTAAATATATATACCCTTTTGATTAGTTTCCTTTTGAACATCGTGGTGACGTATCGATATTTCCCCGCAGTTATCTAAATCTATGTTAGCCAATGTGATATCGAAGTTATCATATCTTCTGATTGTGCACGGACAAAAAATTTTGTCATAGGTGTTTGTAAGTTGTCCAAAATATGAGTTCGTCATGAGAGTACGTCGAACCTCGGGTTTCAAAAGTGGTCTATAGCTACGAAGCAATCAATGGCAGACATGAGTTTGCCCGGGACGACAGAGAGCGTCGTTTGGCATTGATGGACAGGTCAATACGGGATGGAATTCCCCTCAGATGTTTCAGCAATCCACGATAATAATGTCACCTTCCGAGATCCCCGCGCTACCTTCCGCACAGCTGCGGATATGTTCAGAATGTCACACATCTTCTATTGATCCTCGGCGATTCGCGAAAGAATCTAGCGGCAATAGAATGTTATTCTCAGGATTTCCAGGAATGTTTTCTCCTTCTCTTTCCTGCTCTCTTGGGAGGGAGCGCGCTGTCACATCATCCAAAAAGTGGGGAAGAAAGAGTTGAAGCGGAGGCTGCGCGCGGCACGAACAATATGTCAAACACCCATTTCTGACGAGCTGACCCCGGACTGCGCGCGGGTCGCCGCGTTAACGAAAGGTAGCAACGTACATTCCTCCGACGGGCTTGCGCGGATGCGTCCCAAATCCGAGACGGATTTTCCCTGGGTAAACCCGGACCGACAAGAGTGCGTTCATCTCAAGAAAGGGAGCAGCGATTTCTTGGCCAACTGTGCCGGGGTTCTGACAGATGAACTCACGAATACACCTCCGCTGTCGAGAAAAGACGGATACCCCCGAGGATCGCAGACACACGGAAAAGGGGGTTGTGAGCAGGGCGGGGGGATGAGGATGTCAGAAGATGGTAAAGAATCACGGAGAAAAATGGGAAGCCGCGGGGCGAGCTAAGTCGGACGCATTACAGAACGTGCCTTCTCTCAAGTCGGCGACGTCAGCGCTGGAATTTACAGATTAGAACAGAGAAAAAAAAGAGAAGGCGAACGGACAGCATGAATCAAGAGACGTAGAGGAAAAAGACAGAAATAGCGGAGCACATTCATCGAAATGAAGAATCTGCGAATGTGCGTGCGAATGTTCAAGAGGGAAATAGAGCGTGTGTGTAAGGGGGGGGGGGGAGGCGAGAGAGAAAGAGCAAAAGTTGGTGCATGAGGTCAAGACAAAAGTACTTGTCAGGCGTTTGAACTCTCAGAAAGCTGATGACATCTTTCCACAGCCAATCTGCAGAGCCTGAAGCACGGTAGATGAATAATGCTAGTAAAATTGAAAAAGAAATTACAATATTGTTCGACTGATTCTCAGTGGGGTTACTTTCTCTTTTTCCCCCAGACACCCTTAAATTGTTTTATTTGTTTGCGCGTAGGATTCCCAAACTCTATTACATGTACCATTCGTACTCTAGCACCCCACCGTTTTTAAGTTATTGTAGGGGAATTGCTCGAGAAGGCCTACGCTGTGGCTAAGTCGGTATAACAAATCTGAGAGAAATAAGACATATACGGTGATGTCATCATTACATCGTAGCTGTTCTTAAGAGCTGTTCAGGTCACGTGACACTAGCGCCTCGTACCTAACATGTACTGTTCCTCATCTGTCTTTATACACTAAAACAACAAGAATCAAAACAAAAACAAAAAAACAAAACAAAAACAAAGTAAAAACTCTTCTCTTTGCAATATGGCAAAATCTTTCTGCATTTCGATGCTAATTAGGCCTAACAACTGTTAGGGTGAATTTTTGATAATTCTAAACAGTCATATAGAGCGGATGTTGATATCTATACCTTCTACATTTTACATTCTACATAAAATAGGAGAGAACTGCTATTAGGAAGAAGCGTGAGAAGAATTCAGTATTCTTATTAATCATATTCTTTCTCATCCGTGTTCGTTGATCTCGTTGATCTCGTCATCTTTGTTGCTGTGTCATTGTGGGTTGTTTATACTTGATTTCGCTCAAATGTTCATTAGCTTTATTTCCTTTTTTTCCTGTCATTTCAAGCAAATTTCTACTGCGAGTGAATGTTCCATTCAATTCTGAGCATGTTCCTTGCGACGCGGGAACAACAAGACGACGGCATTAAAAGTCTTGGACTCAATCTGAGAACATTTTCCTCTAGAGTTGGTAGTTTCAGCTCTAAACGTCAGCTACACACCTCTCGGGGTATGTGGAAATGTTTACAGTATGTGTGAGTACTAGCGTTGTGAGCATAGACCCTCAGAGGGAGGATGTATTTTGTGAAGTTAATTGCTACTACTCCAAACGACACAAAATGGTATGATACGGCAGGGAGAACAACCTCTCTTGAGAGTTTCAGTCGCCATGGCAACGTGCGGTCCTTTTGCACAGCGAGCACGAAGTTTGATGGCATCTTTTGTGTAGAGACAAGTCGATTGAGGGCGTGTTCCAAGGCTTATCTTCCTTACCCTTCGTCCGAATGTGACGACACAAGGTGCGATGCACGTACCCCACTTACCGTCCCGTAGTTTTAGACTGCCTCTTTATGAGAAAGTGTGAAGTTTGTCAGACTTATGTACGTTTTGACAAGACGTGTGCATTATGCTGTCTAACGCTTGTAACCTTTAATGGTCTCACTGCGGGGGAATACTTTTAGCTGACGTACATACGGATTTAAACACGGCGTGAACGTGAATGGTGTCAAAAGAACGCTATAGAGGTTACCGACCATACGGCATGCTTTTCACCACCCTGTCCTACAAACCTCGATGGTGTAAATGTAATTTGAAATGTTAAAAAAAAAAAAAAACTGCAACAGACAGAGGCCCGAGTTCAAACCCAAGCAGTTGACCGCAACTTGTCTATGGTTAGTCTCTGTTGAACGCACACTTACACGTCGTCACAATCACACACGCACGCACACAAAATATGGAACGAGCATAATCAATACGTTCTGATGGTGTGACAGTCACATTCTGATCGTTCGAGACGATCATGTGAATGCCCTCGTCTGAGCTATGAATAATGTAAGCTGCGGAATAACAATGACAGAGCAAGTCGATTTCAGAGGGATTTTTTTTATAAGATTGTCATTTAGACTTTATAAGTTAAAAATAGAAACGCATGCACGAGTGAATCGTGCAAGCAGGAAGATGGAAGTCTCTCAGGTTTGCCTGACCTTGCCATCACCATATTATGTGATTCATGATGTGCAGATGACTAAAATACAGTGAAGACAGAATATTAATGATAACAACGTGTGAGCATTAGAGCTGGTCATGCTAGCTGTCACAATTGATGAGACATTCATGAAATTCAAACTCAGGTACTCGTGACACGCACACGCAAACTTTCACCGTCGCAATATTGTCGGTCTCCCGCTAATGCGCGACGTTCGGAAATACATACGTATACACGTACTACATAGTATAAAAGCCTCCCCATTGTCATCAAAAATGTTTAAGGTCATCGAGTGCTGCTTACTAAAATATCTATTTAGATTTGTCATATGGTGTTATGATGCAAATAACACGTGGCAAGACGCAACTACGGCATTGCTGGAAGAACGGGTCTAAAATACCCGTGGCATTCCCCCTTCTAGTCAGTACATCGGCTCTATGAAAGATGACAACTTGCCTGCAACAGTTTCTAAGCTCGGGGACGCTAATTGCACGCTGAAGAATGGAGGACCAATTTTTCACTCGGAGTCCATTCACTTCTGAAGACGTTCTGGCTACGAAAAAGATACAAGCTATTCATGACTGTTATTTTGCTGCGCGTGCTCTGAATGCCGCGCGCCGCAGGGCCGAGGGCGTAACGAGGTGATGTTGTCACGACTCATTTAACTCGCCGCTTTAATCGGCGCTGTTTCGTTTTCTCGCCCTATAGTGTAGTGTGCTCGATCCTGAACTCGAATGGAATACATCAACAACGTCTTTCAAAAGAAATGGGTCTATAAGCAATATTTTTTTTTTTTAACTATTCTTCAAAGATATGCTCCGGGCATCAAATTTGCGGACAGTGAAGGCGGGAAAGGTGACGAGGGAACATAAATAACTAGTTATCAAAGGCAGGTATTTGGGTTTGGAGCTCAAAAGTATCATGCAACAAAAGAAGAGTAATTGGTAGTATAACGAAGACATCACTCCAGCACCAATTTTAGCGTACAGTACATTGATTGCTACTGGGCTAAACACACGCATATATTGAAAGTCGCTTGTACCTTATAGAGAAGAATAATCTGGGTTGCCCTGTCAAAGGTTACTTATGCTCCTTCTCAAATTAGCCTGGCAATGTCGAAGAAAATATCGTCTCTGTATTCCACGGTAATCGCCTAAGCTACTTATTAAATGTATACTTTGTCCACTTGCCTTACTGCATTACACTGACAGCAAGAAACTTGTAATGTTCATCTTTAAATCTTTAAACACTGCATAAGACAACGAATGATATCGTGGTGCAGAATTAGACATTAAGAAACTAATAAGATGGAACCAGCCACGTACAGTATAATAATTTTTCTTTTTTAATGACCTAGAGAGTTAACTTTAAATCAGTCCTTGTCTTCGATACGGAGATCGCATGCCCAACTCCACCTGGTAGGTGACCTTAAGGGAATTCTTATTTGCCAGAAGGTGATGGCAAGTTTCATTTAATTTCATGGTGGACCAGGTGCATGAAGTTTGTGTTTATCATCGGTGCTATGAATATTACAAATGTAAATAGCCCGAACACGCACATAGACACGTTCTTACACACGTCACTATTATGCACGTTATACCAGGGACTCATTCGACCTTCGACGTATCGTACTCGAGGCCTTTTTACAATACAAGTACAGTTGGAGTAAAGTTGCTCGCGTTTGACCATTATAGAGCTGCATCATCCCGGATCTCCTAAGATACCTTCCGTGGAAGGATGCTGTAGATAATTGAAATGACATGCTTCAATTTTTTTGACAAAAAAGTGGCAAAAACCCAGCAACCCACGACACAAGAAAGAAAAAGAGCAAGTCCGTCTCCACAGTCTGTATCCATCTCATTTTAACTGTAGGCGAGTGAGAGGAGGCGATCCGCGAAATATCGCTTTTCACGCTTGCATTCTCCAGCTGGCAAGAGCCGTGACTGTTCATCACTCTGTGGAACTGAACTTGTTGAGGGAGACTGCGTGGTGTCATCAAAAATAGATGACGTGACAACGCCAAACCGTAATGAGCATGAAAGGGAAAGATAGAGAAGATGGAGACGGGGGGGGGGGGGGGTGGCAAAGTGAGCGAGGGGGTGGCGGCAAGGTGGGTTACAGAAAGCAGGGGAAAGTACATGACGCCGAAGATCATTTTTTTTTTGTCGGGTCAAGGGGTGGAGAAGGGGGACATTTTGAAAGAGAGGAGATGGAACGAGAAGAGGGAAGGGGGTGATCTTTCACCAGAATGTTTAAATACTGATAAAGTAAAAGCAATTCCTTACCCCAAATTAAAGATTCTCTACCCGGCATCATTTCCTCCTAAAGTCTTCTCTCCCATTCCGCCTCTCAGGCTCTCACTCTCCTCTGCTCCTCCATCCATGCCATCATCCTACCATGGAGCCGCTCCATGATCCTATATCATCCCTCTTCCTCATCTGACACTATTCCGCCCCGATGACCCCTCGACTCCCATTTGTCATACTTCAAGAAATCTACCCCTCTCCTCCTCAGACAGGTGGAATTCGACGCCACGCGTGTGAGTGCATTCTCTTGTCTTGTACCTCCTTCAACCCCGGGAGCAATTTCCTTCCTTCGGAGCCTCAAGTAACACCTGAAAAGGGAAAGGATTCATAATAGGGGAGTTTGTTCTTGTTTTCTGAAAACGTGTCACAAGTCCTGATTATCATCTCAGCCAACTCTCAAAAGGTTTGTCGATCACCCAATGTTGTTTGAACTTCAGGTCTACCAAACCCATCACGAAATAACAAAAAAAAAAGGGGGGGCTTTTATCCAATGAGACCTCCCCCCCCCCCCCCCCCCCCGAAGACATACTGTTTTGTGGTATCACCTGGTGAATTTGAATTTCAATATAGTCATCACTTCCTAGTAAAATACAGTGTCCTGCTGAAGTGAGTTGACCAATTCCACACAAGAAATTAAGAAATTTGCTCTACATCTTCTAACACTGGATATCAAGACCAGTGTTTAAAACATCAAAGCGCGTCATGTGACCAGTTTCATAAAGAGGTTTGTCTTTACCAGTGGCAGAAGTTTCAGTTACCACGGCAACGGCTTGTGCACTGCCGAGTGAGCCTTATTACCGAGGTGCAGTCATACAAAGATTACATTTTTATATGGAATGATTCATGCAACAGAGCCATCGTCTCTTTGAATTTTGTACCCCGAAAAATAACTAAAACTGCACAACAACTTTCTATTATGGGAGCTTCTACCGCCATAAATAAGGAAACAGCTCAGCGTTAGACACCTTTTTCTTTTTTTCTTATTAGAACGCATGTGATCATTCAGTCAGGATGAGCGAGAGTATGCAAATGTCTGCGCCGAAACGAGGCTCCGGCGAAATTCGATCGGTCCCAGTGTCTGGCGGAACAAGCCGCGCCATTAAAGCAATTTGTCTTCAATCTCCGTTCATTCGGCATGATTCATTTGATGTTTACCTCTAGAAAACATTGCGTCCGTCCGTAACTTTGATCGAATTTGCAAAGAATTAGCAGACGCATAAATATTTAGACTCAATTCGTTTTGTTACTCAGCCCGCGTGTATCACGTCTGCCAATGGAAAAGGATTCTCTGTTTAAACTCAGCGATAAATTTCCTGGATCCAATTCGCAGTGTGTCGTTCCCGTGACCTGGTTTGCGCATGCATGGAATTGATATAAAGATGTAAATCAAATAGATATATCTAGATATTAAATGTCATTGCCTGAGATGTTTCGTAGCTCGTTTAGAGCAAGAAGAACTCCATCCGATCCTTTGCTGTCATAATCTCAGTAGTTTCCATATGAGGCTAAGAATGCTGGAAGATTTTTAAAGCTATGCCAAGATACTGGGCTCATTTTGATGTTCTTGTGCATATTCGTGAGCATGGTCGCCGTGAGAAACGCCGATAATCCCAACTCCTGCAGATGCTCGGGTGGTTAAGGGGATGGTATAGTTGTGGTTGAGATGGGGATTGAGATTTTATCTTTTTTGCGAGATAATAAAAAAAAAAAAAACTTATGAAATATTAAAAAGCATATACGATTCTAAGAGCAATTCAGAATTTAATTGATAAGAATCGGTTTTGAAATGGTTGAGATATCCAAAAAACAAAGTAGCCCCTTTTATTAGGAATTTTGAGGACGGCTCATCCATTTCAAAATCAATTTTCAAACTTTGAATTCTTCTTAGAATACGTTCTTTCCTATTTCATAAGAGGTTTCTTATCATCTCACAAGAATGGAAACCTGAAGCCCCATCCCGCTCAAACATAAATACACCATCCCTTTAATCCTCGAAATCCCCATAAATTTCTACTCTGATTGCGTAGCCAATTTATTCTATGACTCAAAATGGAGTGAAATGACGCGACGTAAATGCATTCTTTGGCCATTACGAGTGAAAATGTGATGGGCACTACTAAATGGCATGTTAAACCCTCTCGTATCGTAACATTTCACTTCATGGATAGTTCTTCTACCTATATATCGTCTTAGAGGGAAGTAAGAAGACGCGAACAAAAGACTGATGGGGACGTAGCCTCTTGTCTCATTCTATCAAGCCCGAGATTTCTTTTCCGCCGCGAGAAAGGTCAAGGAGGCGAAAATGGTTTCCGAAATGGTATTGGTGAGACGGCATTGCAATCTACCCAACCATTTTTATGTTGGTTGCGTCACAGCTCGTGCTTGCGTATATTTTTCTAGACATAAGCGGAGCGCCGTGTATCATAAATGCACGGAGCTATCAAGTTTGGTGTTTTCCGACTGTCTTTCACCATTCAAGATACTCCGTAAAAATGCTCCATTGAGTTCCTCTAGTGATAAAGTGAAAATAAAGTTGGGTAAAGAAGTGAAAAAAAAAAATCATTTTAAGGAAGAAAAAACATATGCCAAGAAATAGCCGACTTACAGCTTGTTTGAAATACAGCGATCACTAGAGGGCGATAATCAAAGTGGAATCAAGGTGTGACCAAGTCTTTTTTCGTGTATACACCAGACTTCATTCTGTTCATTCAAATTTTATCTTCAATCTGTATCCCTATGATGTGGTCGTAAGAAATGACGAATGGGTTTGGGTACAGAGTCTTGATTGTGACATACACGATGCACATGCGGACAGAATGATGAAACGGTTGCCTAGTCGAAGGGGGATACATGAATGTAAGAAATCAAAATCTCCTGAAAACGAAACAAAAATACAGTTTGGAGCGTGAGCAATTTTCTCAGATTCGGCTTGTAAACAGTATGTTATTTTTGTCTATGTGTATATGGTATAAAAGACGATATTGGGTCTGTGTTTGCGACACTATTCGTATAAGAGACCGCAGTCTCGTGCGATATAATATTTTTTTCCGTCTCCAGGGGAAGAAAAGGGAGGGGCGAGTGCTTGTGCAAGTTCTCCACGATCAAACATTAGTTGGGTCTGTTAGGGGAAAGGTAGTAATATTTAAATTGCATCACGTAGCGGGTAGGGATTATGTTGTGAAGCGCACGACGGACGTCTTATTTGTCATCGAATATTCGCCGTTCTACTTTAATCTCGACCAGACCCCAAACAGGACCCACACTGAGCTCCAGCGATGGCTTAATAACAAGTAAGTGATTTGGAAACGGAAACGCCGCAGTTTAAGGGACGAAAACAAAGCAAAGGGAAAACAGATCTAGGAAAAGTTCAAGCGCGACATGACCCGAGGAGCAAGATGGAGCAGATTGAGGCCGAAAATGGAGTGCACATGTTCGGTGAATATGGAACCTATTTAGAATTTCAAGGGCACTTTCCATCACTTGCGCTATGAAATCAAAAAGTCGTGAGAGATAGATTGAGAGAGATATGGTGAGAGAGAGAGGGGGGAGGGAGGGGCGTCTTCAATGATTTTTCCCATCAAATTTCACGAAATGATGCGGAACTGACCGTGTGAAACGAATTTGAGTACCATGACTTTTCGAAGTGGCTTAGGTTGAAGCAGAGTTACGACATGATCGATGGCTTTTTCTTCCATTGCGTCGACCGACAAAAAAAAAAAAAAAAGAAGAAGTAAAATGAAACACAAGAAACGCATCGTTCTTACCTTGTACGTGTTCGCATGTTTAGATTTGTTTTGTTTTGTTTCTGTTTTTTGTTTGTTTGTCTTTTGTTTGTTTTTTGTTTGTTTCTGTTGTTTTTGTTGCTGTTTTTTTTTTTTCTATGGTGTGCCAAAAGAAACCATGTCTGGTTTTGTAACAATATCACTTCCGCGCTAAGTTTGTTACAAAATAAGTCTTCAACCGGTGATTTTGCTGCTCTTGATTTTGACATAAGAGTAAAACTTTTGGTGATTCTGCACCAAAATTATTATTCTTCTTATTAAACAGAACCAGACATGTTTCCTTTTGAGTACCATAGCAAAAATGCGGTCCGTTGCCGTTACCGTGCTCGGTGTGGGGAGGCCTTAATACCAATGGACGTACTAGTATGTCTGCTAAAGACAGGTATGTTTATTTATTCGTACATCTATATACTATGTGTGCACACTTACTTTCGTTTTTACTTTCGTTTTTACTTCCTTGTAACGATTCCTTCTCGATACATAAATGCAGTGCTGAACATTGATTGTGAAATGTTAGGGCTTGCTACGGGGAAAATTAATGCACGACAGAGATGCGGTGGAGAAAAAGGTCACGACATGATTTACGATGCGAGTTATGAAATAATATTTACAGCGATCTGCCGTCGCACATGGGACCGACCCAGAGACAGATACCGGCCTCGTTTCCGGCGGGAAACCCTCCCGTCGCTGGAGAACAAAAAAAAAAAAAAAAACCTCCCATGGTCCCTAGTTTGCCTTGACTTTGACACGGGGACGTACTGTCTGTATGCGCTTGCGGTTTGAGGTCTAGCCGGAACGTGAGAGAGTGCTAACGATTCAAACTCACATTTTGAAGACGGAGAAAAACGGGGTCTCAAACTTCTTAATTGTCTGTTGCCATTTTTCGAGGGGGGGGGGATCCCTCAAGATTTTCCACAAATTATGTTATATAAATGTGGTTCAAAGTACATGGCAATGTTTCACTGGTGTCATGATGTGAGTACATTATTCTTAGTGTTAAGGGCTTACTGTTAATTAGCGTAACACCATTGACTTTCTCCTGCGGACGACGGTATGGATCATCGTATCGTTTCACGATGAAGCTTTTATTGTTTAAGTAACCCTCGCACGATTCTTTACAAAAATGCTGGTCTACACTTTTAATTCATTTGACTATCTTTTGACAACGGCATTCCTGTTATTGCTTCTCTTACGAGCACATAGGCCTAAATATAGGCTACCATGGCAACCTATATTATGTCGGTATATTATATAAAATCAGAGAGAGGGTGGGGGAGATGCAGAGAGAGCATACTGCTCATATTTTGCTCTTTACTTGGCCATTGGATGGTAGCTGCTTAGGCCCCCTATTCCTCTCTCACGTGATTTGCAGACGATGTGAATTTAATCACTTTCATGTAGCGGACCGTGACCGTCAAACGTGTCGTTTGGAGTTAATTTAAGAGGACGAACCAGCGGAAACTATAAGAAACTGCGCTTCGCAGGGAACGGGTCGCGCAGCATGAGATTTTATGATGTTATATGCCTACTATGACGTAGGGAGAGAAATTACCCCCCCCCCAACTCTTGTGTCTCTTCCCTCTCCATTAACACGTATGATTACACTAATTGAAAGATTTGTGGCATATGGATAGACGCTCTCGCTGCTAGCCTCACTCATATCTTTGAACTGTGTCGTCAGTATATCACGTTATTTTTTTTTGAAATTGTTGTTATTAGTCATTAACTGTCTCTCTGACGCAGATATAACTGCCCTCGTTCATTTTGTCCTTCGTCCTTGTCGTTTAACAGTGAACTCTGCAGTAACGGTCGGCACATATTAACCGTCCAAAATAAGTCAAAGATAATTTATCTTCGAGGAGTGGTTTTATATTATACAAGGGGTTCTCGTATAGGCCTATAAGTTCACATACTAACATCCAAGTACATTTTGGTCTGGCGAAACTCAGTGAATTATAGATGTCTTTTTTTAGAGGGGGGGGGGGGGGTTCATGACAGGAACATCGGCACAAGTTAATATTGCGATGTTCCATAAGCTGTTTGTAGGCTAGATGGAATTATCCCACATTGCTTTCAAGTGCGATTATGAACAGTGCGATTATGAATTCAGAGATAGCTTGTGCAGGTAGATGATTATATCCAAATTGAAAGCGTATAGCAATAGGGAATGTTGTATGAAACAAAAACTTGCTTAGAGTTTGATTAGACTATTTTCTCTTATTTTCCTGATGTTTGTCTGTCTGACTTTCTTTTTGTCCGTTTATTCGTTTACTTATTTTTCGTTGTCTGTTCGATCTACTGCATCTTTATGATGATATTCAATATTATTGATGCTGCTTTAATGACAAAGAAAGAACTTTTTGTGGTCTTCGATCTTTCAAGACAAAATAATGACTGAAAGCTAGCATTTTATGCTGTCTTATCGACGTAAAGCGCCATGCTAGGATTCATACGTCTAACTTTCCCCTTCACTCTTTTATGTTTTTTGTCATTGTATGTTTATGGGTGTGTTTAACCACGAAAGGTAACGACACGCAGAAACGTTCACCAAGCCACGACTCCAGTCATTTCATGCTAAAATCCTGATGTTTACGAGCTGTTATCATAAATTACTCCGCCTCTCAGCATTTTCGCACGCCGCTTAAATTTTGTGGATTTTGATCAAGAGGAAGATGAAGCGAACATTGCTGTAGTTTGTACATTTTCTTTGATATATGGCTTGTATTTGGGGGAAATTGTTATGGAGGTTGCTCAATAAATTAGGCCGAATTGCAATCAAAGTTTGTACCACACATTAAAACGGATTCGCACACTTCAGGTTCTTTCTATCGCCGTGAACTCACTCCTCTTCCCTCTGCTCAGTAATCGCTAAGGATTAGAATTGTCTTCCATCCATCCATCAGCTTAGATTCACAAAATGTCGCGTGGCTCGAACATCTTGTTTAGACTCCATGTTTATACGTAAAATCTATCTGAACATTCACGAGCGCTATAATTCAAGCGCGAAATGAGCACCACGTTTCAACTAGTCTAAGTTATCAGACGTCTATCCTCCTCCTCCAAATCAAAGCATTCTTGGTGAAGGTCACACCGCAGTCATTGCTAGAAGTCGGAAATGAGAGCCTCTGAAAATTGTCACATTATGAAATATGTAAACTGTAATTGCCTTGTTCAGAAGTTGTCAAGACGCAAGATGTTTTCCATTTCCAAAGTTTTGACGCAAAACGTCGTCGATACCTCGATCGAAAGGACATTTTCCTAGCCAGTATACAAATTTATTTCCTGCGAGTGTTTTAAATGCCTTTACCCCGAAATGACTGACTACAGCTCCACAACGAAAATCAAGTTAATAATTCAAGCAGTAAGATAATTATTAGTGTCATAAACTTTCAATATGGCAACTTTTTCTCCCATGTCAGCTAACTATTCTACCTGTCAACAACAAAAAAAAAAACTTTCTAAAGAAGATGAGATTACAAAATTATCTTTGTAAATTATCCGGAATATGCTGGAATCATAAAAGCTCGTGACATAAAAAAGATGAAATGTCAATTACAATAACGCACCACCACAGCACTAAACATAAAAAGAACAACCATTCTTGGTTTAAAAAAAAGGGGGGGGGATTAAGAAAAAAAAATCACTTCGAAGGCCCTGCTGTGCAATTTCTGTTTGGGTAAACCTTGGTGAACTCGTTGAAATGAAAGAAGGCAATAACACATGACCACCCGACGTGATTGGCCCATATCCTAATACTACATATATAATGAAATATTCCTCGCCAATCAGCGAATGGAGTGTGAGTGATGGAAACCGAGATTTATTAACGATAGCGAAAAGCCGCCGGGGTGCCAAAATTCGACACGAATCTAATTCGACAAGCTTTCGTCAGCCTTTTTGCGATAAGCGAGATTAAATCGGCGTAAATCAGTTTCCCCCAGATCATTTCCTCACACTCTTCGTCTCACCGAGGGAATTGAATAGATGTGATAAATTGAGAATGTTATTTGTGAGAACAATACGCCATCGGTACGTGTCAAAGGTCAAAATGTTCGCAGTGACTGTCAATATTGTGTCGTCATGAGGAGTGGAGAGTGAAACGTCAATTACCAGAGGAATTGGCGTAGATTGTGTTTGAAAGGGCTTTACTACGCTGAAATCTGATTATGGTAACATTTCGTATTTGTGGTTTATTAGGGTCCCACTCCATGTAATAAACATACAAACATACAGGTAAAGCAACTGATCTGTGGGATAGACCATGGAGAAAACCGCAAGAGATATTGGAAAATGTTTGAAGAGAATCAGAAAAGCAGAGACTTATATATATATACATATATATATATATATATATATATATATATGTTCATCTTGGAATTTTCCACGTGTTGGACTTCGAATGTTGTAATTATTAGAAGAAAGAGTCTCAAGTACGCCATGGATCCAACTATTACAAAATTTTTATTACAAAATTTTCGGTCTGCCTCAGACCTTCGTCAGTGCAAAGACAATGATGGACAATGATAAACATGAATCATAACAACAATGCTATGCGCGTCATGCGCGTAGTGCGTTGCCCTGGAGCTGCGTTGTCAAGGAGAGCGCTGATACGTATAGGGGTATGGTAGAAAGTGAAGACTGAACTCAGACTCAACAAAAGTTTCAAGTGCTTGTTTGAATCATACTATGCTATATACTCTTTATAAAAATACATTGCTATATATACGTCCTTGTAATAATAGACTTTAGCGATTCTATTTTTTGTAGATAAACATCGAAGAAAAGACGCATAGAAAGCATTGATTACAAATGGAGAAAAAATTAAAAAAATGAGCTAATAATACAACTAGTTATAAGAGCATCTATTTACTGTAAAAATAAAAATTATATATATATATATATATATATATATATTAAACGGATAATCAAGACATCATATTAAAAAAATAGTGTTCAATACAAATATGATAGAATCTCAACATTAACTCAATTAAAATCTCAATGAAGACTAAACTCAAACTCAACAGTTCCGAGCGTATGTGTATATTGTATGCATGCCAATGTATGCTATATATACTATATATAAATACATTACTGTATGTATACATCCATGTAATATTTGACTTTTGTGACTCCATTTTTTCGTAGATAAACATCGAAAAAAAAGCATGTAAAGACGCATATCAAGCACCAATCAAGCATTAAATACAAAATAATGGAGAAAAAATGAAAAAATAAGCTCATAATAATCATAACCAAATATCGAAGCATCTGTTTACTGTAATGATGAGAATATGATAAATTTGCGGCTAATCAAGACATCATATTTAACATAAAAGGTAAGTGGTCAATGCGAGAAGGAAAAAAGAGGTGGAATGTGCGTGTGTATGTGTGTATGTGTGTGTGTGTGTGTGTGTGTGTGTGTGCTTGTTTGTGGGGGGAGGGGAGAGATGGATTATATGGGGATACAAAGAGATGTTTAATTTGATTTATTTCCACATTCAATCAAATACAAATTTCAAAAGCACAAAACAAAGAATAACAAGTGCAGTGATTTAAAATGATAATATAACATTACACAAATAGATAAAGAGAAGCAATTGTATTGAATAGTATACATATACAGCAACATGCAATAAGATATATGGTATTTGTCAGTAAATAACAGAGATAATTGAATGCAGGAGACCACCATCGTGAGCGATTAAGCTTGAAATTGATAGGGCCTCATTGAAAAAAAAAATATCCTAGACGAGATGACTTTGGGGGAGATAGATGATTTCTACCCAAACTGTTGAAGACGGACACAAACCCGCATCCCATCCGTCTTGTCCACTATGCCTCGGCAAAGATCCCGTTTTAATGAAGATTCGCTCGGCAGTATGAAGCTTTCGAGAAGATATTAGGAGCTTGCGTGACACTGGCTCTACTGACTTCTCAGACCATTATCTTTTCCGTCTCCACGCAACGAGGTTTGGACGATTTCGAGCTCTGCTTCATCTCGAGCAACTCTGCAGCCAAGTAGCCATCAATCGAGGCAATAGTTAGCTCGAAAGCTTTTATCTTAGAGAGCTTTCGCTCGCGTCCAATAGGTGTAATAACTTCTGGCTTGTTAGACGGAGGCGCAGTCGTAAATTTGATTGCTGTTACGACTTCGGTATACCGAGTAACACCTATACAACGAGATGGATCTATTTCTTCGTAAATTGAAACGCCTGCCCTGTGACGAAAGGCTTCGTGGTCTGAGCCGAATATTTTTCATATGAGCTTGAGTTAGTATTAATTGTACGCGGCTACCAATGACACAATAGAATGCGCTCGTGACCCTAGGGAAAACAGACCTCTGTTTTCCTTGTTTTTTAGCAGATGCTGTTTAGAGCTTAATAGTTTCGCCACGCGACTAGGTTCATATCTTTGGAAGAAGTAATGACCGGAAATGCCACTGTGTTCGGGAATCCCTTATCATGTAGGCCTGTATATTTATTTTAGTTGCAAGACTTTATCATTATTTTCATGTTCATCATCTTCTGCCTTCCATACCTTGGTACGACACAGCGGATAGGAGTTGGGCATCCCAGTAGGTCTACATGTTCAGTCTGGTGCGTACCTATGCCATGTACATATCCTTGGACAAGAAAATGTTGTCATGATGTCCCACTTAACCTTGGTCTGAATCAAGGTACCGGACAGTCCCGTGGAAGCAATAATAACACAGCTCTCGCCGGGGAGAGCACAGTAATAATGCTGAAGCGGCTGCCCTGGATATATAATAGTCATGATATGGTATCGCAGTCCTATGTTCCTAGGAACATACTCCCATTGAGTGCTTACAATAATGTTTCCTCTTCGGGTTGTTATCGTTACCTCTTTGTGCTAAATGTCATTCGGTTGCAAATAGATACGAGGTGTTATTGGACCGCATAATGTAGGCTAGATGGTGTCTACGAATTTTGACAGACAAATACGAGGTATTGTCCCTTTTGAAATTTCGCGCCGACATTGCTGAAGGCAAGAGGGGCGTCCATGTTTGCGCATGTCTACTCTACGTCATGGAAATCTGTCGTATTGTTCTTTTTTTTTTGTCTCACACCTGTGAATACAATGGCTATCTGAAGGCTCATGTAGCCCAAACTTAAACCCAGTAAATAGTTGTAAAAATGATAACAAAAAAGTATCACACTTTTCAAAGCAAGTAGTTTGTTGCGGTTCATGAAATGAAGTCATCTCCACATTCAACTCAGCTTGAAGACTGTTAGTGGTTCTCCTTTGAACGTAGAGATGCTGCATTTGTTTGGCGAAGATTCACAAAAACGAGAATAACTTTGTGATGAAAGAAAATGTGTAGCGCTTAGTACTTTCGACTGGAGCTCGTGCAGAAGACAAAACGACCTGCATAAGCGTATAGGGATGGAAATGAAGCGACTTGATTTCCTTTACTTTGCAAGCATGAAACGCAGATGATTATTGGAACTTGCCGATTGTTTATTAGCTTCTATATCTGTTTTGTTGTTGTTGTTGTTGTTTAATTGACATACGCCTCTACGGAACGTCCATACAGAAAAAGGACACCCTGTACGATAATTAGCGATAGTAAGGTAACTCTCGTAAACATGTGTAGCTCGGTAGAGGGCGTTATTTAATGCCTTTTCACTTCCTTAAGCTTTACAAGGGAGCAGAAGTATCGCCTGCTCCTGCATGGTCGCTCGAGGGTGTCGAATATACTTGTCAACAGCTCTATCGGCCATCATTGCAACAACATGATGGATGTCGTGCAATTACAGACAACAATTTTCCTAGGTTTTTAACTCATTTTAGACGCCTCCATTGTTGGATGTCAATAAAATGCTGAATGATGTAATGAGCACGACACGGATTTGGCGACTGGTTCGCCATGTGTATAATATAGAGATTTGCAAACAAGTGGGGAAAATTGCGGAGCACAAAAACGTCGTTCGAATTGAGCTGCCTCGGTGAGAACATTAATTTACCAAGCACTTCTCCTGACATGAAAGGGATTATGTCGCGACGAGAAATGGGCATCATTAGCTGGATGACCTTCGAGGGAGACAAGAAAAAGAAAGTGAAAGAATTTCTTGTTGACGATAGCAGCTGGAGGTATGGAAATGTTACTCCTTGTCCTTAACCAAAATTAGTTTACATCCAAACGTTATGCAAACTCGAACAACAACAAAGAAGCAGACCTGCTATATAGCCCCCGTAAATAGCTTGAAACACGACAAAATGGACATGTGGGCGAGCTTGCCGCCAATAATATATTGGGTCCTCTAATTATGTTGTTTGCTGAGATGTGCAAATAATGTGTTTATCATCGGAGCGATCAACATCTGCTCCTTGGTGGTATACAGCCGTCATCACTCATGATAGAAGTTATCTAGTTAGGTTGACAAGGAAAAAGCCAGGAGACTATTACATTTCAAGCCAATGTGATGACAACCACACTCAACGGCAGGGGATGAATATTTCTTTCCTTGCAATATCTACTGATGAAGAAGAGGGTTTATGCCGAAAGGATAAAGGGTAGTCAAGGCAACGACTTGGCACGGCAGTGAATCGTGGCAATTTCACTGAAATTATGATGTGTAATAGGAGTCCAAAAGAAAAGCGTATAAGCGGCGAGTAAGCTTAGTTGATAGCGCGTCTGCCTTACGGTCCAAAGGACCCCGGTTCGATTCCCGGGTCCCACTGAGCAATGTTGTGTGTAATCATACCGTCCCCTCTGTATATAAGAGGCAAAATACTCTGTCTCTCGGATAGGACATAAAATGGAGGTCTCGTGTTTGAGAGAGTCACAAATCATGCACGAAAAAAGTTCCCGCTTCCCTCATTCATCGCAAAGAGCAGGTTGCTTAACCTGGTGAAGTGGTCCTGCCTTACATCCAATTGACCCCATGGAAGACCAGCTATTGCAGCTGAATATTGGCTACCCAGCCATCTTCTCATCAGATGGAAATCGAATAGACAAACGTACAAACTCCTATGCCCTTGTGAAACGTTGTAACTTCCCGGAATGCGGTAGTCCCTGTAGCTACGTGGGTATAATGATACCCCCATGGGGTAATGCAACGTGTATCTCGAGTCAAATAAAACAGAGAAAGTCAAAAAGTTTGTTCCCCGTAATGTGTGTTCGTCTGAGATGACAACACCTATAGATTCCAGGCACTTTGATAATCCCCTTCTTGTCACAATGTCATCAAAGCCCCGCTTGACTGAGGTTTGTATTCACTGGGGATGTGGCCCTAACTGGTAAGAGTACGCCATTCTGGTATTTTGTCGCCAACAATGGGGATGTCCCGATTAATGTAGTCTACATTCTGGACTTGTTTCCCGCGTTGTAATGGGAAGACACGTTCTGATACATGTGTCAAGCGGTGTGATTGCGCAATCCCAATGCTTCCCGGATGGACACATTCCCTTAGCCATTAATTGAGCAGAAAAAAAAAAGTTATTTGTATAATGAATATAGACATGTTGGTCTTTCAAATTCACAGAGATAAATATCTGTTTTCATTATGATTATTCGTGTAATCCTTATAAATGATGCTTGCCCGCATGAACAGTCATCTGACAGCAAGCCTGGTATTTGGCGATCTGTTGATAGAAAAAGTTTGTTTGATTATACATGTACATTCAATGCAAAAAATAATGAAATGAAATGGATGCTTTCCAAAGTGTAAATTGACGGACCATTCTGGTCACCTCATCTACACAAGGTCATTCTTTGTTTGAACACGATTGTTGAATTCATTGAATTGGTACGTCGGGCAAGCTAAATGCATTATATCACTTTGAAAATGATTGAAGTGCCTACCCGCAGAGCATTATCTAAGTCCGAACGGCCCGTTTCGCCGCGTGACGCATTGACTTGAGTATAGGTGATACAATTATTGACATCGGGAAAATTAATCTCTATCATATTATAAAATAGTCCAGAGTCTACACTCCGATTTATGGTGTTCAGTGACCATTTGTCTAATGGTAAGAAATCAAGCACACCAACAAGGAAAAAGCTCAGATAAAATCTATAAAAATTGAATACAAAATGCATGCACTTAAATCAGTTACCAACGCTACTCTGAAGCCATACATTATATTCTTTCCAAATTATTTTTCAGAAGCAAATGTACACAAACAAAACTACTTATCCGACAACATGGAATTTTAAGTTTCACACGTTTTCACGTCGGGGTGAAACTAGCCACATCTACTTATGCAAATTAGGCGATGTAACCGAAGACGCCACCCTCGCAAAAGTCTCCAACTGAATCTGCAACTGCATCTGCCTTTTCTTCCTTTAATGTTTAAAGTGCTTTGAAAGAGAATAATATAGATTCATCATACGCATCAAACAGAGTCACAATATCCTGGCAATTATGAATCAATTAGATAGTCATATTTGTTCGATTATTGAAATTATACTAATTACCTGTTTTCCTTGTTGTACAAACCATATAATGAAATTATCATCGCGTCTACAAAATAATATCATGTGATTTTGAGCAACGTCACTGTTTCGAGAAAATAATATTAAGTGAAAGTTACAAGATTCAGAATTTTCTTATGTTTGACATCAAATAACTTCTCAGTCAGTGTCAGTGTTCAGAATTTACTTAAAAACTGTTTTGTCTCCCTTTCTGAATTTCCACAAGTAAATGCTATTTTTGGTTTTCATTGAAAGAAACTGTTGTGCATTCATAATCATTTGAATGTACTCGTACATCAACATAATACTCTGCTCACCAATACCGACTTGCCTATAACCGACTAGTCTATAGATACACACATACGTATCATACCACGTATACACGCACCCACGTTGTATAACACAACAGAACTCAAACATTCCAGCCGTAGGATGTGGCTTGTTTTAGTTTGTGTGAATATTAAATAATGACTGCAAGCAACAAAACAACTGAAGAAATATTTGAATTACGAGAAAGTGTCAAGAAGGAACGTTAAAGACTGCACGGTATAGATAGTGTGGGCGTTGGTGACAGATATGTTTGCGCTTTCACGGTAAACAGGCCGGAATGCAACAATGCGAGTGGTCAGTCATGTCAGTGGGGCGGATGAAACCAAACCGAACACGTCGCATTGTGCAATTTTAAATTCTCCCTATTATGCACCTTCAATGAAAGAGAAAACTTCTTGAAAAAAACTGCCGTGACGTAATTTTCGGATCGTTTTGACATTTCTGTGAATTCGGTCGTTTCTTGTATACGATTGTTTATAAAACGGAATGGGATGGCACAAACAATTGGTCTCGGTGAATATCACCCAGTCCTGGAATGACTGTCAAAGAACAAGATTTATGTTTTCCGTCATGTGTTTATGATCGCTGATATATGAATTTGCCATTCGGTAAAGAAGCTCAGAGGATTCTAAAGACGAAACTACGAGTTGACGTTTTCCTTCGCGATCAGTACCTCTTGCCTACCAACATCTGGTATTCTGGCGCCGTTTTTTGCTGCCCTCGTTCCTTTTTTTGGTGCCTTGGCAAGTACATGGTGTATGTCAGATGATTAGCGCTCAGCGAAATGTTCATTCAACAAGCATTACAAAAAATAATTGTCCAAACTCGTGAAGACAAGCAAGGTAGCATCAAATGGATTGGTACGGAGATTTTGTTGAGGTCAACCGTGTTTGGCACTGTCAATAACTTTATGGAACATTATGACTTGATAATTCCAGTGTGGAGGGCATTGGAACATCTACATGGAAAATGCGCTTATGATATGAAATATTATCATGTTTCTTTTTTCAAAATTCCGTGATTAGATGCGAAGATACAGGCACGCACATGGTGGACATGGGTGTGTGAGTGTATAATATGTGTGATACTATTTCGTGCAATATCATGTATGTGTGCGTATGTGTGTGTGTGTGTGTGTGTGTGTGTGTGTGTGCGTGCGTGCGTGCATGTTTGTGTCTGTGTCTGGGTCTACGTGTCCGTTGATGAGTGTGTACTTCTTAAATGCCAGGTTAATGAAAGCACTGAGAAACTGTCGTGCTATCTTGAAGGATGTCACGTTTCCTTCCTTTCTTCCTTCCTTCCTTCCTTCCTTCCTTCCTTCCATCTCTCTCCCCGTCCATCTAAAATATATTGCTTCTGTTCAACGAGCTGTTCGTGAGACGGCCCACGCGGCTTGGTCGGTCCCCGTTTATCATCAACCAAGAAAAAAAAAAGAAGAAATGTCGGGAGTCGCCTGTAAACATATGCTATAACCACAGACCGGAACCTCGGAGAAATAGAGAATGCAGTTATTAAAAGCTCGGCGACGTTAGGTCCTGGAAAGGACGTCCCGAAAGTCTAAGAGTATAATATATTGTCCCATAGGTTTCTTAATACTTGTAGTACAATTTCCACTTGGAATGTAATTCATTTCCATGATTATTACTGTTCACATATGATTGAGTTTTAAATCTCAAATAACAATGGCACACATTCTCCGATTTGTTCAATTTTAGGGCTTGATTGTACAAGATGAAGTAGTTACCATTATACTTCCATGGCGGATCCAGAGGAGGCGCACCGGGCGCTCGCCCCCCTCTTTATTCTTCTGTTAAAACAAAAGAAACAAAAGGAAAAATATGAGATGAAACCAATCCGGAAGTAGCGCCAAAAATATTTTAGCGCCCCCCCCCCCCTTCTGAAATTCCTGGATCCGCCCCTGTATTTGACTTGATTTTAAAAGCACAAACTTCCACTGCTACAATCGAGAAGACATCCGGTGACACTGCTGAAAGCTTTTAAAGTCTTGGGCTTTTAAGTTAACAACAGTTATGAAAAGAGACCATCCGGTCTGTAAAGTAAAACAGGAAATGTTTGTTAACAAAGCAAAAATCGAAAGAAATACCCAAGATGTTGTAAACGACGCTATTGTGTAGAAACCTAAAAAGGTTATTGAACATTTCACGCTATATCACAATAAGATTTCAACGTCTAAGCGCTTTGTCACCAAACATTTAGAATGATGACATGAAAAGAGTGATAACACGAAACAAAACAAAACTAAACTAAACTAAAATAAAATAAAATAAACAAAACAAAAACAAAGCAAACAATCGTAAAGTCTCAGAAGACGTTTTGGAGAACGAACCAAACAATATTTTCTTCCGAAATCAATCACAGACATTTTACTTCTGTTACAACACGAAACAAAAATTAAAGAATACATGTTACAGGGGCGTTCATGTAAAAGGAATGACATTTCATAGCATAATATCGGTCCAAGTACACAATGTCTTTTGGACGTTCATTGTCCGTGAGGATTACTATGATTTACGAGAAAATAACCGTGGCCAAGCGTTTAATTCAATTTAAGTCTCAGGAGATAGGGTCTGAGTGCTATATGTATATACCGCGGCAATGTAAAATCTCGGTTTGAAACATGCCGACAAAACCAGCATTTATGTCACGTAGCCAAAGAGACCTCGCAAACACACACGCGCGCACACACACACCACCGAACTAAAACATAGTTCGGTGACACACACACACACACGCACGCACACACACACACACACACACACGCACGCACACACACACACACACACACACACACACACACACACACACTTAAACCAGGGAGGCCACCTCACGCTCAACAAGTCTTACAGGAAGGACCATTTACGAAGCATTTAAATTTATTAGAGTCACCTGACTACTTTCAATGACACTTTCCATTGAAAATGTACTTGTGTATGAGAAGAGTCAAGGTAGATTCTACCCCCCCCCCCCCAAAAAAAAATAAATAAATAAAAAAAAAATAAAAAAAAATAAAACGAGTTGTTTGTGATACCGCGAGAAGGTTGTTACTTACCCTACGACAACCTGTGGGTTAAAGGCATAATTTACCATTTCCAGATGAAACAAAAACCCAGCATTAGTGCTTTCAAATAGTTCTAACATGTGAGTTAGGGATAGAAACAACCACAGTAAAGATTTGAATCGGTAAATACACAAAATGTGAACAATAGTTATAACAAAAATGCTTCCAGACTATAAAACCATCTACAGTTACGGTTTATTGAGAAAAATACAGATATCTCCTTATATTTTAGGCTTTATCGCGAAAATTTTATATGATATACCTATGTTTCGTGGTACAACAGACCTACACATAAGCATTAAATGTCATATCTTGAAAATTTTTATAATCACTGTTCCCACATGTAAACAAGACCTTTAATCCTGATTCTTGTATCGCTCAAGAGGAATGCCACTGTATAGTTCTCTCAGGGAGGTGGGACTAGAATCAATATCATTGTGATAAGATAAAAAGCATAAGATAGGGAACAAGGATCAATTTTTCATGAGCGTTTTCGCGGAATGAAGCACTGTACACTTGATTCGTACAGCAATGAGAACTTCCTGGAGGTGATGGGGAGGGGAAGGGGAGGAAAGAGGAGGAGGAGGAAAAAGAAGAAGAAAGAAAGAGAGAAAGATTGATAACAGGTGACAGTGAGGGGAGAAAGAGGCGAAAGATATAATAGAGAGAAAGTGAGAGATAGATAGAGATAGGGATAGATAGAAAGATGGATAGATAGAAAAGGGAAGAAGTTAGAGAGAAAGAGAAGAAAGGTGCAATTATTAAGAAGGATATGTACCGCTGACTCGTCTTGTCAAACAAAGGCCCTGGATGGAGAAGTAGACTCTAGAGAAGGCAAACCGATAAGCATAGTTCGGTCAGAAGTATTGGCACAGCTGAGAAATCCATCTCCCCGCCTCCAAATTCATCTTTTCCTCAACCTTCTCCTTCTCCATCACCTCCTTCTCCTCCTCACTGACTCGGGAGACAGGCCAGTATACGGCGCACCTTGTTGTCTGAACAAACAGGACTTCTTCGATCCCAGTCGCCATGGCAACGGATAGTGACGGGAGGCGCGATAGAGAAAGCTACCTTAATAGCTCGGCGGATTGCAAGATGGCGCGCACACCTCTCATGAAAATCTATGCATCAGCATTTTACCTTGACAATTATCTGTTGTTGTTGCTTTTTTTTTCCGTCTCCTTGATGTGCTGTATTTGCACTTTTGTAATTTTACTGTATGTTCTTTCGTTTTCTGTCTTGCAGAAGGAACATATACCAAGCAAGATGTGGTCGACAATCAGACGGTTCTCATCAGTATCTGGGACACTGTAAACGAGGTAATAACCGAAAAAAAAAACTTTATCTTTATCATCAGTATCGTCGTCTTTATCTTCGATTAAAATGTCAAGGAAACAACATGAACGTGGTTGTACACCCGTCATTATTTTCATTTCATTATTTTCATTATGCTCTACCTAACCATCTTCACTGAGAATAATAGAGCATTTCTCTCTTTCTTCTCTTCCTCATCATTTCATTCATTCATTCATTCATTTGTTGCACAAGTTCTTTCGAATGCGTTTTAAATCTCCTCTTCACTTTTTCCGACATGTTTAATTTTTCGTCACCCTCCCCTTGCCTCTTATCTCTTTTCTCCTTCTCCTCTCCTACCTCTCATTCATCTTCTCCTTGCCCCTCTTTCTTCTCTTTTTCTGATTCGTCGCAATTGCTGAAATTTCTTCAAACATTTACCATTATTTTGCGCATCTGCTCAGCACTTTGGTAATAACAATGTTAACTAAACCTCAATTCGACGTGTTGGCTGCCATGGTAGTTATTTTTAGAAACCATTAATAGACAAATAGATAAATACAGAATAAATAAATGAAGATGCAAGGCCGCCACCAACGAGAGTAATGAGACAGCTAGGTGGACAACGAGGAGAAAGAAACAAACAAAGTCCCTTTGAAAATCACTTCAGATAGTCGTTGATTTTAAAAGCCAACACCCTCCAAAAGAAATAATTCAAGACGTAATGTGATTCATTTAATTTTTATGGGAAAACAACTTTTTTGATACACTGATATCGATGTTTTGGTGTACTACAGCATTTGCCCCAATGACAAAACTCCAGTCTTCTGTGAATTTCAAGTGGGCACAATAGCTCAAAGAGAGGACGAGAGGGAGTACTTATTTCGCATTTTTGCATGGTTGAATTCTTAGCTGATGAGATATAAAGTTCTCGCTAAACGAACCATCATTTCCTCGGGAGAAAAGTAAAAAGTTGTTTACATGTTATGTGTGGTTAGAGCTTCCAAGAAGCAGACACGACAAACATGACCAAACGGCAATATCACGGAACATCGTATCATTAGCTGTTTCAGCCATATGAATATGCCGGCATCATTTTCTGCTATGTCATCCCATTACTGAAAACTTGATCATGCAAAAAGTGACTATAATGTGTTTTATAATACGTATAGTGTCAATGTGATATAAGCTCCGATCTTACGTTTTCCATCTCGTGTTAACAGGATGCCGAGAGTCTGGGTCGATACGTGACATGGGCCGACTGCCTGGTGGTCGTCTACAGCATCACCAGCAAGCAGAGTTTCCAGCAAGCCAAAGAACTTCTACAGGAGCTCACTGAGTTCCAGAAAGCGCGGGAAACCCACGAACTTCCTATCGTGTTGCTGGGCAACAAGAACGAGATGGAAAGATACAGGTCAGCCCACTGTGGAAGCAAGGATAATTACTTTTCGCCTTGGTTATACGGTGTCGTCTGACGTACACCCTCTCAAAAGGACAATTATTAACTAAAGCTGCATGAATTCAAGAGCATTCGACAACCAAAATTAGTCAACATGCCTGAAATTGCGCTAATGAAGGACATTGTTGAGTATCAATAACGTTATTCTCTAACACTTGAAAAGGAACGATTATACTATGGCTTTGTGGATTCATTACAGTTGTGCTTGCACATGAACGCGATGTTTTTATCAAACATAATTTAAACCTCGACATGATGCATCTACAAGAAAATACATGTCTTTTCACTTCATTGCTACACGAAAAATCAAGCGATACTGTGTAAAAAATTAAATCTGCCATAGGTATATCAACTCGGTCTGTTCCGTATTGTGTATCTTGTCGGATATCAAGACTTAAATCAATAAGGTCAATGTACCTCTAGAAGATTTCGAGCACTGAAGTTTTTTGAAGTAAGCACCATGCACATGCCACTTTTTGTGAGGAATAAACCATGCAAGGAATGGAACATACAATAAAGAGAGCGAGGAAAGGGGTCTCAATCACAAATAGGCCTAACAGTTGAAATTTTATTTTAGAAGATGTAACAGATTGGAAAATTAGCTTCTTCTGTTGGTTATGTTGAAAAACCATGCGTGTGGATATGCTATCAAAGTTTAACATTTTTCCTCTTTCTGTTTTTCCTTTTCCACCCTCCTCTTCCTCCTCTTCTTCTTCTTCTTCTTTTTCTTCGTCTTCTTTTCTTCTCGTTCGTCTTTTTCTTCGTCTTCTTTTCTTCTTCTTCGTCTTTTTCTTCTCCTTCGTCTTCTAACTCTCTTTTTTCATTCTTCTCTTCCTCTTGGTCTTTCGTCTTCATCATCTTCCCCTCCTTTTTCTCCTCCTCAGACAAGTCAGCAAGCTCGATGGGGGCGCTCTTTCAACGCAGTACGCTTGCTCCTATCACGAGGTGTCCGCAGCAGGCGACTACGAAGACGTGGAACACGTCTTCCACGAAACCGTGCGAGAGGTACGACGCGAGGCGGAGCGACACATGCCCCTCAAGCCGCTGTTCATAGAGGAGAAACCCGTTTCAGTGACGGACGGTGGCAGCGCGCACGGAAGCCCGCACGGTCATCACGCGCGGAACAAACTGGCCACGCCAAAGGCTCCGCGGGTAGTGCCGAAAAGGACGGTCTCGAGTTTCAAGTTTTTCAATAAAGGCTTCAAAATATTTTCACAATGATTGAGCGTTCCTGATAAACTGCAAGACTTACTGTTTCGCTCTCCTGTAAGATCATGATAATTTATTTGAATACAATGTGATGCGTGAAAGTTACTCATTTTGCCGTCCTCGTTGGCGTCGGAAGCACCTCGTTCGGAGACAATGAACTTGAAGCAGCCAGAAACGTCTGTCCAGAGCGCAAGGTTAAAACGTCAGCCCTCAGGACCTACGCTAGGAACACGAAGTCTCATTTGTGTGTCTTATTTCATGTAACAAATCAAGCGAGGACTCATCGATAACTAACATCTACTATAAAGTGGGCTACGAGGGAAGGCAATCGACATCCCGATGACATTTGAGCCAACTAACCAAGGAGTTTATCATCAAGGAATCGACATGCATATATTTATTATGTCTGACATGTACGCAGCTCTAATGACGCAGAGAGAAACATTTGATGCGATGGTGGTGGTTTTATGATCTTATCCTTAGCAAAGATTATGATGAAATCTATAGTCCGCTGTAAAACAGTTGGTTTTTTTTTTTCTGATACCAGCATTCAATTTGAGATCATTGCGTTCCCATTTACTCGTGAAGATTGTTTCAATTCAGTGCAGGTTCAGTTCAGTTGATTTATTTCAAACATTAATCATTGTTCTGCACAACAGGCTGATGATTAGAGGGCATGATGAAATGGAGGACGACAACAAAGTTAAACTCGAGACTATTTTGGGAAAGTTATATTTGAAGGATTTTGTAAGTTTGTATGTACAAAGTACTATAGTGTTTCTCTCAACTGCTTCTCCTACTGTTTGTTTTGGTCAATGGTTTTACATTTTCCATTCTAGACAATATATTCGGCATGCCATATGAAGGTAGAGTGTCTGGAGCTGACAGAAAGTCGAATCAGTTGCCTGATTATCATGCCACTGATCACCTAATGATCCTCTTTTATAACCAAGATCTCACCTTAAGAGGGCGTTTGTCAGCTATCAATGGGATCCGCAAACTTTAGTTCTCTTGCTCTTCGCCGAGTGCCGAGGCAAAGCCAAAGATTGGATGAGGGTGAAACTTTACGGCACACTGTATGGTAAAGCTCAGAATTGAAAATTATATTGGATCATCAGAATCATTAAATCAGTTGTTAAAGGGATGTTATACTTTTTGGTTGAGATAGGGCTTCAGGTTTCCCACTTTTTTGAGAGATAATCTAATGAGAAACCTCTTATGAAATATGAGTATTGAATTCAAAGACATCTGATACAAATTAGTTTTTAAGTTCAATTGTAGCTGAGATATCCAGAAAAAAAGAGATCCTAATAAAAGGTGGGACCCATCATTTATAAGAATCACTTTTTTTTTTATTTGGTTATTGGATATTTCAGGCACTTCAAAATCAATTTTTATCATATAACTTTGAATATCTCTTAGAATCGTATGCTCTTTATTATCTCGCAAAGAGTGTACATCGGAATCCCCCATCTCAACCAAAACTATATCATCCCTTTAAGATTTAGTGGGTCGGCTGCTTGTAGTACAGGTGGGTGTGCGTCAAAGACTGAATTCGAAAGACTTACTACAATGGAAAACTGAAATTGAGTTGATTGCTTAACGAGACCAGCTATGATCAAATTTACTCTCATCCCAGATTTCTGAAGGTCCATCCATGTCCTCAAAGCACACACGAAGCCATTGTCATCTTGTCGATTTGTGTGTCATTTTTGACACAAGACAAACACACTCAGTCATAATGAGTGACGTAGCTTCTTCTTTTTCTTCATCTGTGACAGCTGCCTTTCAAACGTGTTTATAGCAGACACACGTTCATCACCTAATGGTTCCCACGAGATGGTACCGTATAATGTACAATGTACAGTGCAAAGGTTGTGTGTGTTCTATAAAGATGTTCTTGCAATGTTCTTTGTAAAGTTTCTTTGTTCAACTGCGTCCGCAAAATAATGACTCTCGGAAGCTATCAAGTCCGATCCTCGAACTTGCAGACCAAGACTGCAGGGGAAAAAAAAAAAGGACATACATTTTTAGACGCATCTCTTAAGCAATAAAAATGGATGTCGGTGCACAGCGCCAAGAAAAAGAAACGTCGCGGTTTTCACAGCTATGAAATACAATAACCTGAAAGTCCAAACTCAGTAAATGGAGACTGTTTTAATGATCTTGTTCAAAGTGTATTTTCATTGTGGTAAGTTCACGTTCTGTTGTGTTTCGTGGTTGCGTATGCAACGTGCGATGCACTGTATGACCCCGTTTACAGTGCGAGGCTCGGCCGCGGCCGAGCCGCGGCCGAGCCCAGCCCCGCTTCAGTGTAAACGCGCAAAAGGCCAAATGCGAGGCCAAAATTGGCCTCGCATTTGGCCTCGCTCTGAAGGTGGTCTCGGCCGCGGCCGAGCCGTGGCCTCTTCTTGGTGTAAACGCAAACTGGGCCAAATGCGCGGCCAATTTTAGTCTGGCTTCCAGACCCTCTGCCCGTACTATTTCGCTATTCACGATATTAACCCCCTCAACGTGGAAAACTAGTATAGTTTAAGGTGGCTTTGTCCTGCAATGGATTTTTCCTTCGGCAAAGGCCTTTGCCCGAACGGCGACTTCGTCGCCACGGAATCCAGTTGGCAAAGGGTCTGAAAACCAGGCTATACCAAATTGCGTTTGTTTACAAGCAGAGCGCCACTACGACAAAATATTGAAAGGTTTGAATTAAAAGCGCGGCCGAGCCCAGCAGTGTAAACGGACAAAATAGCGAGGCTCGGCCACGCAATTGAGGCCGGGCTCGGCCGCGGCCGAGCCACGGCCGAGCCCGGCCCCGCACTGTAAACGGGGTCTATGTTTTGTTCTCATCAATAGACCTGTATACAATGTCTTTACATATTCAATTCTGTCGAAATATAGACTACATTAAGATGGCATGTCTAATACAAATGTAATGATACTGACCCAAAAGTGAAAGGATAGCGTGTATTCCTTTTTTCCCCCCACACAACTTAAAAACAAAAATAAGTGATGACCAACAGACTTCTTGCAAGAGTCTACATTGTGACTTTAGAATGTCCTCAAGTTTGACTCATGAGAAAGTGCAAGTACAGGAAAATTTGCCGCTTCTACATGTTCTACATGCACGAGATCTTACGAGGAAAAAAAACAACTTCATGGGTTATGAATTTTGTTGTCACACATTTAAAGGGATAATATCGTTTTGGTGGAGATGGGGATTCAGGTTTTAACTTTATGTTAATTAGAAATCTCTTATATAGATTATTAGAGATCATACTATTCTAAGAGATATTGAAGGTTGATTGGATTAAAATCGGTTTTGAAATTGCTGAGATACCCCAAAATAAACAAAACAAAGTGGTCCTAATACGTAAAATGTGGGTCCCACTTTTAATTAGGACCTCTTCTTCTTTGGATATCTCAGTCAGTCAGTCATTTCAAAACCGATTTTCATCAAATAAGCTTCTGATTCCTCTTAGAATCGTATGGTCTTCAATATTTCATCTAAGTGGTTTCTAAGTATCTTACAATAAGTTAAATCCCGAATCCCCATCTCAACCAAATTTGTACTACCCCTTTAATTTTGCTTACAATCATCATGTCTTTACATAATCAATTTTGATTTGTTTTTGTGCAACTTGTGATATGTGACAATAAACATACACCGTACTTCACTACCATATGTAAACCCCATACTAGAAAGATTAGTCTGTGTATAACTTGCTGCTACCGAGTACAAAAACTAGATAATCTTCAGATTGCAGTTTCTTGTAGTCTTCAGTTGTGTCAAGTTGTTAGGAACTTTAAACATAATAAAAGACTGGAGATGCAAGACTGTACTGACCTACAACAGAACTGTCAAATCAAAGGAATTGGCAACCTCGGGATAACCTGCAAGAAGTTAACTGTATTTGTGGCACCATCTTTTTGGTTTTGCCTTTTGAATATTGGCCATGTGTCATCAGGCATTTACTGTGCATTTTGCAATGACATCTGCTGAGAAATGTTTTAGCCTTACAAACTACAGTAATGCATACACATCTTTTGTACAGTACTCTTATTACCCTTCTTTTTTTCTTAGTACATGTACAGTACATGTACATTGCAATCCTTTGCTTGAAATTGAAATGTGCATGTATGAATAAGACTGCTTGAAACACTTACCAGTACATTGTACATGTAAGTGATAAGAAATAATACCAAACAGATTGTGAATCTGTGTTGGTGAATATGCATGTGTGTGTGTGTGTGTGTGTGTATGTATGCATGTGTGCTGAAAAGAAAAAGAAGTAAAATGTTGTAGAAGGGTATGAATTTAAAAAGTAAAAAAAAACAAAAACAAGAAACAAATGACACTTGTTTATTAATAAAGACAGCGCAAACTGCAGTTATTTCGTGTCAACAAAATGTTTTTAATGGTGTTCCAGCTGCACACCATCTCCTTGGAATACACCATGTTATGCGGATAACCCAGCTCCATTACCGTATTTTCTTGTCAGTCATCAAATCTACTACAGTATTGTGCTATGGCATCATACATGTACATGTACTTTTTATTTCCACACACATACAATTTTAAGGGCAAAAAGGTGCATTTTTCCCATCAGAGCACAAGAAAAAAAAATCATGACAGACACGCATATGACATGGTCAGATTTACAAAATTGAATCTGTATACCATCGATAGAGCATTGATTCAAGTTGTAATTTGAGCAGCAAAACTGTGGTATGAGACATTAGAGTTTTGTGTTAGGTAGCTCATTGTATTTTCTTGACTACATATCCATTTTAAAGTCTTGAAAGGTACCAGATTCTTCACGAAAATCATGACCAATGACAGTCAATAAAAGACATGACGCCTTGATCACAGATGTATTTCATTGTACTTTTACTATTCTGAATGGTTAATAAATGATGTGCTGTTTCACAAACATGTTACTGTATAACATGCGTAATGTTTGGCAATAAAAAATGTTCAGTTCTCATGTAGGAAATACATGCTCTGAAAAACCATGTTAATGAGAAATGTATTGCCTCCAATTGTTTTATTTCTTGCAAGATGCCGAGTGGAGAACAGGTTTGAGATAGACATCTATGAAAGAAAGTTGCAGAAAGATACAGGGTAGTAAAATACATACAAGATGTGCATATGACCTGAGATGGGGTGATCCTGGCATGATCAGCTGCAGGTTGGGTGGGGTTAAAAGAGGGGGGTCAGAGGGAGGGGAATAGGTAAGGGAGTGGTAGGAAGGGGGTAAATTGGGTTTGTGGGGGGGGGGGGGGGGGAGGTTCTGTACCCCACTCAGGGTCACCACCACCTTTAAGAAGGTATTTTAGAGTGTCAACACAAATACATGAGTAAACTTTAAACCTAAGAATAATAAGCATGTGTACACAGGTGTAAACAAATAACAGGTTTTTTTTAAATCTACAAATGAAACGACATATCTACAACATCTGCTAGTGTGAGAGGTGACATCTATATAACAAACAATACAATAACTGTGACCACACAACGATTTCTCAAACTAAAACCTAACCTATTCAAAGCTAAAAATAAGCTTGCCTCATCTTTCCAAGATGGATTTAAGTCTTACTGGCATTTTGTAAGGAGATTTAGATTTTGCAACGTGGATAATGAAGAAAAAGGAAATCAAAATGAACGATAACTTCATAAATAAATCATAGCTCGTCAGATTTTCCTTGTGTGTGTGTGTGTGTGTGTGTGTATTTACTTCCATCTGGCATGCACTATGAAATATTAAGGCACAAAAAGTAATTTCACATACCATGTCTTTACGACCTTCATTAAGTGTGTGCAGTTATTGTCAACATGGAATACATCTCCCTGTCATGTTTGATGTTTGATAAAGTAAATTATTTGAAGAAGAGCAACTAAAAGTGCAGAACTCTGTGATGAGAATAACATGACATTTTGCACAAGGGAATTTTAGTCAACAGTATGTATGCACCAGTGACATTCTGCTAGCTCATCAGCAAGGTCAAAGCACTGTTAAAAATAAGTCCCAAAAAAAAATCAGAAAAAACCCCAAACAAACAGAATTGCTCTGAAGGAAACAGAGGGAATACATTGTACATGTATATGGCAAAACGGAACATTCTGACAATTTTGCGAGTGTATAAACTTGCGATCGCGGAGTACATTATTATCATACATCTCTTTTGTGTACCCATGTACGTCATATTTATGTCGCCATCAGAGTTATGGTTTTTGATTGTTCTTAAATTCGCAAATAGCATCTGACTTGCGAAAGCTGAAACAATAAAAAGCTCAGGAAATATAAGGCATATGCAATATGCACATGACATCATCCTAAACAAGTTAAATTAGCATTACTTTAACTTAAGCAGCACATGAAATGTAGATGACGTACTGTATTTGCACGTAACCAATACATCAAATCCATTCTTAATTTCTTCCTTTCAGATTGATTGGTTAATTCATTTTCAGTTTGATCAAGTAGTATTTCATATACTATCAATTTGTAGACACTGGTTTTTTCCACACAAGAATACCAGACACAAGAGGTTGAGGAACAGTAAAGAGATTCTGTGCTATTTTGCAGTACAATGTATGTAAGAAAAGGTCTCATTCTTTAGATGTGTTGGGATCTGGTTCTTGTTCAGGAACCTCTGAGGAGGACTGCTTGGTAGTCTTTACACTGAAGAAATTGGTGAGTGTGGCCGTCTTCTTGACCGGTTTACTCTTCTCTTGGGACACCGGTGACAAGAGTTTGCCACTCTCGTAAAGCTTGGCGATGCTAGCATCTAGTCGCTTTGGAGACACCTTTGGTTTGGTTGGGAGATTGTCTGCAAGCTTGACTTCAGCCGCTTTGGAGGACAGGGCGCATTCCATTCCCTGGACGCTGCAGGGCGTGGCAACCACCGGGGAGGTCTTATTGGTAGTCTTGGTGGTTGTGGGATTGTTCATGCTGCGCGCGTTGATGTTGGCCATGATGCTGGTGGCAGCGGCTTGCTGAAGGAGACTGCTCATGTGGAAAGGACCCTGAGCCAGGGTCTGCTGCATCTGGATTGGCACTACCTGGAGAGGGGCGAGTCCTGCCTGCAGGATGGCACCTCCTGGTGAGAGGTAGCTGATGGGCTGGATGAATGGTGCCCCTGGGAGACTGGTAGGATTGGGGTGCAGGTGCACAGCACTGGAGGCACTGGGAAAGGCACCTACCTTGTTGAAGGCAGAGTGCAAACTGCTTGACGGGATGGCGAGGTGCGGATTCCCAGCAGCTGCAGGGTTAGACTGCCTGGATGCAGTCAACAAGCTGCTGACTGTATTGGGGTTGGGCTGCTTCATCGCAACAGTGGGTTTGTTGACAGTGGGCTTGCTTGTGGCTGCAACAGGGGTCACTGTGATGCTCCTTGGTGGCAGGGGGGATGCAGTACCATCCCTCACTCCCACACCGTTCACCCATTGCGTTGGCACTGGCAAGTCCACGAGCTTGTACTCCTCCAGAACGTGCTGGTGCACGTACCAGCAGATTCTATTGAATTCAGGTCGCTTTTCTCGCTTGGCGATGGAATTGATCTTCAAATCCAGCTGCCTCTTGGAGATCAGGTGAGCCACATGCTCCAGGTTTTGGGGCGATGCCGGACCAACAGAGCTGGGGTCTGGACTTGGGGACTGGCCTACACTGGGTGAGGTGGTACCAACAGGACTCCCTGCCGCTGAGGAGAAAGTCTGACCACTCACTGTTGGAGACGTGGACTCTGGCACTGGAGTGGGCGTGGCTGATCCGGGCCAGTTGGCATGGTGCTGCTTCCTGCGCCAGTGGTCTCTGAATTCCCGGATCAGGGATTTGATTCCTGCCATGTTTCCATGCACCATGCGCAACAGGTCAGGCATTGCTATTAAGAAACAATATGGATAGATCATATCAGAATTTTGCGGTTTGCTCTTACCTTTCAAGGCAAGCCATTCTGCAAAGTGGATAATAATTTGGAAAGCTGCCAATCTCGAACTGCATAATAAAAGTCATACTGATGCACAGCAAAAACATTTTTCAAAAGCCATTTCTATTCTATTTTTTTTTTTTTTGGGGGGGGGGTTAAAAAATGGGAAAACTGTACATACATGCTAGAATAAAATTTCAGGAAAACGTATCTGTCATTTTAGAAACATTTTATTAATTTTGATGAAGGAATACAGCAAATATAATGCATAGTAGTTTGAAATAATGAATGAAAGAGCTTGGAAGAGATAATACATGGCTCAGAGAAGATATTGACTGCTACAGTTGAACTCAAAGGCCTGAATTCACAAAGGTTTAAACCATGGACAAAGACCATAGTTTTGTATGGGGTGCCAAGTGTCACATGGCCTATTTCGTCACAAAATCAGTCATTTCGCGGGTCATTTTGTCGACGAAATGACTGATTTCGTAACGAAATAGGCGATGCGACATTTGGCTCCCCATACAAAACTACATGGTTTAAACCATGGACAAAAGATTGTACCACCTTCGTGAATTCGGGCCAAAGGGTGCGATTGAGTGCTCTGCACATTACCCATACAAGAGGAGTGCTCCTCAAGTGTACTATACTGTATTGTACACTGCCAAAAGTGGACCTCTTCACGACCTGCTCCAAAAGTGTACAGTACTGTACCATGCCACGGAGCGTTCACATTGGTCCAGAAGCGTAACGCATTACAAGTTGATTTGAGAAGAATGCACGTAACACGCACTACGTCATAATACAAAGAGTTGATTCTCTTTGTCAGGGACACCTGAAGGAAGTCTTAAGTGCACCATGTGCATGACCCCATTGTTGCATAACATTTGACCTCTCTGACTTGAGTCTGAAAATAACTCATAAGGTATGCTATCTCTACAGGTATGGTATGGTACGATTCGCTTTGCTTTAGAGTTCTCAAAATGGCCAAGATCAGAACGAGTATGAATGGATGGATAAATACAGAGAGAGAGAGAGAGAGAGAGAAAAGAGTAGACATACATTGATAGAATAAATACTGCATACAAAAATGTACCTTCGTCTGGGACAGGTTTGAGTTTGTTCCTGACCCCTCCCATCATTCTCTGTTGGTTGGACGAGCCGCAGGCTTTCCCGTCACCAAGCTGCGAGCTTTCCTCGCATGCCTTGTCTCGTTTGATGGAGAAGCTGGTTGGTATGGGAACCGCATCACCAAGGGGGACCGCCCGGTACGCCTCCAGCTTCTTGCGCTCGGCCTCACGGGCCTTGCTGGTGGCAGCAACATCGAGGAGGGTGATGATGATCGGTTTGAGGGCCTCACAGCGTCGCTTTAGCTCATTGTCCCATGCCCTGGCCTTGGCAGCTTGCCTCGCCTTCAACTTGTCACTGTCCTCCTGCAAAACACATCATAGCAATTACAATGAGTAACAGATTATAGATTACAATACTTCTGGCACTTTTGGCACAGGGGAGAAAAGAGTGAAAGTATTCTCAAGGTTTGTACAATATGACCCGCTGAACCATTCCTGGTGGTACACTTCACTGGGACAGAATAAGTATTTCTTAGTCCAAATTTTTATTTATTTATTTATTTTTAAATTTTTTTTTTAATGAATGCAGAGTATAAGAAACATTCAATTAACAAGATGTGGTCAGTTCAATACATTTTCAGAAAAGAAATTTCCGTCATTGTTATTTTTGTTAAATCAATAGTTTCCATCTTTTTGAGCGAATATATGACATGAGATGAATCTTAGTATTTTCCACAAAGCATTTCTCGATAAATAAGGGAATGAATGAAATACAAAGAATCTGCACCTGAAATGAAATCATTTTTATCGGTAATCACAAAAAAGTTAACAAGTTCCAAACACAGGGGACTCCTGCTATAAAAAAGAGACAGCAGTTTTCTGTCAAAATATCAAAACTTCATTTTAACCAAACAATAAAATACGCAGAGATATAGTGTATACGCCAAATATTTTGCGAGGTTTTTATTTTTTACGAATTTTGCGAGTCAGGTGCTATTTGCGAAATTAAAGACATGCGAAAAATATTGACTCTGATCCCAATGTGAATGTGACGTACGCGTGTACATTTCTCCGTTCAGTACAGGACTCCCTGATCATGACTTTAACCACTCGCAAAATCATCAGGAATTCCCGATTCATGCAAATTTAGACTCGCAAAATATATGGCGTATATACAGTAGATGATCAATTTTGGGAACTTAATTTTTGTATTCATCAGTACCGTTACTGAAAACATACCTCATCGTCTCCTCCTTCTCCAGCAGACAGGTAACCATGGGGAACAAAGAAGCCATCTTCATCCTCCTCATCATCTCCACTTCCTTCTCCATCATCATCTTCTCCCTACACACAAATAGAACATTTCCAACAGAGTTACACAAATTATATGTAATGTTGATATCTTCATTCTTTATTAACCAGTAAACATACCACTTCCTTCTCCATCATCATCTTCTCCCTACACACAAATAGAACATTTCCAACAGAGTTACACAAATTATATGTTGATATCTTCATTCTTTATTAACCAGTAAACATACAAAGTTGGAAGTATACTGTATATGTTATATTTTAATGCTTGAATCCTATCTAAGTTGTCATGCATAAGGTATTTTGTCATTGAGACATTCAAAATGTCATACCACGTACAGGACATGACCTTGTGCTTTACAAAGTACGCTGTCAGGATCTATCTGCTGAAAACCAATCATGTCATGTAGACCAGGAGGAAGGTTTGACAGAATTTCCATGACAAATTAGAAACAAAGACACACATACTGTATGAACAATAATTTCCAAGATGGCATCACACACACAAATTAAACACACAAAATACACTATGGAGCAGTAAGTTAATTGTTTAATCATCTAAGACCTTATCAGTCCCTACAGACTTCTATGTATATGCCTTTTTCATGCATTTTGACTGAGAAAGTATGGGAAATATGAACAAAAAACAGCTTGGCTCTGAAGCTTAGCTCTCTTGAAAGTGAAATGAAATGAATGAAAACATTTAAGATTTGAAGTATCAAGTTATATAACATTTGCTACATAAGATCAGTTTGTATCTGCAACAATTTTTGTTGCAAAGTTTATGCTAATGAGAGAGATGATGATACAGCTGGTCCACAAAACATCTAAACCTGTCTCTTGAAGAGCTAAAAAAAAAAAAAAAAAAAAAAAATTGTGGGTCTTCCCCTGAAGACTTAACTTACCTCAGAGTGCGACAAACTCTCTCCTGGTTCCTCCCATTCATCATCGCTGTCGAACTCGTAGTCGAACACGTCCTAGTTACAAAGAGTCAGCAAACAACAAAAGCTGCTAAAAACTGGTTTCTGAATAAAAGACCAACATTCCAATCACAGTCTTCATTTCAATATCTTCAAGAGCTTTAGCAGAGTCTAAAACGGATCCTTGGCAGGATTGAACAGCCAATGATGATAGTTGCTTTTTACACGGGAAAAGGCAAAGGAACAAAACAAAGGAAGCTATGTGTTTTCAAGCCAACTATCTTCAGGACCTGACTGCTACTTTCACAAGAGTCTGAGTAACGAGAATTTAGAAACACTTGGTAGAGTGCTTTAAGGACAAGTTCACCTTCATAAATATAAGGATTGAGAGAATGTAGCAATATTAGTAGAACACAACGTTGAAAGTTTGAGGAAAATCAGACAATCTGTTCAAAAGTTATGAATTTTTGAAGTTTTTGTGCAGTCACCGCTGGATGAGAAGACTACTGCAGTGTATGATGTCACATGCGTACAACAATATAAGGAAAATATACAGAGAATTTCACAAAATTCAATCTTTTGAAAGAAGTACACATTCCCTTGACTCGTTACTGACATATGTTATGGGTAATGTTATTCCCATTGCCTTTAGAAAGAGGCAAGTCAAGTGCTCTTTTATTATGCGAAAAAAAAGTGAAAATATGTTGAATATTCTTTACATTTTCTTTATACTGTTGTACTCATATGACATCACAAGCCTTTAATAGTAGTCTCCTCATCCAGCCATTCCAACACAAAAGTTTTAAAAATTCATAACTTTTGCATCGATTGTCCAATTTTCCTCAAACTTTCACTGATGTGTTCTACTAATGTTGCTACATTCTCTTAATCTTTATGTTAATGAAGGTGAACTTGTCCTTCAAAAGTAAACATACATGTAGATCCATATGCCCAGGGAAACTGTCAATTTTAGAACAAAATTGACAAGTGTGCATGAGAAATGAGTATTAAAACTAAGGCTGTGATAATACAATTTCAGTTTGGTAGCTATTTGATGAAAATGAGAAATATTTAATCTCAGATAATCTCTGACCGTGGTTGCCATGCACTGTTTTATAATTGACTACAAATTGAAAATTCCAAGCAAGAGTGAGTAACATGCAGCCTGTTGAAAAATAGTACTGCTAGGGCAAAATGGATCATGACGCAGTGTTCTACCGACTCACCTCTGATTGGGAAGGGTGCTTCAGGAATAAAAGTTGTCTACTGCAACCAAAATTATGTTATACTTTTGATCTCAAAATATTCCAAAACAACTCATTACTTTGGCAAATTGTGTCAGCCAAGCAAGTCTCAGTTTGCATAAAATGTTTAATTAAACATTGATATTCTATGGATTGGAAAAGCTTTTGCTTAGCAATATGTATTTTTTTTTTTTATTCACAATGTAGAAGATGTAAAATGTACTTTTCAAATGAATTTATTTCCAGAAAAAATTGATTGTTACCTCATCTTTCTTGAATGGGTTGCGCCCTGTAATAGCTGAGGTCTCTCTCTGCCAAGTGCCGTAGTAAGCTGGGCGATAATTCTCATGGAACTTCAGAAGTTTCATCTTGAGGTGATCAGGCTTCTTGATCTTGGATTTCTTCTTGGATTGCTCTTCCGATGGTTGGACATCAACTTCCATGCTGTAAAAAAAACAAACAATTGTGATCATTCAGCAATCGTGGTGTTGGTACACATCTTACCATGTCAAACTGAAGTTACTGAAGCTGCTGAAACACTGCAATGTTGGTTTTGAGATATTTCCTGAAGTACCTCAGTTGGTTCTCAACAAGAAGAAACATGATTTCAAAAGTCTCAAACATTTAAAATAATTATGTAAACAGCACAGTGATTTATTGATTTACATTAGAAGCAGAGGAAATGAATAGCAGAAGTTTCAGAAAGCAATAATAACTTTTGAAAAAGTTACTACAGTTGCCAAAATATTGACCAAATACATGATTTTATTGATATCTTATTATGCAAGCCAATGGGAGAGTTGCAAGGTGATGACATAATCACCTCTACTGGTTTTCATATATTTGGTGAAAACATGTGAACTGTAAATATTTTTTCCTTACTCTATGTCCAATTTATGTAAAACTTCTCTCGTTTTGTTTACATCATTAAGGTAGGTCTCCTTATCAAAAATTCTTTCATAGAATGTATCGTTCGTATGATTTAAACTTCTTTCATTTTGTTTGTATGATTTAAGTCTCTTATTACAATAGTCAATTGGACATGTTGTGGAACTGCCATTTGAACAAGGAAATGTTTCCTAACGTTTCTTCGGTGGGCCGCTGTGGCCAGGGTGTGCGTCGAGATCTTCCAGGCTTGTAGTCTTTAGACTTCAACTGCTCCAGATAGAGAGGGCAGTCGACCTGAAGTAACGAAACAGAAATAAAAAATTACAAAAGTATGTCCAGAGCTCTCACATGACAGAAAAAAAACCCAACTGAAAAGTAACCAAAACATACAATAGACTAGTATAACATGTCTTGCTTTATCATACATAGCTAATATGTCCCCCTCGATTCCATAGAGAAATAGAATTTGACCCATGTTTTAAATTAGCAATACATTTCACTTTCTATTATTTGTCTATAAAATGTAAATCAGTATCATGTGTCACAAGTCAGCTCAACGTGCGGACAGGATGAAAACGGAACTCGGGGATCATTGAAGTCTTCCTTCTCTTATTCTCATTGAAGGTACAAACTCTTTCCATTTGACAAAGGATGGCATGCTAAGTCATCAAATAAACACTGTAAAAGTGGTTGAGATTTGCAAAGTGCGACACAAATGGCATTATGTACTTCAAATGCTCTAACAAGAAGATGCATGCAAACACTGAACTGCTCGTAATTTCTTGCATGGATTGTAAAGTTTCATTGTTTTTATTGATTGTTTACTCATTTGAATGATGCAATACTACAATTATATTTATGAGAATAGCTCCTAGAACAGTTTGAATGATGCATGATTATAATGATCTATAATAAGAGAATATATCCTACTGTAAAAGTGGAAATTTCCGCGCAATTCGCACAACCAGAAACTGGTGCGAATATTTTTGCTTGCCAAAAATTCCAGTAGTTGGTGTCTTGATTCTGCGAAATTAAAAGCATGCAAAACTCTTCTTACCCGGCTAAGCGCGAAAAATTAATCACATGAAAATATCCACTTTTACAGTTTTCTAAGATATTAACCATAAAAACACTGGACTATTTTGGTAGCTAGAAAGACTGGGGGGGGGGGGGGGCCTACAGGGCCCCCCTTAAGATCTCGGCCGTGGATCGCGCGATCGCCGCGGAAATTTGCACAATGGTAGTGTGCGATGTAATCTACAAGATCTTATATTTAAATTTCACAAAATAGTCTTCTTTTATTTTATTTTGATTAATTATGCTAATTTATGCGAGAAATCAGACTCTTTGATCTAAATCAGTAAATAAAGCTCCAAAAGTGCTCATTTTTGGTCTAATTATTCTTTGTGGCATTCTTAGCAAATGTACTTGAAAAAAAATTCGGTATAAAAATTAATTTCTTATTTATTTTATTGTTTTATGAATTTCTTATGTATTTCTTTGTTTTTTCAACCTTTTGTTTTTGTTGTTTTTTTTAACAAAATTTGTGGCGGACACTAATTGAAGCATAATACTCCTAAAACAAATTAATTTTAGCCATTGAGAGTAAAAATAAGCATATTTATATGAACCATGTGAAAAAACTCAATTTGCATTGACTTTGTACACAAAATCACATTTTTGAGCCATTTTCGGCCTCACGTGCATGTACAAAAAGTTATGTAACTTCAGACCGTACCCCGGGCATCACAAATTTGGTGTCAAAATGTGCGGGAAACTCGAAAGAAAAAAGTCATAGAGCATCGCGGCGAGAGCATTGCGTGTTGCAGAGAAATCGCACGAAATGTCGAGGGGGGGACCTTTCAGGCCCCCCCCCCCAGTCTTTTTAGGGTTAAGTCTGTTTTGTTTTTTTTTTCTTTCTTCATGAACTACAAAGTCCACTACCTGCGAGGTCAAAGCTTCCTCCAGCGGTGTAAAATCTATCTGTTTACTGTCCACCCGTCGGCATGGTGCCAGGACCATGTCCTCCTTGACCTCGAATGGAGCGAAGCGGCCAGTGACCTCGGTTTTCTTGACCGGAGCCGGGGCCTGGACCTTGAAGAAGCTCTTGAACATCTGCGACTGTTTCTCTTTCTTCAGCAGCTGGAAAGATATAATGAGACCCAAAGAGATATATGAGAGTAGTCATTGTAAAACCCAAGGGGAAAAATAGAATAAAGGCAGATCTGTGTTTTAGAGGTGAGCCTGATATGTCGAACATATGCAAATTACTACAATACCAGTGAAAGCTCCTGCACTCTATGGAATGAAAGCAGTAGAACTAAAACATAAAGACATGAGCCTAAGCAATGCTATATTGTCATAATAATGGGGCAAAACAACACAAAACAAGACAAACAAACAAGCAGGGGAAGAAAAGATTATTTTTTTACCGTCATTCTGTTTTTGCATTTTCACACCAAAGCAAATTAACGTATAAGCAGTCTTTGAGCTTTCGAGGTACTTGTGGGTAAAGACTTTGGTTTTAGTTTGTTTGTTTTTTTTTAACGAGAGATACCACTACGCATAAATACATATCACAAATAATGTCACGTAAACAATCCTACTGACTCCAAGAAAGGACAACATTTGGAAAATCTTTTGGCAGCATGTTTAAAATGATACATGGCTGGATGCAACTGATGTAACATAGAGTGATGGCTCCTGCATGTACTCAGTTGCAGCCACCGCCCATGCATCTGTGATAACGTACTGTAGCTACATGTAGTCTGTACCTCATGTATGCACATGTAAGTGCATGGGGGCTGATGTTCAAATATAATTGATACATTGCACCAGCTAATTTAGGAGCAAATAGCACAAGTGTATAAAGCCTATCATATTAATGCACAAACAGATGAAGTGCATGCAGAATTTATATACCTTGTACTATATGCCATTAATTACCGGTATTTCTTGGTTTTTCTCTTCACAGAAAACATAGTCATGAGGCATGTGCTTCTAAGGCAAAAAACAGTTGAACTAAAAAGTCTGCCTTAGCCTAGCATCACCTTCACGAACACCTCCTGAGGAAGCTACAGATGCCCTACGTCAATTACAATTCCACTTGCAGCAAAACATTTCACTATAATATTGTGGTCACGGCAAAGTGTTGTATTTGAAAGCACTCTATATTCAACTTCATTTTGCCTGGTCTAAAATGGTCATAAGACATTATACAGTGCACTCCCGTTATAACGAAATGCTCGGGACCGGCCGTTTTCTTTCGTTATAACGAAATTTCGTTATAAGTGAACAAATACAATATATAACAAAAACAAGGTAACCACCACGCATATATCATATGTCTGTTAAATACTCAGCATACACTGGAAAGCTATGTGAAATGGGATGGTACCTTTTTAATTTCGTTTGGATATTACATTTAAAAGGGCATAAAGTTGTTTTTGTCACACAATAAGTCGTATAGAAAATAATAGTTTAGGATTCCGTTACAGTTCGCTATTCCAAAGATTTGTTTCTTACTAAAGTTTGTTACTCCGAAAGACTCTTTGTTCCGAAGTTTCGCCATTCCCGGGAATCCAAGCTTCGCTCTTCCGACGATTCGTTATTCCGAAAGTTCATAATTTAGATATAAATATATTGTTCGTTTTCCGAAGGCTCGTTGATCGGAAAATGAAACGAGTTTCGTCATTCCGAAGGTTTGTAAATGAAAAAAATGAGAATGGTTCACTGTTGCGAAGGTTTTTTAATCCAACAATGAAATAAGGTTTGTTATTCCAAAGAAGGTTTGTAAATAATAAAAAAGAAATTAGAAAGGTTAGTTATTTCGTAGGTTCGGTTATCTTAGGACGATTATGAAGTTTGCAATTCCAAAGTTTTGTTACTGGACACACCTTTATCACCTTTGGATTAACAAAACTTTTTTTAATGTTCCGATTAACGAAAGTTTAGAATTCCGATCATTTTCTGACAAATGAACCGTCGTAATAAGAACCATATCTCATTGACGGTTTAACAAACTTTAGTAATAACGAACTGTTTGAATAACGCCAAAATGTTCGTAATAACCAACCCTATTTCATTTCCGAACCAACGGACATTTAGGTGTTTAAGAATCTGGGTGTTTTGTAATAAAGTACCTTCGAAACAATACAACGAACCTTGTTTAATTTCAGATTATTGTATTACAATAAGGCAAAAAAAAAAAAAAATGGTTTGTTTGCCCTTCGCGACCGACCGAAAATCACAGAAATTTCGGGTCGGGTTTTTTATTTATTTTTTTTTTTTTTGCTCTTTCAAGTTTACTTTTTTTTTCACAAATTTCATCTTCTGCAAATTTATGAACGGTTTTAAACCCAAAATTATCCATTTTAAGCTAAAGAAAGAATGAAAAAAAAAGTCAAAAAAATGTTTTTTCATCTCATCGACCCGTCGTAATCGTGTTCAGGCTGCGCGGGGCCGCAGGCTACGTTTTATTGCATGCTAGCTACCTTTTTGGCTCACGTGCATAGGTAGTGCGCTAGATAGCTAGCTACCGTACTAACTGCGACCAGCAGCCCCATACGCATAGCGTAATGGGGCTGCGTACTGTAGCATCCAGGATCACGACAGGGTAGTATTGCGGACAAATATCAACTTAAAATCGAAAAATTTCTTCAATTTGAAGACTTACTGGTGAAGTTGAAGTATTGATAACAGGGTTCGTGCAATGTTTGGTTCTGCCAATAGTCCCTTTCTGTTCAAATTGATGACTTAATGTGACTCGGTCGAGAGGAACCAGGAGAGCTACACTGAATTGACAGCCAGCGCATGCGCACACAGACATCTTATCCAGTCGATGGATTTGAAATTTGTGCGCATGTGATGTGTGCGCATGCGCTGGCCGTCAATTCTGTGTAGTTCTCCCAGGTTCCTCTCGACCGAGTCACATTAAGTCATCAATTCGAACAGAAAAGGACTATTGGCAGAACCAAACGTTGCACGAACCCCGCTGTCAATACTTTAACTTTACTGGTAAGTCTTCAAATTGAAGAAATTTTTCGATTTTAAGTTGATATTTGTCCGCGATACTACCGTGTCATGATCCTGAATGCTACAGTCCGCAGCCCCATTACGCTATGCGTATGGGGCTGCTGGTCGCAGTTAGCTACCGTACCGGCCGCAGCGCAGTGCAGCGCGACTGCCAAGATGGCTACTTTTGCAGCATCCATTACCAGCTGTCATGGCTCCAAAACTGTTTGCAGTTCAGTTGCCAGCATCTCACTGGAAGGTACTGTTTTGGAGCTGTTTGCAAAATTTAACAAAGATGAACGTTATAAGTGTTTGTCAGTGAGTGTTTCTGCCTTGCCTACCGGGCTCTGGCAAGACGTAAATTTGAATGAATCCCTTGGAGTTTTTTGCGCCACATACAAAGTACTGTACAAAGTTGAACTGAAACTCGAAGTATTGCCAGAAGGATGAGTGTATTACGAGATGCCCTGCCAAAGTTACAAAATTACATGGGTAAAAAGGGTATTTCAAAAAAAAACAACAACAAAAAAACAACCTACCGACCCTCTTGGGTTTTGACAATTAAGGGCAAACAAACACTTTTTTTTTTTTGGCCTAATGCAAGTCCCCCTTGGAAACTATGCAGGACACAAGGAGCGAACACGTACACAGTGATGTGAAGTGTTCGCCCATGCAGAGATGCTATAAATGCTAGTTCCGCTACATATTTTCGGAAGTGCAGGCTTTCAAGCGGGATAATGTAAAAAAGTAGGAATAAAGAAGGAACAAAATTTCTAAACAAGGAAAAGTAGAAATTACGCGGTGCGTAAAATATGTCCCCGCCGGAAGTAGCATTTAGTAGCAAAATGTACAATATCGGTAAAAAATCAAGGTCAAAGGTCAAAGAAGTCAAAGGTCAAAATTCTGTGTAGAAGTTTTGAAGCCCTCACCTAGTGCCATCACAAAAAGCAAACGGAATCAAAATCGGGTTAGAAATGGCGAAGGAGTAGCATTTTGTAGCCAATGTACAATATAGGTCAAAAATCAAGGTCAAAGGTCAAAGAAGTCAAAGGTCAAAATTCTGTGTAGAAGTTTTGAAGCCCTCACCTAGTGCCATCACATAAAGAAAACAGAATTGAAATCGGGTTAGAAATGGCGAAGGAGTAGCATTTTGTAGCAAAGTGTACAATACAGGTCAAAAAATCAAGGTCAAAGGTCAAAGAAGTCAAAGGTCAAAATTCTGTGTAGAAGTTTTGAAGCTCTCACCTAGTGCCATCATATAAAGCAAACGGAATTGAAATCGGGTTAAAAATGGCGAAGAAGTAGCATTTTGTAGCAAAATATACAATACAGGTCAAAAAAATCAAGGTCAAAGGTCAAAGAAGTCAAAGGTCAAAATTCTGTGTAGAAGTTTTGAAGCCCTCACCTAGTGCCATCACTTAAAGCAAACGGAATCGAAATCGGGTTAGAAATGGCGAAGGAGTAGCATTTTGTAGCAAAATGTACAATACAGGTCAAAAATCAAGGTCAAAGGTCAAAGAAGTCAAAGGTCAAAATTCTGTGTAGAAGTTTTGAAGCCCTCACCTAGTGCCATCATATAAAGTAAACGAAATCGAAATCGGGTTAGAAATGGCGAAGGAGTAGCATTTTGTAGCAAAATGTACAATATAGGTCAAAGGTCAAGGTCAAAGGTCACGACTGAAATTTTGTGTAGAAGTTTCAAAGCTCCCATGTAGTGCTATCATATAAAGCAAACAGAATCAAAATTGGCTCATAAATGACAGAGAAGTAGCAAATTGAAGATTTTGATCACACACGGACGCACACACGGACACACGGACGGACACACACACGTACGGAGCCCGTTTCATAGTCCCCTGCTCGAACTCGTTCGGCGGGGACAAAAAGTAGGAAAAAGTAGGACATGAGAGGGAAAAAGTAGGGCATTAAAGAAAAAAAGTAGGAATAAATCAGGACATGTGCAGGCTTTTTGGAGTAGTTTTCGTCGATACTCACCAGAACTCTTGATGTTACATGTAAATCTTAATTTGTAACTCACAACCCTGCTGCCTCAGCCTCACTTTTGCTCCTGGGAGAGCCTGAAAAATACAACAAAGGCAGACGTTCATTAACACAATGTTAGGAAACAAGCACAAATGCATGTTCAACCATACAGTCAATATGAATCTTGATCACCTATTACAATACTTGCATAGAAAAGACATAATTCTGTGATTGACATGAACACCTATCATATGTGATCCTGCATTGCAACACCATCAAAAAGTTGCCAAACATGGATTTTTAATTAAGAGCAGATTCTGAAAAAGCAAACTCAAAGATGGAAAATGATAAATAACTCAATTCAAATGGACTCTCCTAACCTATCCTAATATTGGAATGAAAGCACACACTCCGGAAAATGTGAACTGAGAAAAGGGGCTCCTGAAGTACTAGTATAGCATTTATTCAAGCGCTCAATCTTTATCAAGCCATGCTAGCTGTGCAATGAATGGAAAAAATAACAGAATGTTAACCACCAGAGCTACAACAATGAAGAGATTATAAGATTAAGCTGTGCATGCTTTATCAACACATTCTGTAGGTGATCAATGCCAACTTTCAAAGCAGTAGCATCATCCTTTCTAAAGTTACTGGAGTTGAAAGTTAAAAGTATGGACAGGATTTATAAGAAATGAAAAGAGGACTCTATGAGAAACACCTAATCACACTATTGTACCAAAAGGTGTTCCAGAAAAAACTGCTGACAACACAATTTCCTTTTCGTTTTATGATCCCAAACTTTAGTATAATATAGAAGAAGACTAGCTCTTTCAGAAAATATGAAAAACTCAAGATTGGCTGGATTGGCCCATATCATTTATTTTCAGTCCTAATACAAAATCAGTGCATGCGACTTTTTGTTGGTTTTTGTGATGCACGGTCACATATCATCCCATAAAATATGACAAACATTCCATGGTGTGTAAGTTATACACATATGCCATAGGTATGTTATACATTTCCATTTAAAATATGGCATCTGTTATCTACATTCATTTGAATGTTTTTATGTTGAGAAGATATGTGTTTCATTTCAAAATGTAAAAAAGATTGGAAATAAGGATATTTGACAAAAGCAATAAAAAATGACACTTTTATCTACATTCATTTGAAGTTGTAGAGATATGTTTCATTTAAAAGTGTGAAGAAGACTGGAAATAGGATGTTTGACAAAGCTATTCACGTGATGCTCAAGAGAAAGTTAGTATGCTTTCAAGTTCCAGTTGAACGACCATGAGATAAGCAATATACTTACTTTCCAAGAGACTTTCAATTTCAAATACATGTAAGCACTTAACATGTGTTCAAACATTTCAAATAACAGGATAATTTAAACTACTTATATGTAGCGCTCAGTATTAGTCTCTGAGAGCATGTTATATCATATTACATTTCTGGCAAGACATGCATGAAAAATGGGTTGTCTCATGACAGTGAGGCCTTACAAAGTGAAACTATATCTACCAATGCAATGACATCTTTACTTTGCAAATCCTGGCCCACTACAAATCTACACACTCAGATGCTGTGAGTTTATGGCACAGTGTCCACAACTGAATTTCCAGTGATAAAGATTATCTTCATAATCATATGATATAGATGGAAACATAAGGCAAGCTCAATTTGAAACACTTTAACCAATAGAACTCAAAACATCCAAAGAGAGAGAGAGAAAAAAAAAGCAAATACTTTACATTTCAGTATCAATCAGGGAAATGTAGTATTCTTGGATGTAGAGTAACAGAAGACTGTAATATAACCAAATGACTCCACTTTAGAAGATGTGAGGAGCATATATGCACATCTGCTTTTTGTTTCTTATTGTCTGTAGTCTTATCGACTTTATAGGTAGCAAAAAATGACTCTATTTTTTTGATAATTTTCTGTAGATAACAAATAAGTTTTCATTTCTTTGGTGTTCTGTTGATGCTAGATTCCATGTATTCTTGAATCAACTTACATTTGTTAATTTAGAAAGTTGTAGAAAATAATCATTCTGTATTTTCCAATGACTTTCTACTGTTTGCAATATTTGCCACATTTACTGGAGATAGTTAATAATTCTCTACATTCAACTTGTTTTTTTCAGCTCATCATGACCCTTTCGCTGAATACACATACAGCTATTTGATCTTTTCAGGAATATTCTCCATTTTGCAGTTATTCCAGCCACTTTTAAGTTCATTCAATATTCTTGAAATCAAACTTCTTCATATATTTTGAGAATATTATATCCTTCCGCCTTCGAAATTTTACATGGTTGGGATTCTGCTTTCATTCTCCAGATATTTCGCTGGCTCAGTATTTCAGCTTGTTAATCTTATAAACTACTCTTTGCAAGATCTGGAGAATAAATAAACAGTGACTGCCATTACCATTTAAGTCCTTGCTAGCTTCTCTGATTTCTCAGAAAATTCCAATTAACAAACTTTTTGGCTGTTTGAGAGCAAATACACTCTATAAGATCTGTATATTTACCATGCAGTTCTTATTTTTCCCCCTTAAATACAGTGTATTTGTGCCCTTTCAATTTTGATACTCTCCATTGTTCTGTTGGTTTTCACCTTCAACTTACAGTTTTGTATGTTGACACAGTTGACATACACATCCATCCATTCCCTTTTTTCTTCTTTAAGAAGTTTCCTTATCTCACATTTTACCAAGACTCTTTCACATGGTTCAATATTTTGGGTATGTCACTTCAAATGATCCATCACACTTTAACCACTTTCATTACGAGATTTCTGTTCTACCATTATCTCACATCTTGTTCAAACTAGCTGGGTAATAAAAAGATGTTCAACCTTAACTAAAATTTGCAAGATCTGTGGAATAAAAAGACATCATGGCTTCTAATTTTTCTGCAAGTTGTTTCCTCCAAACTTAACAAACTGTTCTTGGCAGTTCAACTTAAAACATTCACACACTTGCTCATATTTGTGGAATATGCATTTGTTATCTTTCCTGAATGCTTGGTTTTTTTTTCTCAGGTATGCTTCTAGATGGCTTTTCTCTCTATATATTCCTGATAGTTTGTAAGTGTCATCAGGAAGTGAACTTCATCATCTCATGGTTTCAGCTTCAATCAATCTTTAAACGATACTGAAATATTATATTTGTTTGTTTTCCGTAAAGTCCCTTCATTTCCTACTTTCTTCTCAGTTCTTTGAGGTAATGTATGTCTTACCTACTTAGTATGATGCAATTCAACCTCTTAAACAATACTTGTAAGATGTATACAAGCCATCAACTTTTAAGATTGTCCATAAAGAGGTTTCTGCTCTATTAGTCTTCATGTTTCACGATGGCTTAGTAATTTACTGTTGTTCTCACTCCCTGTTTACAATTTGTGGGATCTGTTAATTAAACATTTCTTCTTGTTCATCTGATTTTTCAGCACCTAACTTTCCTCAGCTGTTTAACTTCAGATGAATCGAGGAAGATTTCTATTAGTCGTATCTACCACCTGCCCACGATTCAAATAGATATCACAAGTTATAGGTCCAGTTTACCTTTGGGAGCAGTGATTTCAAGATTGTTCAAGATATCACATTTGAGGCATATGTGTAGGTCTATTGTATCACAAAACATCCTGCCATATAGAATTTTTGCAATAAAGCCTAAAATATATTTTAAAGGAGATATCAGTGTTTTTCTGAATAAACCGTAACTGTAAACGGTTTAGTCTGAAAACATTTTTATTATACATATTGTTCATATTTTGTGTATTTAACAACACTTAACATCGATTATACAGATTCAAATTTTTACATTGGTTGTTTCTATCCCTAACTCACATTTAAGAACTATTCTAAAGCACATATGCTCGGTCTTTGTTTCATCTGCAAGTGGTAAATTATGCCTTTAAACCTCATAAGTCTTCAAAGTTTTATACTTTTACAGATTTGGCAACTTGCATTTTCTTTTCTTGAACTCTTGCCAAAAGATCAAACTGATGTACCCCGAGTGCTTTTGATTTTAAATAGCCTCAGTAATATGCAAGTTTCATGCAAATGGGTCCCTACTAATCCATGCTTTCTTGGGAATTACTCATCCTCACATCAACCGGGTCTAGTTTCTGTGGTGAAAAACTTACTTGGTTTTCATATTGAGTTTGTCATATTGCAATCATTGCTGATTATTATCAAAACATATAGGATTTCAGGCAAAGGGGATCTGAAGGTGTCATTTCTTGTTTTGATATGACCTTTACGATTTACGTAGTAAACCATATTTTAGCAAAGGAAATTTCTGGTACCTGAGGATTTGCATGCCAGCACATGCATGAGACATGATATGCTTGAACTCTACATCCATTAAAACTGGCTGTAGGTGGCTTTCTTCCCTCAGTTGTATTCTTTGGAAGTCACATGTCAAATTCTACTTTTAAGTATATGGCAAGCTTACCTGGTAATTTTGAGCGATGATGAGAGCTGGTTGAGCACTGCTCCAAATCCTAGGTTGCAATATCAGTGGGATCAATCACATCTGCACAGGAGCAAAAGCTGAGGCTGGCAGCAGTCTTGTGGTTGATTGGTGTGTGATATCCCTCTTTCATGCTGAAGAGGCTCTCCCCACCAGGAAGAATCTGCAACTAGAGTCTATTCATCATTTCTGAATATAAACTATTCAAGTAGCCTTGCACATTTCTTTTTTTGTGGGGTTTTCACCAAAAAAGTAGGAAAAAGTAGGATTTTGAGCAAACAAGCAGGAAAAGTAGGGACAGCAGTAAAAAAAGTAGGAAAAAGTAGGAAAAGTAGGGCCACTGGAAATCCTGGAAGCGATTCGCATTTCGTTATAACGGAGCACATTTCTTTTGTTTTTCTTTGTCAGTGGTGCTCAGAAAGATTTCGTCATAACGAAAATTTCGTTATAACCATGTTCGTTATAAGCGAATTTTGCACCATAGACTTCAATGGCGATAATTTTGGGACCAGAAGTTTTACTTCGTTATAACGAAATTTTGTTATAACCGTGTTCGTTATAACGGGAGTCCACTGTACAAGAAAACTGTTCTTGGCATCTTACCACTGCTGCTTCTTTCTGTTTCTTCTCCTCTTCAATCTTCAGCTTTTCCTCCTGTTTCTTCTTCTTTTCTTCCTGCTTTGCTCTGGAAAAGAATTTAAATACGTGTGAACATTAAGTTAAGTCATTCTGGGTTCATTTCATCTTTCATTTGCTGTAATATTTTCCCTGGAACAATTGTTTTTATGTGTGTCTGTGTTTGTGCGTGTATGTGTTTAGCTTCTGCCCCAATGAGGCTTACAAGTTTGCATGCATTCTCATATTCATCATAGTTTCTACAGACTCCAAAGCTAAACAAATCACAAATTACACCTTGGAAAACTCTCTGAATGCATTTATCATATCCTTTGTAATAATATAATTGCCACACAATCAGATGACTTTGTCTTGTTTCATTTGGATTCGTCATATCTTGCAACTATGAAAATGTAGTCGTCATTATCTATCACAATCAAAATGCACCAAAGGAATGGCTTTTATCTACATGGAATTCCATTACGACACATAATCCAGACAATGCATCCATTCAGAATAGTCCATATCAAGTTATATCAGGGATGATATTGAGGTTTGTTAAAAAAATTGGAAATCAAAATTTCCAAGTGATTTTGATGCATGGAAAAAGCAAAATGTGTATAGACTTGAGAAAACAAAAAACTGAACAGATATAAATCTACAGAATATCATGTCTGTTATATGCAGATCAGAATTGCTAAAGGTCAGTTTGTGTGCGGTGTGGGTCAGTGCCAATGTGGCCTGCCTCAATTTAGTTTGACCGAAATCGCTGGTCAAGACTTACTCCACTTCCTGCTCCCTCTTCATCCTCTCCGCCTCCTTGGCCTTCTTCTTCTCCAGCCGCTCCCGGTCTTCCAGCTCCTTCTTGCGCTCCTTCTCCTCCATCTTCTTCCGCTTCTCCTCCGCCTTCTGCTGCCGCAGGGCCTCCCTCTCCTGCTCCTTGTGGCTCCGCTGCTCCAGCCGCTGCCTCTTCTTCGTCTCGCGCTCCTCCTCCAGCTTGCGCTTCTTCTCCTCCCTCTGCAGCGCCTTCGTGGAGGCAAACAGGGACGAAAATTGCAAGTTCATCACACTGACAATAATTGTATATGTACAAGCATCTTTTTCTTTTTAATCATTTCAGCATTCTTTGAATAAGTTTCAAGAAAATTTACTCCCTTCTGCAGTCACACGCAATGCAAGAGAATATTCGCCAGCTTTACTCACGGTAGATGGAGTACCTGACATAAACTGGCACTGAAATAACAGCCTAAAAACAATGAGCAGCTGCTAGTAAAAAATTATTTCATTCAATCAGCAAATTGTGGGAATTTTAGAAAAACATTATCTCCTTGTAGCACCTCCGATAGAAAAGTGGCTCCAAAACACCTTCCGATGTTGATAAAATATTTCTCTGCAAACTGCAAAATTGCTGTCCTCCTCTTGGTATCCTGCAAGTGCTAAGTGATAATATAATAAACAGTATCACAGTTGTGTCTGCTAAAATATAATTTTTCATCTTTGTTTATACCTTTTCTTCTCTTTTCTTCTGAGCCTCTCTCTCCCGTTCAAGTGCCTTGGTTGTCTTCTGATTCATGGAAAATAAAAGAAAACAGAAGATACATTGACTCATGCTTTCATTACAACCTACAATGAAGTAAATAGTAATACGGCACAACACATAAATAACGTAACTTAGAAACAATCAATTCTGTGTCAGAATTTGAAGGGAACAGTCAACTATATGTAGGTTGATCTTCACAGGACTAAGGAAAGCACTGACTTTAGGCAATATTCAACTTCTGTGTATACAGAGGAATGACGCTAGGCAATGAATGTAGATTGGGACTTTTTATCTTACCAGCTTAGACTGATTTATTTGATGTATGCACCATTGACTTATGCCGAGTTTGGGTAAGGATATCTACCACATTGTTTAAACCATTCCGCTTTTTTTTTTCATTTTTTTTTTTTTTTTTACAATTACAGTCAACCTCGCGTAAGTCGACATAATCGGGACTGAGCAAAACACGTCGACTTACGCGAATGTCGACTTACGCGTAAGTCGACATTTTGTCGACTTATAAATGAAAATTAATTTCCCCTGTACAGAGTAAGTTGGATCACGATGCGGATCGCTACCCATATCTTACTCCTTTTGCCGCCAAAACATGCCTACTGACATGAGCAACAATAATGTTTTAATTCATGCATAAATCTTGCGCGGGTTAGTAACGACAACGCACAATTCCCAAATCTCTAGAGAGATTTTGAGAGAACGGGATCGGAAACCTAGGCCCGTTTCTGGACTCTTAACGTTTTAAACTTGATTTGAAATATCAAAGGCAAATTCCCCAAAATTGCATTAAACTTTGCGATTTAAATTCAAGTGCGTTGCTGGGAAGATATGCGTGTGATTTCGCATGATTCTGTCAAGATTATCGTTTTTCAGTGCCAACTGAGTTGAAATAATATGTGTGATTTTCCTTCCCTAAGTCGCCATATTTGTTCTGCTTAAATTTGTATTGCCATACTCTGAAAATGAATTGTTCTCGCGCTCCGATTCGCAACATTACCGTTCTGTACGGCGCGGGCCCGTCTGAAATAAAAAGAAGAAGAAAAGTTTGTTCATCCGAAAACGACATCTTTCGGACTACTATAAGCTTCGTGAAAACAAACCTCTTACCATTGTCGGACTAATTTAACTTTGGACTGAGATTTAAAACTTCGGCATAGCGAACTTTAACAATTAATAATTCGTTATCATTTTTTTAATTGACATTTTGAGAAGCAGCATGCGTTTCGGTAGTTTGAAACGTGTACATGTTGCGATGTCTTTCCCCTGCAAGTGCAGACTAAGTTCGGTCACGGCGAAAGTTCCGTTACGAAATAAAAAATAATGCGAGCCTTTTCAACAATAACGCACTTTCGTACATTTTTATGCGTTTAAACGCAGTTTCTAGTTTCGGACAAGAGCCGCAAGTCTTTTCTGCAACGCTCTTGCGTTTTAAATACAGCGTTGCTTGTGATTTGACGGACTTGCATTTGATTTTTAGAGTTGCGTTTAAACGCAATTGAGTTTAAATTTCATACAATTTTCAAGTTTTGTGTGATTATCAAACGCAAGTCTTTTCAGCGTTCCGTGTGATTTGATGGACTTGTATTTGATTTTAAGAATTGCGTTTAATTTTTAATTTTGCTTACGATAAGTCTTTTAAACAATAACACACTTCCGTAGATGTTTAGAGATGCGTTTAAACGCAATTTCTTATAGTTTCGTACAAAAACCGCAAGTCTTCTCTGCAACGCTGTTACGTTTAAATACAGCATTAAAGATTTGATGGACTTGCATTTCATTTTTAGAGTTGCGTTTAAACGCAATTGAGTTAGAAAAAAAGTTCCCTACAATTTTCTAGTATCGTATGATTGTGAAACGCAAGTCTTTCAGCGTTCCGTGTGATTTGATGGATTTCCATTTGATTTTTAGAGTTGCGTTTAAACGCAATTGAGTTAGAAAAAAAAGTTCCCTACAATTTTCTAGTATCGTATGATTGTGAAACGCAAGTCTTTCAGCGTTCCGTGTGATTTGATGGATTTCCATTTGATTTTTAGAGTTGCGTTTAAACGCAATTGAGTTTAAGTTTCCTACAATTTTCTAGTTTCGCATGATTATCAAACGCAAGTCTTTTCAGCGTTCCGTGTGATTTAATGGACTTGGATTTGATTTTCAGAGTTGCATTTAATTTGTAATTTTGTTTGCGAAATAAAAAATAATGCAAGTCTTTTAAACAATAACACACTTCCGTAGATATTTAGAGATGCGTTTAAACAGTTTCTTAAATATAGTTTCGTACAAAAACCGCAAGTCTTCTCTGCAACGCACTTGCGTTTAAATACACCGTTACGTGTGATATGATGGACTTGCATTTCATTTTTAGAGTTGTTTTTAAACGCAATTGAGTTAAAAAAAAGTTCCCTACAATTTTCTAGTTTCGTATGATTATAAACGCAAATCTTTCAGCGTTCCGTGCGATTTGATGGACTTGCATTTGATTTTCAGAGTTGCGTTTAAACGCAATTGAGCTTAAGTTTCCGACAATTTTCTAGTTCATGTGATTATCAAAATAAATGCAAGTCTTTTCAGTGTTCCGTGTGATTTGATGGACTTGCATTTGATTTTCAGAGTTGCATTTAATTTCTAATGTTGCTAACGAAATGAAAAAAGTAATGCAAGTCTTTTCAACCATAACGCACTTCCGTAGATGTATAGAGATGTATTTAAACGCAGTTTCTAGTTTCGTACATAAACCGCAAGTCTTCTCTGCAACGCTCTTGCGTTTGAATACATCGTTGCGTGTGATTTGATGGACTTGCATTTAATTTTTAGGGTTGCGTTTGAACGCAATTGAGTTTCAGGTTCGTACAATTATTTTCTAGTTTCATATGATTATCAAACGCAAGTCTTTTCAGCAACGCACTTGCGTTTAAATGCAAAAGTTGCGTGTGATTTGATACACCTGCATTTGATTTTTTGAGTTGCATTATTAGTTACATTGTAATAAATCTTTTTAGAAAGGGCCCTGGTTTTAATACCGCTTCGGAATAATCAACGTTAGAATATTCGGATTTACAAAAACACCTACTTCATGTTCGGATAATGAATACCTACTGGGACATATAAGTGTACAAAATTTGTGCGTTTTGAGAAAAACGAGAGGGAGAAAAGGGGTAAAGTGAACTGTCTTGGGTACTACATGTAATGCTCCAGTGTAAATGAGTGTATGGTCCTTTCTATATTCTGGCATACGAGACGACGCATGGCGCGAACGCTACCGCGCCGTACACTAGCGAATTACCGAGTAGAAACGCAGCGAATCGGAGCGGAAAAACAATTCTTTTTCAGAGAACGGCGATAAGATTTTGAGCGAAAAATTATGTCGACTTACACGAGGGAATTAACACGTATTTCAGCTCAGTTGGCACTGAAAAATCAGGTCGACTTACGCGAGTTGTCGACTTATAAATGTCGACTAAGACGAGGAAATTTTCAAGGAATAACAAAGGCAAAAATCGGGACTTTTTTATTGTGTCGACTTAAGCGAGTTGTCGACTTATGCGATGTCGACTTAGGCGAGGTCTACTGTACATGGAACCTTCTCTTCAAGATTCAGATTCAGTTTCATAACTCTGTACTCCCAAACAAAGACACAACAAATCTGGAAATGGATCAAGTGAATCAGTCTCTTAAAGACAACAAAATACAATGACCTTTACAATAGAAAGTATAACAAAATTCATATATGATTTTAAAATAATGAAAGCTAGGTTTTTGGAGGGATAAAATTATTTATCATAAGTATGTAAAGGAGTAAATGCAACATGATGGCTTTCCATTTAAAAGAGAAAAAAAGTATATACCAACCTTCTTGCCTGGCTTCAAAAGAGTGCTACTATTCTGTGTACCCTGAGTAACATCAACAGTTGAAGTGGTCTTGGCCTCCTTTACTTGTACTTTGTCATCTTCTGACTGCTTTGTTGGGCTGAGAGTTTGCTTCTCAGCAGTGGGCTTTTCACCATCACCTTTATTGCTGTCATCATCATCTTCCTTATCCTCCTCCGCCTTGTCATCCTCATCAGAGCTCTCTTCATCTTCGGAGGAGGAAGTCTGTCCCAGAGATATGGCAGAAGACATGCTGGTGTTGATGGAAACATCACCCTCCTCTTCGGAAGAGACCGTTTCCTCCCTCGTCTCCTCTTCCAGTGAAATTGGCTGGGCATCATCTCTGTCTACGGAACCCGAGGATGCGGAAACGACAGGCTCTTCACCAATCTCCTCCATCTCATCATCAGCGTCGCACGTGAGATCAACGATGTCGGAGGTGGACACCTGCGGCTGCTGCGTGGTTTGCAGGAATCCATCCAGCGAGGCCGTCTTGGGGGTCTTCTTGGCAGATGCGGAAGAGTCGCAGTCTTGCTTGCATGCCATGGTTGAATCACAAACCTTCTCCGATACCTTCATATCCTCAGAACTAGAGCTAACGGCCGTCTCCAGGTTGGCTGCAGCAGTTTCATATTGCTTGGAGGTTTTGGTGGCATTCTCTGCAGAAAAACTGATACGTTTCCCTTTGGTGGAAGCCTGCTTCTTGGAATATGACGTGTCACCTTTCTTGAGTGGAGTTGTTTTCTTTTCTAACTGTTTGGGCTTGCTGACGCTGCGACTTGGGGTATCAGAATTCTTACCCTTCTTCGCGAGTTGATGGGATGGACTTGAAGGCAGGGTGACTTGTTTGGGAGATGTTAATGGTTTGAATGGCAGTCGACCTATAATGGGAAACAGTAAAACAAACTCTAATTATGTATCAAACAGATATTTTCAAAGTGAATAATCTAACAGCCAAACACTATCAATTAGTCAGGCAAAAAAAAAAAGAAATTGCTTTCAATTTCCAATGTTCGGGGATCATCTTCAATCTCTACCAAATGGTTGTGCTGTAAGTGGCATAGAATGCCTCTAGAATCAAACTATGTGTCTAGATCTCTAAATGTTCCTCCAACTTCTTTACAAATTGTATTTCATCAGAGGAAAAGTGTAAAAGCCTCTACAAAAACTGACCATGTAGATTGCCAAGCATAATACTCACATTTACTAATAAATTATTTGGTTATATCTCATTGATTACATTTTTAGCAATAGACCAAGTGTGTGAAGTGCCACAAATTTTGCCAATTACTAAAATGGAAAAGAAAAAACAAACCAAAAACATGTTAACTATATTCATGAAGAGAACATACCTTGCTTCAGTCTTTTGGCTGGAGGACTGACGATATCATTCTCCTTTGCAGGGTCCATTGTGCATGCACCTGCGTTAAGTAGTGAGAGGGAAAAGCAAATGGTCGGTCACACATGAAGAAATCTATTTGGTAATATTAGAAAGATAATGGGACATGCTTCGCTCATCATTATGAAACATGACAGAACAAAAACAGAATACAAGGTATTCAGGAACTGCCAACCTCATCTGTAGATAAAAACTTGTCTTCATCACAAGAATTTTATGCACTAACTTACACTAGCTACCTATGAGCTGTGTGAACTCTTCATCTTGCATGAACTGTGAACAAGTCTGGTCCCACTACCCCCACAATGAGCATGTTTCTACTGAGCGATGAAAATTCGAGGCGATGCGAGGTGATTCGCGATGACACCTCAAATTTTTCCTCAGTAGAAACGGATCAGGTTGTGGCCGATGCGCGGTGATGTGAGGTGCTCACGGCTTGCATGAACCACCAGTAAACTTGTTTCTTGTAGTTTAAATAAATTAGAATATGTTGGAGAATATCGACTGGAGAATGGATCTGCAGCGATTTTTTTTATTTCAAGTGATGGCAGATATATGACCACGATGACAGAAGTAACAATAGTGAGGCCGAGGGGCACTTCATTTTTGGATGCCAAAACGTTGCGGAATGCCAACAGAATGCCGTTAGGTAGACTTGCATGCTTCTTCTAGTTTGAGACGTTGCATTTCCTGAAACATTCGGCCACTTTCTCCTTCTCCAAGCAGCAGATTGAATGTGACTCCTGACTCTCTGACTGGCAGTGAGAGTGAGAACAGCTAGATTCTAGTAAGTTTACAAAAGCAAAAATATAAATGCACATTTCACGTCCTGATCTAGTTTGTAAAATCTTGATCATTTTGTTTACCTTCCTATACCGTGCGACCTGCGACCACATCTGTAAAATACTTGACTTCCGGTTCACAGCAAGTTCTCTCCCAATTAACCCCATCTTTCTGCATCACCGCATATCACCACGTATTTATCGCTCAGTAGAAACAGTTCTGGTAGTCGTAAAATACGAGGTGATGATCATGATGCGGGGGACAATGCAAAATCTGCGGTGATGCGAGGTGTCCCCAGTAGAAACGTGCCGATTGTCCCTCACACCTGCCTCACACACACATAACACATGGTCTCAACTCCGTCACTCACCACTCACGAATCACAGATGCTGTGACCTGTGTGATTATTTATAAAGTTTAGGACCTAGACTCTAAATGTCAAAACAACAGCACTAAATTTCAGCTATTGTCAACACCTACAATATTGCCATCGAACATGCAGCTAAAAAGCCCAAGCAAATAATTAATGAGAAATATCATAAACTTAGCCAGGTTAGTGCTCTGTTGTGTATACGTTAAATAGATCTACTATTATATTCTACGTGTTAACACGGTCGGTGTTAAAATGTATTTATGGGGGTGACGCATGGTAACAAAATGTTGCTACTCACCAGATTTCAGAGACCTCTTCTTCGTATCCATGATTTCTTCAATTGCACATTCACCTATCATCATGACGAATCACTCAATTCTTCACAAAGTGATTTTTACGGTACCAGAGCAGCGCTAACACAAAAGTCAGATCGTATGAACGAAGCGCTGGTTTAAAAAATCCGTATGATCCTGTGCATGCAATGCGATGCATAGGGATATAGGTACGGCCCTGGTTATACAGTACATACACAGCAGCACGTCCCCGGCCGGAGCTTCACGGACAGAGGAAATCCTTATGTTTTCCCTCGTCCTGCGCGAAGATCCCGCGGCAGGGCGGCTACAGCAGCTTGAAGTTGGCGCGAATGGTGACAGTATGATCAACATATACTGCAGCTTCTGATTGGACAAGAGTAGACTATTATTCTGTTTTTAGCTAATCAGCTGTTGTGTAAATAGAATCTAACAAAATATACCAAAGCAATTACGATTGGACAAACGAAGAATGGTTATTTCTTTTTGACCAATTGAAAAGGGTCTTATGGAATATAAGATTTCCGATAGCACAATATATATCTATCGATAATCACGGACTATCGCTTTCTATCGAGGAAAAATTTTGTCGACACAGCTCGCTCATCACCGGAGATCACACACACACACACAACATGCATGTATCAGAGCGCCAGCATCACAGGCAGTGTGCAGTGTAGTGCTACCATCGAACTAGAAACAGCAGTGCGTGCATGAATGCACAGTGCGAAGTCAGTCACTACCTCTATGCCGTAGCATAGCAATAACTACCGGTGTTGCGATCGTATGAACTTGGTAGTCCCACCTATGCTGAAGTGAATTAGTAAACGTTGGTAACGAGGTCTACGCCCGATTCTTTGGACTGTACTTCGTCATTTTTCTGTTTCCATAGAGAGCTGCCAGTATGTCGTTTGCCGGATTTAAAAAACAACTTAACAAAGCAAATCAGGTAAGTATTTAGATTAAACATTTTAACCTAGATCCTGAATCATGGAATAAGTTATAAACAGGGTAGGCCCTTGTTGGCTTGACCGAAAGATCGGTCTGTATCTGTCCGTCGGGGAATGTTCCGCGGAGACTGCGTCTGGCTTCACGGATCCCCTCCGTGGTATGGATGACAGCGTTAATCATGTTAATGGCAAAATATAAAAGAGTCCTCCGGACAGACAGATCTTTCTGTCTATGTAGGCCCTAGCTAGTGTCGCATGTCGTCAGTTTAAATTACTCTCCATGTCATACAATTGTCAGTTTACATGACCATATAGACTCTAGATCTAGAAGTTCTATCTAGATTTTTTCTAGCTCATAATATTAATATCTAAATTAGGATTCTAGAATGGACATAGCCATTAATCATATACTAGGGTCTATGCCCGGATGGACATATTGATGGAGTGGAACACTAACGTTACTCACTAGGTCTAGATTACTTTAGTTTTACTAAGTTTACTACTGCTACTGTAAATGTTAAATTTACTAACGTTAGGTTTTTGTTTTTTTTCTTCTTTCTCCTTTTTCTTTGTCGTCTTGTATGTACGTAGAAGTTGACTTAGAGTCAAACTTGAATTAAAATTTAACGTCGTTAGAGATCTAACAATGGTTTAATGACAATAATGTTACTTGGTTTTGGATACTTGGTTAGGTTGATTAGCCCTCTGGCTCTATTCCTGTGGGAATAGAGCCAGAAAAAACTGTTAGAGTCTCAGTCGGCATAAATTTACTCGTGAAATAGATCTAGACTCTAACGTTAGTTCTAGGCCCCACCACTCACTGCTGTGTGTCCGTACTTTAACAGTTTAATACTAATGTCGGCTCGTGAATTCAGCCCCACTGTGTGGCATTCATCGGTAGATAAGCACGGTGGTGGGGCTTTTTTCCACAGTAGGGCCTATGGCTATAGGGGGTCGGTACTAATACTCGTGAATGCGGCCCCACACAAACGGCGTTTACGCGAGATTGATGATACAGTCACAATGGTCCGATTTCCACAGCATAGCATCTTTCATCCTCCCTTTCTCCCGTTTTTTTTTTTCTTTGGTCTTCAACTTTTTATTCTCGGAAGGACTCCCTAATGTCCCTTGACTAATTTAATGGCTAATTTAAATAATAACCCTACCTATTCCCTAAACCCTAACCCTAACCTAACCTTGCTTGCCTTATGCACGGGTGCACGCACACTGCGGTGGGGCCTATTTCACAATTTTGCCTCTCAGTCTATTCAGGATCAATAAGCTTAAATTGTAGCCTAGGATGATACTGCCTGACATCCCTATGCAGGCGAGGGGCCAAAATGTTCCAGTACAATGGTAGAGTATTCACGTACCCAGGCCAAGGTTTGCTACACTTTTAAAATGGTTTTTGAGCTATAGTTCCAAAATAGATGATTGAAGTCTCGAGTGTGTCTTTAAATTTGGAGCATTGTGTGTCAATATAAATTGACATTCTAAATGCATATTTTAAAGATATAAAAATTATATAAGAAATTTTGCAAAAAATTGGTTTTTATGTTACCTTCTCTTTGGTGCCATGATTGGTACAGCTCGTCCTTGATTGGTACATGGTACACACACATGGTTTGTATGGGCTGTAATACAACTTCATTCATTTGCACCCAATAACATTATCACCCATATAGGAATCATGTAGCTGTACCAATCATGGCACAGCGCTGTCTGGAAGCAAGGCTGACAGTGTATGTAAATATCTCTGTGAGTTCACTAGTCATTTGTAATCTGGCTAATGTTGACTGAACATTATGACCAACTTCACTGGCACAAAAGATGACTATTCACCATTCAGTGCGCAACAACTGGCCAATAGCAGTCCAAAATGAGGACCGCGTCTTAACTCGCCTGCTAATTTCCAGCTTGAAATCTAGGTTGGCAAGAGGTCATGAAGATCAAAAACTTTTTGTGAAGCTTTACTGGTCTTTGCTGCCCTGTTTACTGTGAATTTTAAGAGAAAACAAGCTGCATCTTTCAAACATACTGGTAATACAAACAAGGCTATGAATTATTTATTAGCTTCAGTGTGTCAAAGAATACTAGGCTGTGCCAATCATGACACTGTACCAATCATGGGTGTGTTACTAAGCAGTGCGGAGAGAGATGTTAGTTGCTTTGCCTGCTGCAGCTGCTGTTTGAAAGAATCCTTGTTTGAAATGTCGGTGACTAGTGAGTCGTGTCAGAGTAGTGTAGAAGTGACTGCTGACAGTGATGGCAGTGCTTTCCACTCTAGTGTGATAGTACTTGCCATGGTATGAATTGGTAAATTTTACTTGTACAAAGTTGTAGCAGTTTTTGTTGTCTTTGTGGCGATTGGGATGAAACTTGTGGAAGGTGACCTCCGGAGAACCCTTCTGACCGGAGGCAGGGCTTTTTGTACTTGTCTTGGATAACAATGGATAGGCGACCGCGACTCACAATCCAAGCGCCTCACTTAATGTGGCAGCCGATGCATCCTACATTTCTAGTCCTACCCTGCTTGGGTGTTGCAGCATTTCCCAGCTCACGTTTCATATCAGTGATGCTACAACCTACAGTGTCTAGAATCGCTGCTCTGTACTTTTGAACAGCCACTATGACATGTTCCAGTCTGACTCTGAGTCTGTCTCAAAATCTGAGTGTGAGTGTTGGGGTCCCAAACTGTTGAGCAGTGGACCTACGCCATGCATAGTTGAGTGATAGTCTTACAAGAATCTTTTACGTACATGGTCATGTCCTTGGTTTCTTGGTGCAGTCGTGTAAATTTTGCCTCAGGAATCCTATGGTCCTGTTGGCTCGTGCATAAGTTCTGTCTGCATGCTTATTCCATGATAAATCTGATCAGACAGTGATTGATAATTGAATATGTCTTCACAGACTAGATACACCCAAATATTAATTATGTGTGATTGATTCTAGTAGTACTTTGTCTCTGCCAGTGTGTTGGTGTTTAGTGAATGCTGATATTTGATTTTTGTTGTTGTTGTTATTTTTGTTTGTTTTTTTGCATGTGTGATAGGAAAAACATGACACTTTCAGGCATTGAAGTCCATTTGCCACTTACCTTGCCACTCAGCTAAGGTATCAAGATCTCGTTGCAGCTTTTGTGCATCTCATATGCTCAAGATCTGGTCATAAATGATGCAGTCATTGATCAGCAAACAGTCGGCAGGTGGAGTTTAATCCATTTGGTAAATTGTTACATCATTAATGAACAACAGAAAATAGAGTTGACCCGTAACCGTTCCATGTGGTACCCCTGAGTCCACTGCGACACATTCTGATTTTCCCCCTTCCACCATCATACTTTTGTTTCATGTGGGTAAAAAATTCCTTGATTCACCTGTGTGGTTTCCCCTTTATGCCACATGAATGTAGTTTGGCCAGTACTCTCTTCTTATAGGGAACCTTGTCAAATGCCTTTTGGAAGTCCAAGTCGACCTGCTTCCAGTGGTCTACTTCCTCTGCTATGGTCCTGTACTCAGAGACTCCACCTCTCACGCTTTCTACGGGAGATATCCCGCCAAAAGCCCAGTTTTGCAAAATCTCCCGTTCTCCCGCTTGAGATATAATTTCTCCCGCCCTGGCTCTGTGTCTCACGGTTGAAATGATTTCTCACTGAACATCATCATATGTTGAAAAATGAGCCTTAGATAGCACGAGAGAGCATCTAGAACCCTAAAGTTTCCAGGGCCCTTAAAGCAGGGCTGCACACTGGCGCCGGTCCGACGGTCAAAGACCGGCAAAAGTCACTGTCGGACCGGTAACTTTTCAGGAAATCCACAAGTTACCGGTCCGACATGACCAGTAAAAAAAAAAAAGCACTGGCGGGGTCAGTAGAAAGAAAAAGATCAGCCCCGATCAGGGAGAAACAGAATGCAAGATATCGCATTGTTCAACAAGTTTTACGCAAGTTTTCGTTTATGTCTACCGGTGCAATTTGTACAGTAAACATAATACCTCGGTATTAGTTTTGAGCACTAGCAGTTGACCAGCTACTGTAGTATTCGCGCTCGCTTGCGCATTGGCGCTGCTCACGCACTGCCATGCCATGCAATACGTGCAGAGCATGTACGGTATACAATAGCCGGGTTCACACGTACACCAATTAGCGGGATACAAATCTCGAGATTTGCATCGCGATCGTCATCCCGAGTTTTTTGCATGTGTGGACAGAAAAAACCCGAAAATTAGCGGGATAAGCATCGCGATGCTAATCCCAAGAAATCTTGCGCTGGTTCGTCAATTAGCGGGATAATTGGCCCCGCGCTGGTACGTGTGAACGGTCGGGATTAGAATCTCCAGTTTTTACATCCCATCATGCAATGCGCACATCACAACAGCGAGGCCTCTGCGAAGAGGTCCTTCACCTCTTTGGAGCACAACAACAACAGCGCACGAACCACACCACTGACGCGTAAAAGACAATGGACAAAGGTAAGTGCGCGCAGGCAGTGATAGAGAAGGGCACTGTGTGACCCAGTTTGCATGCTTTGCTGTTATCTCTATCGGCAATTAGCAGGATAATTCGGTACGTGTGGACGCCCGCCAAATTAGCGGGATACCGATCGCGATCTCTATCCCGCTAATTTGGTACGTGTGGACGCTCGCAAAAAAACTCGGGATGAGCATCGCGATCGTCATCCCGCTAATTTGTACGTGTGAATCCGACTAATGTAACTGTTGAAATGCATGGATTGTAATTCCCCGATCCTCGTTTTGTTTGTTCGTTTGCTTGCGATCTGCGGTCATGCCAGACAAGAAGCATTGATAGAAGCGCACGCATTTCTGGGTCATTTTACTCATGATTTTTTAACGCAAGATCGATCCGATCCCGGCTTCGCAGCTGCGTGACAGTTGACATGTTAGAACTAATGTTATTTATCCACTTGTGCCGATTTTCAGAAAAAGTAAAAACATATTCTATATTCAGCGATACAGTAAATGAATATTTTCATTCGTTCAGAATGGTCTCATAATGAAGATAGGCGCGAAAAGGATCACGAAATCGGCCCTTACAAAGGGAGAAAAAAAAGATCATTAATCATCGCAGTCCCGCTTACGAGGTAGAAATCGTCCCAAAAAGGATCATGAATTCGGCTGCGTCATACACCTTTCAAAAGCTCATGTACGAAATGCGAAGAGATTTTTATAGAGGAGAAAAAAAAAATAGGGACACATTAATTTGGTGCGTGCATCATAAAATATTACAGCCGAATAACAATTCATGAAATCAACGCAATCCCGTTGAATTATTTTGAGGAAATAATAGGCGCAAAAAGGATCTTGAATTTAGTCCTGCATGCCGTGTTGGTTATCAAAAACGCATGCACAAGTGCAACGAGATTATCGGGAGAAAAATAAAAAACACATTTTTACCCTTCTGGTGCGTGCATTACAAAAGATTACATCCGAAGTAATTAATGAAATCGCCACAATCCCGCTGATATTTGAGGTAGAAATAGACGCAAAAAGGATCGTGAATTCGGCCGTGTCGTATACCTTTTAAGAACGCATGTACGAAATGGGAGGAGATTAGCGGGAGCAAAAATAATGGACACATTTTCAACTCCTTTTATCGCTTGCATCATATAAACTTTAGATTACAGCCGAAGAGTAATTCATGAAGTCATCGCAATCCCATTGAAATTTGAGTAAACGATAATAGGCGCAAAAGAATCTCGAATTCAGCCCTGCGTGCAGTGTATAATTTTGAAAACGCATACACAAATGCGAAGAGATTATCGGGAGAAAAATAAAGAACGCATTTTCAACCCTTCTGGTGCGTGTATCCCAAAAGATTACAGCCGAAATAATTAATGAAATATCGCAATCCCGCTGATATTTGATGTAGAAATAGGCGCTAAAAGGACCGTGAATTCGGCCGTGTCGTATAGGCCTACCTTTTAAGAACGCATGTACAATATGCGAAGAGATTATTGAGAGAAAAAAACAGGACACATTTCCAACTTGTTTTGGCGCGTGCATCATAAAGATTACAGCCGAATAATAATTCATAAAATCATCGCAATCCCGTTGAAGTTTGAGGAAACAATAGGCGCAAAAAGAATCATGATTTTTGGTCGTGTTGTATATCTTTTAAGAACGCATTTACGAAATGCAAAGAGAAAAAAATAAAGGACAAATTTTCAACCCATTTTGGCGCGTGCATCATAAAAGATTACAGCCGAAGTAATTCCTGAAATCATCGCAATCCCGCTGATATTTGAGGTATAAATAGGCGCAAAAAGGATCGTGAATTCGGTCGTGTCGTATACCTTTATGTTTACGGAATGCGAAGAGATTATGGGGACAAAAATAAAGAACGCATTTTCAACCATTTTAGCTGGTGCGTGCATCACAAAGATTACATCCGAAGTAATTCATGAAATCGCCACAATTCCGCTGCAAGATATTTGAGGTAGAAATAGGCGCAAAAAGTATGAATTTGGCGGTGTGTATCCTTTAAGAACGCACTTACGAAATTCGAAGAGTTTATCGGGAAGAAATAAAGGACACATTTTCAACCCCTTTTTGCGCGTGAATCATAAAAGATTACAGCCAAAGTTATTCATGAAATCGTCACAATCCCGCTGATATTTGAGGTAGAATAGGCGCAAAAAGTATCACGAATTCGGCCGTGTGGTACATCTTTTAAGAACGCACTTACGAAATTCGAAGAGTTTATCGGGAAAAAATAAAGGACACATTTTCAACCCCTTTTGGCGCGTGCATCATAAAATGTTACAGCCGAAGTAATTCATGAAATCGTCACAATCCCGCTGATATTTGAGTCAGAAATGGGAGCAAAAAAAAAATTGCGAATTCGGCCCTGCATGTCGTGCACCTCTCAGAACGCATGCACAAATGCGAAGAGAGTGTCGAGAGAAAAATAAAGAACCCCTTGTAGCGCGTGCATTAAAAAATATCACAGCTAAAATAATTCATTAAATCATCGCATTCCAACTGAGCACCAAGAGCAGGTTATGCAGCAAGTTCATGCGCCGATGTTTAGAAAAGGTCACAAACGCACGATACAATCTGATTTTTGTTTATTATCATTTTACACTGTAATTCACGAACAAACATTCTATTTTTTTTTTCTCATTTTAAAAAAAAAAATTCTTGTGCAGTAAATAATGCAAGTTTAAAAAAATATCAATCTGTAAAATGTACCTGGGGGGGGGGGGGGGGGGTACGTCCATAAATAACAAGAAAATAAGCCTGCAAGTCATTTATTGTGTTTTTTTAGGTTGCTGTTGTTGACCGGTAAGTTTTCTGTTTGGACCGGTAAAAAATGGTAAAACGGGGCATCTACCGGTCCGACAGAGACATGTCGGACCGGCAGAAAAAAAGGGTTAGTGTGCAGCCCTGCTTAAAGGTAGGGGATACCTTTTACAGACCTCCCAAAATGCAGCAAAACATTAAATATGAACCTCAGGGGACTTGTTTAGGCCACTGCTGAGAAATTTGGAAGTCAACAGTTATCTACAATTTGAATAATGCACAAAACTCAACTACTCAGTAGTTCTGTGTGTCAGCCACACTTAAGCCTTTTTGTTGCAGTCTTCTGTATTTTTTATCTATAAACACAAATCTAAAAGTATAAGAGCTGATGTAATAACATATAGAGTGTGTGGCAAGAATGTATATAGAAATGTTTGTAAGTTTTGATGAACTTTCTTCACAAAATATACATGATGGACACACATTTAGTGCATGGGTCTGCAAAGGTAGCCTACAATAGTAATGTACTGGAATTTACGGTGAGCCCCGAAAAAAATTCAATTCAAAATCTAACGGTCAATAAAAATGTACTAAATGTTACCTTCCGCTTTCAATACTTTATGAGAGTTTATAAAATGATACTCTCTTCAACATACCACTGTATTTATACAACTCTTCATTTGAGGCATGCAAATGGGATTCCCTACCTTTAAGCGGGCCCTGGACCCCCACTGCAAGGAACTTGGCGCACATCAAGTTGGAGTCTCCCATTTGCTAGTGGTTTCAAGCGGGAGAATCTCCAGATCAGAAGGTGGTTGAGGTTGGAGTCTCGGTGTACTCTATAGTAGAGATCATGTGTAGTATTTCACGTGAATGCTTTTCCTGAATCCATGTTGGTGTTTGTTCAGTATCTTGCTTGTGTTCAGATGATGCATTATGTTAGTGTTTATGAATTAATGATGTGGTCCATTATTGTGCTGCAAATACATGTAGAAGTAAGACTGACTGATCAGTAAATAGGTGGATCAGCTTTATCCCCTTTCTTGAAGATTGGTGTTATAACTGTTAAATGTAGATTCTACTATAAAAAATTGTAACTTATAGAGTCTAGTAGCAGTAAAATATTTTGGTTTGCGTTACTGCTGAATATGTGTGATAGTTCAAAGTGAAGAGTGATGCATGTGATATATTTGTAGATCTAGAAGGTCTAGAACTGTCTCTATAAATTACGCAGCACTGTTCCTAACTAAATGTTTACGTTATAGGGTACAGACAAATTTTGACAAGATTAAAATGATGAAATTATTCCTGCAGATTTGTGTAATGTCAACTGTGTGACTCATTTTTGTGGTGAACATAGAGGTTATACGATATAGTAGCTTTAATCTAATAATAATAGATAATAGTTGATATTTGTAGAGCGTCTGAGATGTCATCCTGGTCATTATGGGAGATAAAATATATACAAATTACCAGTCAGTGACAGTACAAGTCCAGTTCATACAATTTTGTATTTAGATATTAAGATAGGTAGGTCTTCAATTTTTTCTATCATACAATGTACAAATGTACATGTGATATCCATTGTTCATTCTAGGATCCTGAAGCGTTACTTCACATACGGCCACACATGCTGCATATTAAAAACGGTGTGGCACAGCACTTTCCTTGAATTTGATCTTTGAGAAGAAATTTAAACGTGATTGGTCATTTTAGAAATTGTACATTGCAGAGTATTTTCAGACATTCATTATCACTCACAACTTGTTTTATATTGCACAAATTGCTGTGATTTTCTGTCACTCAGTACTGTACTTGAAACAGGTATTTATGTTATTTATCAGGAGATATCAACTACACTTTTTTTTTTTGGGGGGGGGGGCATCCTATACTACTCAGGGCCTTCAAAATACAATGTATATTCTGTGATTCTTCAGCTGAAAACATCATTCACTGAAGATACAAAGTACAATATAGGTGACATTCAGAGAGGTTTGAAAGACATTCCTGATGATGTTTAAAATATTTTTATGCCTCTCCTTATCCCTTGTCATTCCTTCCCATCCATCTTGACCTGTCATCTGTTCACATTTCATATTCTCCACCTGGTCTGTGTCTATCAAAAAGATGACCTTTGCCAGAGGAGCTACATGTACTGTATGTCCCTGCATTTCCAGGACATATCCATGCCCACATCATACCCAAGAATTGCTATATCCAAATTCATTGTAATTCCAGAATGTTGATCAAAATCTGTCATTTTTCCCTTGGAAAAAAAAAATTAAGTTGAAAAGTTTGGCATAGACCTTGGATTTTCATTACATCAGCTTGTATGTAAGTCTAAATCTTAAGTCATATTACATCGTAGTAGATGTAAGAACTTTCTCATGTTGATATCTAAGGCAAATTATACATTGCTGTGTGATGCCACATATTTAGCAAGTCTATTTTTGGGGGATCAGGACTCCTGACAATTTTGCTAGTTGTTGGATTCGCGATTATGGACTACAGTACTGAATGGAGAAAAGTATGCGTACATGTACAACATGTCTCATTCATGTCAGGATCAGAGTTAATATTTTCACATGTTTTCTAATTCACAAATAGCGCCCGACTTGTGAAATTAGTAAAAATCAAATCCTCCAGAAATATTTGGCATGTATGGGATACAGTATTAAATGATTCTTGCAGTATAAACAGTGTAGATTTCTATCTTTAATCTTGACCCCAGACCTTGAGCCTGTAACAATATCATTCAAGCAAGTCATTTTCACCTGTGGTTGCCTCTTGATATGGTCATAGAACATTCAAACATTTTTCCTGCAGAAGAAGAGACCTCAAAGAGAGAATGTTATCAACATATCAATTGTTATAAAAATCATACAAGTGCAGTATTATGCTGTACCTGAATAGGTGGATGCAACAAGAACAACAGCAATGGATGCAAGCTTCTGTAGCACCACGAAGTGGTGTACCAGTTACAAAATTTGTGGTCATCATTCACCCTTTTGTAAATACTGCAGTTAAAAGATTTTTCACTGACATTATGATGAAGTCTGTTTTGTAGACAGAGTAAAGATTGATGATTCAGCAGTCTCTTTCATTTGTCAGACATGTTCAGAATTGATTGTTACTACCCTTGAACAGAGAGTTAGAAATGAACTGCATACAAGTTTGTTCTCTATCACTCGGTGCTCTGCATTTTGTTGTTACGGCAACACTATGTACAGCAGTGTACTGGTAGTTTGCTGGGGTTTCACTTTCAGGCTGTTTATTCAAAGAGGAATACAATGTAGTGGGACTAGTAATGGGAAGTTAAGAAACTAGATGAAAACTAGACGAAAAGATCTTGAAGTGATAGGAAGATGTGTATGAAGCAAACTATTTCCTTGTTGTTCTCTGCATTTTCATGTCCATAATTTCTTAATAACTGGTTTTGTTTTGTTTTTCGCTTGTCTACGTTTGATATCTTCATACAGCATTACAAAAATTGTGTAGTTTATGAAAAGCATCGCTGGTATTCCAGTGTCTGTCTGTGTAATAAAGCTATGTGAATGGCTGCCCTGAAGTACATGTAGTGAGGTGACAGAATTTAAATCTACTCGTAAAATTCCAAGCCACACTTTCCACAAATCATTATATTTGAAAGTATTTTGAAGTACATATCTGCTGCATCCTGTGAGTCATTCAGTTTGTAGAAGGAGCCAAGAAATGTGTGGCTAGCCAATCAGCTGCTGCGGAGCGGCTTAGAGAAGGGGTTTCCTCTAATTTGGTCTTTCCCCCCTCTGCTGCAGGATGGCTGATGTTATACACAACCATAGCCATTACAGAAATGAAGGTCATGCATATGATATGCACTCTGCATTATGGACATGTGTGACTGACTTTACCAGGACCTGTGCAAGTTTATAGCACCAAGATTTCTTGGATCTTGCAGAGACCAGCTTTGTAGGAAAGTTAATGTGGAAACAAACCCCCAAAACGATATTTTTTGACGTTTATAGTCTCTGCACGGGATACTTATCTAGACACAGACATGAAAAAGCAATTCAGCAAGGCAAACCAGGTAGGTAAAAGATTTGCTTATCATACTGTTATAGTTTACAAGACGGTGTGTTTAATACGTTTTGCAAGGCAGAATTTGATTTGAGAGGATGAAAGCAAAGTGCATTACATCGTAATTGCTACTTATGCTTTTTTTTGTTGTTTTTTTGCTGTGGTTAAAATGGCTTTCCTAAAAAAAAAAAAAAGTATAAGTCCATTTTGAGAGATACATGTTTGGTTTACACTTCACAAATATTATTCTTTGGAAGGACAGTTGACATTGTATCTCATTGTGCTGTATTATGCATTGTTGTGAAGATTTTTATTATTCTTTTTTTTTTTTTTTTGATGTGCCCACAATCATGAAAGTGGTAAAATAGTAATAAGAATACACTACACTGTACTTAGAAATATCATTGCAAACCATATCTATCTAATGGAATCAATTACCTATGCTTGATTGATTATGGAGAGATTGCTACTTGGACAAAATTTAAAGAGCACAGCATACTTCATCTATAGACATGAAAGAAAACATATGAATTTTTAAAGTTTCTGTTATGATAATAGTTATAACCTGCAGTGAGTGTGGTACTGTTTGAGTAAATGACTTGTTTACACTGTACATGTTAAGATATTGATACTTTGTCATTTCATGACGCTATAAAGAGAGTTCATGCAGTGCTAGTGTATACAGGTAGTGCTGTACAATGTACATACAACTGCACATATAGCAACCTGCAACTGGGAATCTGCATTCTGCAGTTGTTTATAGAGCCATTGTGCAATTAATGACCTGATATTGCAGTGATAAGGCCCTTCCAATTTAGCTACATTTAATGTTTGTGATGCTGTAAAGTTGGTGGTTACATTTACAATTGTATTACAGTGTGTAGGTGTAATCTATGCCTGGTTTTAAAAGCACAGTTTTGGTGTACCTACACTGTGCAATGTATGTATGCAATATATTGCAAGAATGAGGAGAGAGGTTACTAGGCAAATACTGTAGTGTGCATCCCCTGTACCTGAATCACCATGTGAGTGTAGGGCAAATTATGACAACTGTATAATGAACCTGTAGTAATACATACATGTACCCCCAACATCAATGTATTTTTCTTGCATTTCGTCATGCCATCAGGCTTTAATCAAGATCAACTTGAATGCTCTTTCATTGACAAATGAGTTAAAGTAGCAAAACGGTATGCGCAATATGGAGCTGAACTGAATTGGCTATAAAGCGGGCATTGTACAATGCACTTTTCATGCTCTACAGAGGGGCTGCACAGTAACATGAACATGAGTTTGTACTTAACATTATGGCTGTGAACTCTGTGAATGTATGGCTTAATTCATGGTCTTTGATTTAAAGAGTCCATGGAGGAACTAATGCTCACTGTGTAGTGAATATGTTTTATGAAATGCTCTTCCTTTTCTCTTTGAGATAGTACTGATGAAGTTGTGGGTTTGCAGTAAGATTGATAATGCAAACAAGTATCATTATGGAACAGAATGGGGAATGACATAAATTTTGTTCTGAATCTTCAGTCCTGCACATTTTCAATACAGTATATGTTTTCTAAATTGTGGCAACTAAGATTGTACTTGCTTGTGCAGAGTTTTGCCTCCCATAATGAATCACGTTTGTGGGGTAGACCCAGCGGGGGGTGGGGGATGGGGGGGGGGGGGGGGGGGGGGTGAAAAGGCACTCCTCATACCTTATTAAAATTTCAGATTCATCTCATTTACAACATTATTTTTTCCATTATTTTGTAAGATTCTGGGTTTTTTTTCTACCGGTCATTCAAGTGATGATAGCAATTGTCCCATAGAAAGGCATACTCTGAACATTTTGAAAAACAACTGCTTTCCTGCACTTATCTGTATGTTTAGTTTACAGTAGCTGAGTGAGTTTAACACTACTTCAAAAGTTAAAAAATGCATGCATAGTTTACTACTGGTTTGTATTTGATATTCATTGATGCAACCCGCCTGTTCTGCTTACAGGCAGAAAATGAAAATGTGGTCTTCCTTATGAGGGCTTGTGATACTACTAAATTTGATGGTGCACTAAAGATGGGGCTGACTAGGAAGTGTCCATGATTAAAATATCACATTACGGTATATGAAATAAAGTCAACCCTGCAGTAGCTTGAATTTGGGTCCTCGCGAGACTGTACAGTGTTGTTTTCTTTGACGTGATTCATTCAACTTACCTCAAGTTTACATTATCTTTTTCTGATTGCTTTCAAGATCATTTTGTCCCATGACTTGATGAAAGAACAGCATTAAGTACACGGAGCATGAACTACATTTGTAAATATACCAAATTGATCACCTCCCAGTATCAAATACTGTTCAGCATCTACGTCGATGTTGTACTATTGTGATCAGCACTTAATCAGAAGAAAGCTCTATTATTTTGTGTGTTGCTTATCAAGATTCTGCATAAAAGGTGTACTGACCAGTAGTTTTACCCCACGTTCACATTGGTCCCCGCAACGCGGGGAAAGTCCCGAGCTGTGGGAATTTCTCCTCCAAAACCATAATGTGAACGCTCAGTGGGACTTGTCCCCCCCCCCCCCCGTCCCCGCCAAGCAAGTCGGGTACGGGGACAAGATTTGGAGGGGAGAGTGACCTTGGGGCGAAACTGATAGCATCCAGCTGTGGTCATCAAATGTGCGCATGCGCTACGCCTGGCAGAGCTCGCCCCAAGCCCCAATTGCCCCCACAGTTCGGGGACAGATGAGATACCAATGTGAACGGTCAGTCGTAAAAAAGACAAGATCTCTTGTGGCTGTCCCCGCATCGCGGGGACCAATGTGAACGCGGAGTTAGACCCCGTTTACAGTGCGGGGCCGGGCTGGGCCGCGGCCGAGCCTCGCAATTTTGTCCGTTTACACTGCTGGGCTCGGCCGCGCTTTTAATTCAAACCCAAAGAGATTTTTCTCCTCCCCACCACTAGAGGGCGGACTCTACAATGGAGTCAGTGATTTCATGGGGGCCGCGGACTTTGCGTACTATGTATACATTTCTACAGAGCGTATTACGCGAACTTCTGAACTTTTACGCGAGTACGCACTTGATTTTGGCTGCTCCTCGGTTGCTCGTTTGCTAGCGTGTGAGCACGAGGGGTGAGCCTACCGTTGTACCACCTCGTCATCCAGTGCTCCCCTTGCGCTCACAAAACAATAGTACAGGGCGTACGAAGACTCCGCACTCTAGCAGTCACTGGGGAAAATCTCTTTATTCAAACCCTTTAATATTTTGTCGTAGTGGCGCTCTGCTTGTAAACAAATGCAATTTCATATAGTCTGGTTTTCAGACCCTTTGCCAACTGGATTCCGTTGTGACGAAGTCGCCGTTCGGGCAAAGGCCTTTGCCAAAGTAAAAATCTTTTGCAGGACAAAACCACCTTAAACTATACTAGTTTTCCACGTTCAGGGGGTTAATATCGTGAATGGCGAAATAGTACGGGCAGAGGGTCTGGAAGCCAGACTAAAATTGGCCGCGCATTTGGCCCAGTTTGCGTTTACACCAAGAAGAGGCCGAGACCACCTCCAGAGCGAGGCCAAATGCGAGGCCAATTTTGGCCTCGCATTTGGCCTTTTGAGCGTTTACACTGAAGTGAGCCGCGGGCCAAGCCTCGCACTGTAAACGGGGTCTTACAGTGTCCCTATTCCCGCGTTCACATTGGTCCCCGCGACGCGGGGAAAGTCCTGAGCTGTGGGACTTTCTCCTCAAAAACCATAATGTGAACGCTCGGTGGGACTTGTCCCCTCATCCCCGCGAAGCAAGTCGGGTACTGGGACAAGATTTGGAGGGGAGAGTGACCTTGGGGTGCAATTGATAGCATCCAGCTGTGGTCATCAAATGTGCGCATGGGCTATGCCTGGATTCAAGTGGCAGAGCTTGCTCCAAGCCCCAAAATGCCCCCACAGCTCGGGGACAGTTGATAGCAATGTGAACGGTCAGTTGTAAAAAAGATAAGATCTCTTGTGGCTGTCCCCGCATGTGAATGCGGGGGGAAAATAATCATTTTTAAAAAAAGAAGAAGAATTTTTTTGTAATGCTTTTTGATTTTGCAATCAGAAAGGAAGAAGTCAAAATTCAAGGTCATTGTACTACAGGTGAGAATAAGGCACAATAATACATAATCATGATGTGCAGTCCTCAGCAAAGTCAGAGGAATACATGTATGTGTCAATACATTTTTAGTTAGAAATTATACAGTGTTTTTAAATACAAGAGTGTGCACTGTATGTCATCTTGCATGAAGAGCTCTTAGCATCTTTACCTTCCTTTTATATCTATGGATCATAAACTGTCTAGAAGCTGTTGTATTCCCTGGGGTTTACTATTAAAATCAGTTTCAGTTTTCTTGTCAATGAATATGCATACTCTGCAAAGACTGAACAGTGACACAGAAGGATACGGTGTACATTGACACTTTTCAAACAAGACAAGTAAAAGTTTTGTTTTTATTTACAAGTGAGGTTACAAGTGAGGTATTAGTTTGAATTGCACAAAGCATTGGCAAGAAAGGCAATAATGTGTGTGTGCATTTAATCAGAAAAGAACATTGTTTCTCTAACCTTGTACAATACACCTTGTATTTCATCCATCATATTCTGGGTTTGAAACCACTGCATACAATGTGTGCAGTGCACAAATGGGCCTATCAATGCTGTTTATGTACCAGTGTAGTACAGCCATAATTATGATCTCACTGGCACATAACCAGGTACATGTGGTGTCCTGTTCATATAGTAAGCCTTGAACACTGGTCTGCTATTTCCTCATAGTGAGGATTATTATCAAAAACCATTTCCCCCTTGGAATTATTGTTTAACTACTACAATACCAGAAAAATATAGAAATTACAGATTTGATGTTTAGTGAGCTCTGTAGTAGGCATACCATTTATGAGCTAACTCACAACTTTACTGATTAACAACACACACACATACACCCAGATGATTTGGGTTTTGTTTTTTGTTTTTTTAGATACAAACAAATTTCAAAATTTAGTTTGTCATTGCAAATTTTGATGATGCCAGAGAAAAAACACTGTCGGACTGTCCTGCAATATTCAACTTGTAAATGAGCAAATCAATCATTATATGATGTATTTTGTAATCCATATCAAAGTTAAACTGCCTGTGAACAGCAACATACAATGAAGAATTCTTGTTTTAATTGGCTTAAATTCTGTGTAGAGTGGATATCTTCCTTGTACTTGTGTTTCATGGCACATTGCCTCACGTACATTTAGACTGTCATTTACCTTGGACCATTGCAACAAAGACGTTGCAATAAAAACAGTTTGGTACCTTTTCACACCCACCGTGATAACATTTATGTATACATGTATGCAGTAGTCCTTGTACCTATACTTGAAGTGAAGTTCCCCTCCAGGGTCATGTTGACTGACCTAGTTTAAGTAAAAATCAAACAGTGGTAAACATGCCAATGAAATGGGACATGAGATACAGAAGTCAGGGAAGTACATTTGTTTAATAGTGTGACAGCAATATTTATTAGTTGCAACTAAATTTCCACATTTGGTGAGGTACTAATGTCATTACCTTATAAGTTTTGCATTGGGTGTTTGAAATGTTAGAGCCATTTCCAAGAATCATACAATCGTATGTCAGTTGATCATTTGGCAGATGCAATTAACTTCCTTTCAAAGTCATCATAGATCTGTGTAAGTTTTACCACTGTACAATGGTCTGATGTGAACAGGATAAAACTGATTTTTTTTTTCTTTATTTGATTTCAAAGGAGAATATCAAATGCAGATTTAGTATAGCTTGTCAGTGGAGATCTCGTGTAGCAGTGACTTCATCACCATACTGTATACCGTAGACTATAATTGTAACTGAAATAAAGTGTACTGTATTGACAAAGTTTCCAGACATATTGTGTATGTAGGTGCCAGTGGGCAAAGAAAGCATTCCAGAGTGTACAGTATACCAATTGGCATTTAATTATTATGTCATTGGTAATAATGTTAGTAATGATTAGTGTTCTTATTATTGTTATCATTAACATTATCATTATCATTATCACTAGTAGTAGTAGTAGTAGTGGTAGTAGTAGTTGTAGTTTTAGTAAATTTGTAGTTCTGTAAAAGTGGAAATTTTTGCGGTGTTGAAATTTTCGCGCATTTCGCACAACCCGAAACTAGCGCGAAAATAAAAGTACGCGAATACTTTTACGTGCCATATGTTCCTGTACTTGAAGTCTTGATTCCACGGAATTAAAAATACGCGAAACTCTTCTTTCCCCGCCGAGCACAAAAAATTAGTCGCGCGAAAATATCCACTTTTACAGTAGTAGAAGTAGTAGTGGTATAGTGTTCTATGTAATATCTATCATAACTATCATTGTCATAATCACAATATTTTCATATCATTAGTAAGAAAATAGTGCATGTTATAAAATAATGAGTACTTTCTGTTGTTCTCTTTTGTTTTTCATATCAACAGTTTGTCAGTGAGAAGATTGGAGGAGCTGAAAAGACTCAATATGACTCAGACTTCGTGGAAATGGAGAGGGTGAGTACATTTCACTCAGACAGAAATAACAAGTCATAAGTAGGCAGCTTCCTATCACTACTACTGTCCACTTGAAGATCTTGTATTTGCTGTAATTGTGTCATGAGAGATGGGGTCTGTTGATATGGTAAGTCAGTATGAGTGTTGAATAATCAACTGAATACATTGTGTTATATAATCTATTACTTCTGCCAAGGGAGGAGATTACGTTTTCATTGGCATTTGTTAGTTTGTTTGTTTGCCTGTGTGCAAAATAACTCAAAAAGTTGTGAAGGGATATGGGCGAGACTTTACAGAAAAGGATGAGAATGACATAAGGAACAGATGATTAAATTTTGGTAGTGATCCTTGAATTTTCATGGATTTTATGAAGGATTTTTGATATTTTGACAGTTAGGGTCAACGAACTTGGGAGTTCAAGCTGCCCAATTTTCGAGGTTTGCATAATTTATGCGCTCTAAAATGCATGCTCTAGTTTCTGCTTGTGTGAGGCATGCCGCGTCGCTGGAAGTTGATGATGTAACAAAAGGCTTTTATATTGGGAAATCGGGCGATTTTCAGCATGTATACGTATGGGTGGAAATCAAATAAAAGTGAAGTGTGTTGCATCATTAGGCTTCTGTATGGTTGATTTTGTGGGTTTGGGGGGGGGGGAGTGTGAAAGAATAGTGGTTTCAAAACTCTTTGCCTGCCCAATTTGGGCAAGCATTTTTTCTCAGTGTTTTAAAAACACCTGCCCGACTTTAATTTTCACTTGCCCGGGGCAATCGGGCAAGTGCTAATGTCGAATTTTGCACCATACATTATTGTGACTCTTGAGTAATGGAGCCACTACTTTGAAGATGAATGGTAATCATTCCAAATGCTGTGTAATTTGTATGATACAGAATAAAATATCAAGGGAAGCTTATAGTACTGTACATGTCATGTATTTCAAGTGGGAGGACGTGTAATGCTATTTTGCGGGTGGTTGTACTCGCTATCGAAAACCACTGTGATGAAATGAAAAATTAGCAATTTTCCCCTTTTCAGGTGAAAATTATTTCCAATCTTTCAGACAATATAGGCCTACTGTGTAATTATTGTGCAGAAAGCAATGTATTTGTGAGATCTTGATTTCACAAATTATATCAGTCAGTCTCACGAACACCAGGAAATACAACAGGTGTACAGTCTCTTGCTGTTTATAGGAAGATCAATCATTCCCTCAGAGTATATTTGAACATGTGGCTCATACTGGCAGTACCATGCCAGCAGACACTTCTTAATGGTAGATGTGGTTGATGGCATGTATAATACATGCTACTCTCAAGAGAGAAGGAAACCGATGAGGATGTTGGTATTTTGCGAAGAGGAAATGGCTCCTCAATTTAGGCTACCTCTATTAAAGAAAGAAGAAAAAAAAAAAGGCCTGCAAAATATCAGCCACTGACGACTGCATTAAGTGGGGAATCATGGTGGTGACAGAGCTACAGTAGTTCTCAAAATGTTGTCCCCGCTGTTTGTGCGGTTCCAGGAAAACTTTTTACTCCAAGCCACAGGGAGAAACATTCCACAATATGATCTTTGCAACGCACTTCAGGAATGTGCTCGAATCCCTTTTGCCTCATGAAAGATTGAGAGAGAATATTCCACACAAGTTTAAAAGAGGAAGAAAAAAAAATCATATCTGTGTATGCATACTATATCTATGTGTAGGCCTATGTATTAAATGCATAGGGGAGACAATGACAACAGAATATACAGTGTATTTAGCAAAATAATACTGCTATATGACTCAGATTAAAGCATATGTTAACAAAAACCCCAAGGAATCTCTGACCTACTACTCTGAAAACTGACATTTTTACATGTTTTTTTTTTTTTCATTAGGTTGACGGAGACAAATTCACTTCTTTTTCATATTTAAGTCTTGACATACCAGTAGTGGTGTGAAATACTCTTTCTTTTTTTTTTTCTTTTTTTACTTACATATGAATCACATCATGTGAAATGTGCAAGAGTTTCCACACAGTTGCAAGTTCATTCCATGTGTATGACACTTGAATGAATGTAAATTATAAATGTGAGCAGATATGTCATTGCAGTTTGTTTGACCATGACTAGCATCATGGCATACCCCTGGAATATTTTCTTTGCTGTTCCTGATTCAAAAAGTCTACACAGGAGTGTGTACAATGTATGCCAGCCTTCATCTTAGAGGGGACCACTTTAACTTTTATTCAAATAAAAAATGTTTGTACTTTGAAAGCACATGCCAATGAAATACAGTAGCATGACTATGACTTCATAAAAGAGAAAACCATGAAATGCCTGATTGTCGTTTACAAAATTCATTGAGTCTATAAATTTTGTGTGGAACTCACGTCTGTATGTGCATTTTAGTGATGGGCCTAGCCCTATATTCAATGTTTATTGTACTTCTAAATCATTGATTTCAATGTATCGATAACAGTGGTTGCAAGTGGGTATGCAGGGGCAAGCAGTAGATTGCTCTTTTCGATTGATTGCATTGAGTGATGTATCGTTCCAAAGCATCAAACTGACAAACTATTCCACAAAAATTGACCTTTTGTCGAGTTGGTAGGAATTTTTGAGATAAACATACATGTACAAGGTAGTGGTGGTACATGTATATAATTATAAGTTAAAGTGGTGTACGACCATGTACTTGTATCATCTACAGCAAAAACAAAGTCTTTGCCTGGTGGCTGCTACATAATAATAAATCATAATATGTGATTTCAGATTCACACCTCTTAAAGCAAAGCAACAAACGCTTCCTTGTATTCATTTTAGCCCCAGGTTGTTCCAGCTGAGATGACAGCCAATCACATGTCCATTTGGATGTGGTAAATCCTGTAGGAAGTGGATTTCTGAACTGTACATTAAAGTCTCTCAAAGTGGGTCACCACAACAATTGTACAATTTGTCATTTAGAGGCAGTGGTGTGAGCGGTAGTATGACTGAATGGAAGTGAAATAAAATGATGTGGCATTATGTGGCCTGTGGTCTGATTAATGACGTGGGATAAAGGCTAATAATTAACAGTTCAAGCAGTATCATGGAAATTTCACTTGACAGTGTTTTTTTTTTTTTTTTTTTTTTTTTTTTGGGGGGGGGGGGGAGGGGGTTTTCTTTTGTTTTTTTTGTGTGTGTATTCAGACATATCCATGACAAGGCAAGTCAGCCATTTGTTTTGGGACAGACACATACACGTACATCAACTGAATACGTAATGAAGTTCTTAAAGTAAAAAAAAGTACTGTAAAAAGTTGTATGAATTGTATAAAGTATTTCTAGCATAGCCAGTGTTATAGGTAAAATTAGCACAGTGGCTTTTGGGATGCTTGAAGGCTTCTATGAAGAGCAAGGGTTGGAGTTCAAGTTCGAAGTTTGGCAGTTCATGAAGCAGTTGTTTACATACACATGTAAATCAGAAAAGCATATTCAGTGAGTTTTAGCATGTGATATCAGGGCATGCATGTACATAATTTTGTATTCTTACGGGACATTTAATGATGAGGTATATTTCAATGGTTAATTCAGGTGCTTATGTGTCACATCAAAAAATAATCAATGCTAAAAAAATAATAACCACATGATATCTACTCGTGTATGCAGAAGCTCATGATACTTTAATATCAAATGATACCAAGCCTCCAGTAAAATGACAGTGACGTTTTAGTAAGCAGCCTTCTCAGTGTTTACATACTGGTGCAATCTTATGCACAATGATGTTTTATGTGAGAATAAAGGTAGCAGTTTCGATGTACATGTATTCTGTTTTTTTCATAATTTTGTACATTGTACTTGTGAAACGATTGTTGGTCATTGCTTTGACATTGCAACCCTAATTTATCACATCCAAGCCATTAAGTAAGCCACAGTTACATTCAGATAATATATTATCATGAAGCTGAAGGGTACAATTGATGACCTGGTGCACAGAATTTGTCATCTTTCCTTCCTGTGGTCCCCGCGGCTTTCCGAGGCCTGGCTTCGGAATCCGTAGGAAGGAAGCTCATCATTGGTAGTTACTCTCTCTGTGCTACTGCAAACTTTGCCTTTCATTCCTATTCTACATAAAACATTTTGATGCTGATACAAGTATCATCGCTTGAGCTGAAAGAGTCATACACTGTAAATGATGAATTGTGAATTTTGTCTTAGTACCATGCTATACATGGAAATTCTGTATGGGACTACAAAAACTTGTATGCTTTCTCTATGACCCTACAGTGAGTGAAAAGGCCAGGCTCGGCCACGGCCGAGCCTGGCCTTCATTTCACTGTAAACGCGCAAAAGGTCAAATGCGGGGCCAAAATCGGCTGCGCATTTGGCCAAGCTCTGGAGATAGTCTCGGCCACGGCCGAGCCCGGCCTTTTCTCACTGTAAACGCAAACTGGGCCCAATGCGGTACCAAATTTAGTCTGGCTTCCAGACCCTCTGCCCGTACTATTTCGCTATTCAGGATATTAACCCCCTGAACGTCGAAAACTAGTATAGTTTAAGGTGGTTGTGTCCTGCAAAGGATTTTTCCTTTGGCAAAGGCCTTTGCCAAACAGCGACTTCGTCTCCACGGAGTCCAGTTGGCGAAATGTCTGGAAACCAGACTATACCAAATTGCGTTTGTTTACAAGTAGAGCGCCACTACTACAAAATATTGAAAGGTTTGAATTAAAAGCCCGGGCCGAGCCCGGCACTGTAAACGGACAGAATTGCGGGGCTCGGCCCAGCCCCGCACTGTAAATGGGGTCTAAATTACGATTATTTTGAAGCCTCCATGTTCAATGAACTTCTGTATTGATATTCTAATACAATTTCAACGCACTTTTGTTTTGATAGAAGACTCTGAGAGTTGCCTAAAACAAAAACTATTTAAACAAATTATGTAGTACATGTATGTATACCATGTGTTGTTTGTGAACTATCACAAGAGCCTTGGAATGATAATTAAAGCAAAATGCCCCCCCCCCCCCCCGCCCCTAGATTATATGTCTCATCATCTATTCATATTAGAAAGGAAACACCTAGCATGTATCATCGACAGAACATTGTCATGACAGACTTGTACAGTATGGAGTACTACACAATATATGTACTGTAGATGAAATGCTATAGGGCCTATCCAATGTCTGGGTCCAATTCAGTGTGAGGAATAGACCCTTGCGGTTGAGCATGTGTCATTCCATTTATGGATGTGGTGTAATGTTACTCAATGAGTTGCCCATTTTGCCATGATTCAACTATGAAAAGAATATGAATAGCATTTGTAGTGAAAATGAAGGGACCAGTGAATGCTTCCCTTCATCTGCTGGATGTGTTTAATACTTGGAGCATATAATAGCAAATAATGTACACGACACAGGGCATTGGTGAGAATTACCCATCTGAAAATCCATTCTTTGGAACAGATGGAAACACAGGAGGCTAAGTATAGTGTGTTTTATACCATTCAAAATTTACGAAGGTTGGATATTTTTCCTTGCACCCAACTACAAAATGTGTGAATACATCATGTGTAATGTGCATCATTTGTTTTATAAAATGGCAACATGATTTTAATTCCGTGGCAGCCCTTTTTGAAAGATTTCCAGGCCAGCACCAGCTCCATGTTAACTGAACTGCACACACAAACAATTACGATGCAGACAAGTGGTCATTAGTATTATACAAATGATGCACAGGATAGAGTGCGTTAGTGGAGATGTAGCGCACTCGAGGGTATTTACAATTGTGAAACATGCACGAGGCGAAGCCGAGTGCATGTTGCACTACATTGTAAATACCCGAGAGCGAGCTGCATCTCCACTAATGCCACGAAATAATCCTGTGCATCATTTGTTTTATAAAATGGGTTGAAAACTAACAGCATTTTTCACGTACCTTTGTGGATCAAGATGTCCGAAGATGTTCGTCCTAAACATTTACGCACGTCGCACTCGGAAATCCCGCACACATATAAGTACTGTACGTATAAGAGTATACGTACACCACACATGTTATGCACACAAGAAAGGCCGGCCCGAACTGACAATGACAATGACAATGACAATGACATCCGGACAATGACAATGAAGTTGTGAAGTTGTTTACAGGATTGACAGCGCGTATAGTAGCGCGCGACGCACTTGTAACAACTGATTGAGTGCGCACTGCTAGTGCAAACATTGTGACGTCGGCCATGCATGTTAGTGAGAAATTAATACAAGCACACGTGACTCATTTCAGCGCTTTCAATTGGCTACATTCTTGAACCCATTTTATAATGGTCATTAGTGTACAAGTTATTTGTAATGCCCCATGAAAAGTAAAGTGAGCCTTATGGCAAATTAAAAGATGTGGTCACACAAAAGCTTGCAGCTAATCATTTGATTATAGGGATCCATATCACTATTTTAGAAATGCAGTTTATTGTCCTAATCTTTGTGACACTGAAAGAGGCTAATATAGTGAATGGTGAGTTTAGTGCGGTGGCACAAGATTTCACATGATGTGAAAGATACAAGTAAGACATTTTAACAGCAATCACCAAGATATTGCAAAACTGTGCATTCTGATGAAGAGCCTACTGGGATAGGAGTGATGTGCATGCCTGCATGTTCATGAACATGTGTATAGTGATCACATCACACACCATCCAATATTGCCGAACTGCAATTTCAGCCTCGATAATGAAAGTGTACATACAGGCTTGTACATGTATACAAGCTGTAATGGTACACCGTACAATAACATCGATGTACAATTTGTACCACTCAAGTGATTGTTTTGTAATGAGCAGTTGGGCATTTGGGTAGCAAGAAACCATACAATTGTTTCAAGACAGAGTTAATGGATAATGAAACAATTTTAAACATTGGAAAGTTGATAAACACGGCCTCAGAGAGATGATTGTAATGAACCAGACTGTGTGTAAAAGTACCCAAGTACATGTACATGTAGCACTACCTACAAGTATGATATGTGAACTCCACCCCAGACACTTTCTGAATGATTTCTGACAATGTACATACAATGATTTATATACAAATGTAAGGAATATCTGTTTTATTTCTTTATACTAAGTACATGATTTGATATACTGTAAAAGCTGTTATTTTCATGAATCACTGTTTGCCCACAAATTCAACAACATGTGAACGTATCACCATGTACATCGCATGTACAATAAAATGGCATGCACTTAAAATGGCCTCATGTGAAATTGTAAAAACATTGATCTCTCAAAAATGTTTGTGACTGCCTCGTTTGCGAAATAACAGCTTTTACAATATAATTTGCAATTAAATGTATGTACACCTGTATTGGTTGTCTCGTGCACTCAGAATGTAGGAGTGTGCAAACCAGAGAGTACGGTAAACATGGATATTTTTGCACGATTAATTATTTGTGTGTGTGTGTGTGTGCTGAGCGGCTCAAAAACATATTCACTGGTTATTTTGTCGTTTTACTATTCTCATATGTTTTCATCCGTTCAAAGAAAAATTGTGTTGTCCGATCCATTGAAATGTACAGCCTGCACAGAAATTATGAATATTGCACACACACACGTTCAAATAATACTTCTAGGGTTCACACACACACAGACATACTCGTACCAGAGAGGCACCACTGGGCAGTAAAGGCCCGAGATTCGACCTGTTCAAAATGTGTTAAGAAAATGATGAATATATTTTCACATGTTTTATAATTCACACTAGACAGATGTAGCTCAAAATATGTCAAAATTAATGTACTGTGAAAATTTCTGCATTTATACTATAGCATCACTTTTTTTTGTCACTCATAACAGTTTATATTTAATAATAAGCCGAAAAATACTCAATCCCTGCTTCAGTATAGGCCTATGTACGGTTCTATGTGAGCCATTTATACAGTGTATATTCATGCAACTATATGAGTAGGTATGTTAGTACAATGTACTGTAAACGTCAATATTTTCGCGCGATTAATTTTTCGCGCTGAGCGGCTCGAAAACATATTCGCGGGTTCTTAAATTCGCGCTCCGCAGCGGGTTAATTACACAGTCACTGTTTTCATCCAGTGATGCCAGCGTACGATAAGCGACGTAGCGAGCGGCGCGAGTGCGAGTACAAGCGCTCAACTACGTAGTACATGTATTTTACTCGATGCATGTACTGTAGTACTAGTACTGTAGTCGCGGGGATGTAGCACACCAATCGGCCGTGGGCTCGGTGCGTGCGGTGCGTGTGGTGCGTGCGATGATACTGCTATGCGTTAACATGTCTGTACTACGTAGCAGTATCATTGACGAAGCGCACACAATTCAGGCCGTTCAAAATGTGCGTAGAAAATTGCGAAGATATATTCGCACGTTTTTTAATTCGGGCTAGCCGAATGTAGCACGAAATCCGCGAAAATTAATGTACCGCGAAAATTTCCACGTTTACAGTATTGGTGTTTGCTTGCTTTGTGGCTGCTGACAATTTGCTCAGAATAGCAATGACAGCTACAAGTGCACATGAAGCTGTACTGTGGAGCTGTACTGGTAGACAATTCAAATGACTGTACAGTCGTACCAGGGAGGCAAACACTTCCCAGGTTGCACATCGTGTACCATGCGTGGTCAGATAAGCCCATGTCCATTGTGTGGACAGTAATGAACTGGACCAAATCTTCTCACATGATCTGAAGTGACATGTCCCCAGTGTGTCCAATCTACAATAGGCTGGGGGAGGGGGGGGGGGTCACATGGAAGGGGCACTTTAGCTATGATCACTTTAATCCTTTTGTGTAGACAAGATAATTTGACACTGCTGCGCTTTATCTTGCTCTTAGTTGAAATTTTAATTCCAAAGGCAGATTGCAAAATTTGCATTGTACCACCAGGCTATACGCTGTAAAATTGAACATTTTCATGGTGAAGAAATTTTCATGCATTTATATTTGTAGGGCAACATGACACTAACACAGAAATAAAAAAGAAAAACAAAACAAACACATGTTTTTGTCTTGTATGGTGTGTGTAATACTATGATATATTTTGATTCTGGTGAAATTAGCAACATACAGAATTCATCTTGGTACCCTTCCGAGAGCAAAAAGTTATTCACTGGAAATTGCCCTTACAGTACCCATGAACTAGATCCTCCTTGGTACAAAATTATTGCCTTTGTTTGTTAGGTTTCAGAATTATAAGAAGTGCTACAATTGTATATCTTATACAAATTGTCAATACCTGATGCATGGTCTCCAAATGTGTATTGCCCATGAAATGCATTTGTGTGTGTTGTACATATGTATAATCTGTACAATTGTACTTTGGAGATTCAACTTTCACAGTTGTCATGATACATGGAGTTTCCTGAGTAGGAAACAAAATGTTGAGGTGGTATGTACACCTCTGCAAAGGAAACCATGCCTATTGTGCAGCAGTCACATACAGTGTACAGTGTATGTCATGTACGTATACCATACGTATAACAGATAACAACTGCATGTTATTGCTGACAGGTACAAATGTAGTCATTCTTATACTGTGTGCCAGTCCTTGAAATGTAAAGTTTTACAAATTGTTGTTCCCCACTGGAGCTTATTGAAGGAAAGTTGTTGTCCATTTTTTTTTTCTTGCAGAAAAGTATCATCTGTTCATTACAAGTTTGTTCTGGAGCTGATTCTATTGTGGCCATATTTCTTTTGCTCATAAACATCAAAACCATAGACACAATCTTATGGTGTGAGGAGAGAATTATACATGTAGCTGTACCCTTTCTTGTAATATAGTCTTTTAATAGCTAATTACAGTTTACACATGAGGAGAGAATATAGCTGTACCCTTGTTTGTAACGTGTAGTCTTTTATGGCTAATTAGGTGTACATCCTCGGGAAGGAAATGGTGGCCCATAGAGCTTATGTGCTGAGGCTGGAAATGTCATCTTGTAGTGATTGTTATAACTTGTAGGATATAATTGATGGTAATTAGTGTGTGGTAGCCACATGGGGTAAAAGCCATTGGCATTAAAATTGAAAGGCGTGCCAGACACACTCACAGTGACATACGTACCTGTATATTAGTGAGCATCCCAGCAAATTAACAATTTTCTTTCCACCTGCTCCCAGGGTATTGCAGGCAATAAGTTCTCTGATTGGCCTTCCATTAATTGTTCATCCATCTGACATGTTCCTTTTTTTCTCTCTCTCTTTGCAAAAGAGCAAAGTGAAATGTTGAAGATTGCTGGGCAGCTTGGTGACCACTACATGTACATCTGTATATCACTCAATAACTTGAAGGCAAAGAAAGAAACAGTGAATAATTACTTGACATACAGCTGTAACCAAACTCTTTTTTTTTTCTGAGGTAATATATCAAATTTTTTATTCACTATGCTGTCAAAGTGAGACAATAATTATCTCTAATATTGAGTCATCAAAGTACATGTAGCATTACTCTGGCACAATGCCATGTTACAAGTGGACTGTTCATGTAGGCTTCAGGTAGGCCTATCTTCTTTTTCTTTTTCAGTCATATGAGGATGGATGTGATGGGGCAAATTAACAATGGACCCATGTTTAAAGAAAAGCAAGCAAAATACTGTGATTTCAAAATAGGTCATGCTGAAAAATTGAGTATTCGTTGCATTATTTCAAAAGCACTGTAATAGTGTTCAAAGGAGATATTATGCATACTGTACAGATGGGGTAAATGTCAATTAATAAAAATGCAGTATATTTGGGGTTACATTATACGTGTAGTATTGCATGCGTGTGTGTCAGTGGCTGAGCTAGCTGTAGGCACCCATTATTGCTACCATAAAACTTACAAAAAGTTAGTACACATTGTAGGTCCTATACTAACTTTTTGTAAGTTTTATGGTAGCAATAACACGGGTACCTCTGGGAACCTATTTTGGCCAGAGCCAATATCAACAAGATTTCACAATATACTGTAACACAGCTCCACAGGGTTGAGCATTTTGTGCACCGTCATTCTACTTGTACCTCTGCTGTGTCTATGGGTCTTTTGTGTGTGAGACTTCTTCAAACTGAATGCCCCACAGCCCTGAAGTGTGTTTAGCTTCTATCTAATTATTCAGTCCCGATCCATTGGAGTGTGGAATGAACAAAACCCTGTGCCTTCATACATGGTATGGATTGCATAGTGGCCACTGTGTAGTAGTAGGCAGTCATACATATCCTACTACATGTACAACTTACATGGGTATACACATCCACTGAACGTCACAATGGTAAATTTCAATTTCTCCCACTGAATTATCATCTAGTCTGAAGGTATGCATTTTGCATGCCATTAATTCAAGTAAATGATTAACATTGTACCATCAGCCAAACACTTTACTACCACTGGCTTGGTAGCTAAATATATTAACACTGCACATGTACAGGACACCTCAATTGGAACCGTGTGGACAGAATTCTCCATTGGACTAGACTTGCTGACATGAATATCACATTCGTTATACTAGGCAGTGGTAGAGACATCTTTTGGAGAAAAATAAGATCATAATCCCAGACTTTCAGAAGATTTATTAGGTATCAAACAAAATGTTTGAACAATGGCTCGTAAAATATCACATTTATGTCCATCATGTAACACTATTAAGAAAACAACTGAAATGCTCAAATCCAAGATAATAAGGGAACAGGAAAAAAAGAAAACAACTCAAAGGAAGCAGGTAAAAAAAAAAAAAAAGACCTCTCAGGGTACATTGTGCAGTCACTGAAACACCTGGGTGCAGAAATGTATTAAAGTGGATAGTTGTGATATTGCCCTCCTGGGGCCCGTTCCATAAAACTTATCATCAGTGACAAGTTGTCATAGATGTGACAAGCTACAGAAATCCTTGCATCTGATTGGCTGAGAGCAAATTTGTCATAGAAATGTGGCGGTTGTCACTGATGACAAGTTTTATTATTTAAACTGAAACGGGCCCCTGATCCAATGTCATACATGCACGCATTTCATGAGCATAATTTTTGTTTACAAATTGCTTGTAAGACATTGCTGTGAGTTGTGTAATCTGTGATCATGAGAGAACCACAGAGACAGAATGATGTACAAATGAACCTTTTTCACCATTGCGAAGTAAGCAATTTTCCACCTTCAGAGATGATACACATTCCATGATTGTTACGGCAGGCAATATTTTGGTGTGCTGTTGATGTTGCAAATCATACAATGTAGGCTTATTTTATTAACTTGCAAATCTGTGGGTAATATTAAAACCAAGCTGTGAAACATGTAATTTAGGCCTATACTGTTACTCAGAGATGGATTTCCAGAGAAATTGTACTCTTCTAGGCCTAGCTTGGCAGAAAGAGGTATATATTACAGTTGTATGTATTTTGCATTTCACATTGTATGAAAAAATCATCAGTCTTGTGTTTGTATTATCTCAGAACTCAATTAAATCATGTCAAACTGTTATGAATATTTGTACTACTATAGACAATGTTTCCCAACTGTAATAAAATGCCATTGTTCCAGTAGAAATCTTTCATGTACAGCTTTTAAAAAAAAAAGAGAAAAAAGTAAGCAACATCTAATTTATGCTGTTGAATAAAAATAGTATTGGAACATACATGTACTGTATCATGAATATAGTCTATTCAAAATATTGATTTTCTATCATGACCCAAAAGTCTTATGCACTGGCTAGCATGCCAAAACTTATACAAAATTTTACAGTGTATAATATATGAATAGTATATAATGAGATTTTTATTAATACTTTAAGCATTTCTCAGTTGCAAAATGAAACACATATAGCAACAACAGAAAATGTGCCTGATGTAGATTCCACTGAAATGTCATAATGTGGTTTTCTCATCTTAAATTTCACATCTGCTATTTGATATTCTAGTGTATGATTATGATACAGCTGTATATGATATTTGGCTTTGCAATTTTTTTGTGTATTTGGCTATTTTATGAGAATATACTTGGACCGTAAATGATACATATCCACACTGCCTTATTGTTTGTGTCTCCACCACCTTGACTGTGTGTCACACGCCAATGTTTCCCACTTGGGGAACGTACCCGATCAGCCCCGGTGAAACATAAGTGGATCATCTTGCCCAATATTCCACAGCACCACGCCAAGTGGGTGATTGAATTCAATCAAGTGGATAGAGGCGTACTATGCGCAGGGCGCCTCAGACTAGGGGGGGTCTTCTCGGGTACCTCGATGTCACTGACTGCTTTCACAGAACCAGTCATCTGAGTTGAGGGAATCATCCCCAGTCTACCTCTTTCTCTGTCTAGAGACACTGTTGAACTCTTACCAGTAATTTGACTGTAACTTAAAGGGTCACATCAGGCTTTGTCAAGTTACTTACATGTGCAGTACAAACGTAGCTGCAAAAGAAAGTTGGAAAGACAGAAAACAGTACCCTGTATTAGTATTGTTGCAGAGTGCTGTGTTTTTTTTTAACAGATAAAGAATGTAGATTGTGTAGTGATATATACATTTGTAGCTACAAGTCATAAAACAAAACAGTATAATTGTAGTTACTGAATATGTACATTGTATGTTGGTAAATAATTTTGATGTGTGATTAGAAATTAGATGCAAACTTTTCTTTTCAAGGTAATATCTGAGTGTTAGTGTTCTGAGGACATGCATGTGAAAGAACCAATTAAGAAGTAAAAAAGAATGATTTCTCTTGAATTCCTTCACAGAAAATTGATGCCACTGGGGTGGCAGTGGAAGAAATCATCACCAAGACAACAGAGTTTCTCCAGCCAAATCCACGTAAGTCTTCATATTCTGCTTTCTTACATTGTACACATATTCTTCTTGTGGCACCTGTTGTAAAGGGGTCAGTATTGTACATCTGTATATCAAGTGCATCACTGCGGTCAGGCCACTCTCTTCTGCTTTTGCAGATCATTAAAGAGCTTCTCAAACAGAAATGATTTGACCTCGAATTTAACAAATGCTTTTTTATTTTATGCCAATCACTAGTTATCAGGAGCGTTATGCTTTAAATATTTCTCAGATTTTTCTTGAGGTTGATAAGAATTATAAAATGTGCTACAAGGGCATATGTGTCATAATGGGTAGTTTGTATCAAGATATGATTCATTTAAATCCTTAATTACATGTAGTCGACATTGTGGTAAGAATATCTTGAACTCCGAAAGATGCAGTAGCCAGAATGGTCTGTTGATGTCATTTTCAACGCAGTCACACGAGCCAAGCTGAGCACGGCACACACGGTTTCAAAGATGCGAGGTCAGACGAAGAACTCCCGCTACCCGCAGCCTGAGGGAAACCTTGGTGAGACGTTCCTCAAGCACGGGAGGGAGCTCAGTGAAGACTCATTATTCGGTAAGCCAGTACTCTTTACTCCTTGCAGTGCTTCCCGTGAATAGGTTTGACGTTCAAACATTTTGAGACCATGCAGAAAAGGATTGTATATATGCCACATTGCTAGTTCTCTTGTCCATTATACAAACCAAATTATTCATTTACACAGCTGTTGTACATATTATAAGGTGACAAGCTATTACATACAGGTGTACAATGTGCTTGAACATGTGGCAGCAATTTTTTTTCTTTTCCTTGAGTAGAAGCAATGCAATTCTTGGAGAGATGTAGTCTGGGCTCCGTCCCCTTTTCCTTGGTGCGACCAAGAGAGGGCGCAAATTTTCTGATTGCGATAATCGAGAGACTGCGGGTATCGCAGTTCTCGGCGTATCACAATCCTTGGGTGTCACGCCCTCATACGGCTTGTCGCGTACACTGAATCACCCCTACGAGTAAAAAGAGTCCAGAAGCTAGACTAGGAGAGATGTAGTGTTGAGACTGAGCCTAGTGTGGCAGGTGTTGATGTATCCCCACATTCACAGCATTTTCCTTTTAATATCCTTTTCTTGATAAGTACTTTCTAATACACGATATCTAAAATTCACAGTAATAAGCACAGTAGCAGTTTGTAAACGTGTGTTTCAAATGTTTTCAAAAGCAATCTCTTAGATGTCATTTCAGAATTCCATGAAAAGAACAAAGTAATGAAATTAAAACCATGTTTCCACATACATTACTAGACATCAGCAATGTTTTCGAATTTGATTGTACTATTGCTTTGCTGCCGTTAGGATGTCATCATCAGGGCTTGAAACAAAACTTTTTTCTTTTTTGGCCCATTTTTTTTTTGGGGGGGGGGCCGAATGGGCCACTGAAATCTAAAATTTTGATGGCCCCATAAGAAATGTGGTGGCTCAAAATGGGGAAGTATAACAATCAAATTTAAGTCTTAGTTGCCTCATCGTGCCACCAGAAGATAACCTTTTTGGCAGTTTGGTGGCCCGAAATCAGTTTTAGTGGCCCTGGGCCACCAGGCCACCGCCAATGTTGAGCCCTGCATCAGGAATGTATGATTGTGAAATACACATTGCGTATACAAGCAAACAGTGTACTGTCAGCTGAGGAACCATTCTGTGGAGGCCATGTTTCCTCTTGTCATACCCACAAGTCATTCACTCATGCATCTGTGCACGTAGAGTCACTTTACCAGGTGATTTAGATTGCACTGCAGCAGAAGGGAAGGTATGGGGAGGAGCCATTTGACTGTATATTTCAAATAAAGACTACTGTTGGTAAAGAAATCATTGTTTGGGGTTCGATCGCTACGTGTCTGCTATACACCACAATCTCTATACAGAACGATGTCTACTGCCCATGTGGTAAAACTGAGATATGAGCAGGAAGGAGTTAAATTGTACATATGAAAGAAGAACTACAGTGTTTGTACTACTCTCAGTAGTGTGCTTGGCACCGCCAAGAAGTTCACTATAGGTGGTACCAAGTTGCTCCAGCCTATGACGAAAGAGAGCATTGGATCAGTAATCAAGACTAGCACTCTCACAACAGAAAAGACTTTCCCCTGCTGTAGTCCACTCTGTCTTTCAATGTGCCAGCAACAATAAATGTGTGTGCTTTGAATTGGAGCAGCAAACCAATATAGTGCACTGTAAAAATACACTTTTAACAGCAAAATGAAAAAAAAAAACACTTGCTGGAACACACTTTAAGGGAGTACTTTATTTGACAAATTAAATGCGCCAGGTTAAGAGAAAGAAAAATAACATGCACAAATATGAGCATCATGGAGAAATTTTCATATTTTAAGAGGACCTCATTTTCATTTTATTACAACTTGCCAAATAGGAGGAGTACAGAAATACATACGATGTTCATGATGTATTCTTTCCTATTACTGTTATAAATGAATTCTAGTATTTCATTCAAATTTGTGTTGAAATACAGCTTGTAATTCAATGAAATATGAAACATTTTCTTCCCATCTCCAAATTTCATCTCGGAGCTAGAGCGGCACTAAGCGTGACTTCAAAGTGAAGAGGAATGTCAGACCAAGGAGCTTGAAGCTCCTTGGTCAGACATCCTGCTGTATTTAATGCTTTAGAACCCAAACGTGTTTGTATGGATTATGAAGAGTTGCCACTCCATCTACCCAAATAGCACCTCCCTGGTATGAGTTTGTGATAAGAGCACTAGAGCGTACACTTCAGTTTGAGAGGATTTCACACTTGCATCAGAGATGTTCAGTTTCACATGTGTTATATATTCGTGTGCACATAATTTCCAGTTACTGTTGAAAATTTTTGGTCATAACATGAAAGAGGCCTCGGAAATATACATAGTCTGATCATGCCATCCAGTCTTAAAACGATGCAAACATTTGCACATTGGTAAAAGCAGTCAATGATAGAGCAGTTCAAGATTACTTGTGGTTTTGATATACATGTATATTACATATGGTAAGGACCTGGGGACAAATCAATGTACGTTGAGACATTTGTCTGTTTTGATCATGATGCATAGGTTTTAAAGGAGATGATCAAGATGTGTAGTGTAGCTGTGCTTAAAATGATGTATCTGCTTTTTTTGTCCGTGTAAAGGTACAAACAAGTTTTAGGATGTCTTTGCCTCATAGCACTGTCAGATGTCATATGCTTTCAGGTGGTCTGATATGATAATTTGTGTATCCTTGACTTGAATTTGTGGATATGACAATCAAAGGAAAATCCTCACAAAGTCAAGGTTAAAAGCTAGACTGTCATATCTCAAATATTAGCATAGTAAAAAGGCTGTGATGAAATGTCATCAAACTTAACACAAAGATGAGCTTCGACAATCAGACAGTCTACTTCTCCCTGTAATTTACATCAAGAATTAATGCTCACATGATAAGGTGAGCATGTGTTTGACTGCTGAAAGTATGAAATGTTTTGTGGTAAAGAAGTTTTTTTTTTTTTTTATAGAATTGCATGATCCACAAAACAACTATCACTGTACTAGTAACACACAAATATTTTTTTTAGAAAAACTGAATTCCGTACAATAATGCTCTCATCTACAAAGTTTTATAAGCATGCAAAGTTCTGTGAAATTAGCCTTGTGCGAAAATGTGATTTAAAATGCGAAAGTTTCCTCCTTCACAGTATGAATGGCTTAGATTTCAAAAAAAAACAAACAACTGCTGAGTTGAGGAAATGAAAGACAAGTTGAAAATGTATGATGGATTAATAGTTTCCTTCTTGCTGTTCCTGTTTCGCTATCTGTTCGTGCCTCTCCACCCCACATTGCTATTTTTTCTGCATTTTAAATGCTGTCCTCTCTTCTTTGCCTTTTCTCTTCCCTCCCCCCCCCCCCCTTTACCTATATGTCTGTCTGTTTCTCTGTCTCTGTCTGTCTGTCTGTCTGACTGTCTCTGTTTTCCATTCATATGGTCTTTTTTCTTCTTTCTTTACCTTCCCACCTGTCTGTCTTCCTGTCTGTTTTGTTGTCTGTTTGTCCTTTCTCTTTCTCTCTGTTCTCTACCCCCCCCCCCCACTTCCCCTTCCACATCGTGCTGTACAGGTAATGCTCTGTTGGAAGCTGGAGAGGCTTACAAGCAGCTAGCCGACATCAAAGACAATCTGGATTTCAATGTGAAGCAGAACTTCTTGGACCCCCTCGAGCACCTGAAGCAGAAAGAACTGAAGGAGATCGCGGTAAGAGCTGCCTGGCTGAGCAGACAGCCGCAAGGAGGGTTGGGGGTTTGTAGAGAATGGCAATAGTGTCATGCTGAAAGGGTTCTGTTCAGCTCAGCTCGGTGTCCTCTACGAGTGTGCATAATCTTTGACAAAGTTAGCGCCATAGAAATTGCCCAAATTTTTCTATTTTGTGCTAGTGACAAAATCAGTGTCGATTTTACAAGTTTAATTTGACGTGGGTCATTGTTCTTGCAACAATCCAAGTGGATTTATAATCAAGGCAGGTTTATCAATAATAAGCAATGACTGGAGCTCTCACCCCCCCCCCCTCGCTGTGTGTGCTAGGGGTAAGTATCAAGAAACATCAGCATTTCTTCATATCAATGAATGCAATTATCATTAACATCTTCAAAGACTGATTAACGTTAGCCTTTTATGATACACAAATTCTAGAAAATTATGCAATCTGAGCAATATGATTATGATTACATATGACACAGCAATTAAAGCAATTATGATTACAGAGCATTTCAGGGGATATTATCAGTCATATGAAATGTATGTCTTTCCTCCCACCCCTCTCCCTTCACATACACACCTTAAAGGGTGTCTACAGTTCTGGTCAAGGTGAGGATTTAGCTTTTAACATTTTGCGAGATATTCAGAAACCACTCTATGAGATGTCAAAGAGCATGCAGTTCTAAGGGGTATCAAAAGTTTATTCAATGAAAATCGGTTTTGAAATGGCTGAGATATCCAAAAACAAAGTGAAACAAAGAGATCCTAATAAAGTTGTGGCATGTCGCCTTTTATTATTGACACTTTTTTTGATATCTCAGCCATTTGAAAACCAATTTTCATCAAATAAATGTTGAATCCTTCTTAAATTACATGCTCTTTCATATTTCATAAGAGGCTTTTCATTATCTCACTTTACATGAATCCCCACCTCAACCAGTATGTACAGTCCCTTTAAAGCATACATACATATACACATCTACACTCTGACATCAAAGCAGAAACTCCTCTCTGAGATATTCCGCAGCAGTAAGTAAACAAAAAGGGCCTGATTAACATTAGATGCATTTGCTTATGACATCAGAGAAATGGGTGGGTGACTGTGTGTAGTTTGCTGTAAAGTAGATGCATACTGTACAAAGTAACCAGAGTTTATATGTTCTTCTGGTATTCTGATAGTGTAATGCACATAAATGCATTCAGTTTGCATGGATTACTGAGTTTGGATGTTGTATGTGAGGAACAATGGGCATCATTGTTAAGTCCTTGTAGTCAAGAAAGGGATTGCTTTGTAAATTTATCTGCATATTCACATATTTGGACCTGGTTTGTAGAACAGTGACAGCAGTCAGAAGTAGCATCGGTAGAGTTAAGTTAGGAAACAATCTGCATTGAGGATGTCTGGTGTTTCTATGGTAGGTAGGACGTAAGGTGCCATTTGCCATTTCTGAACTGAGTAATTATTTCAAGCCTCATGCTGAAAGGGGACCTTGTATGAAGATGCACACAGTGTTTGTAAAGTTATCTGCATATTCACATATTTGGACCTGGTTTGTAGAACAGTGACAGCAGTCAGAAGTAGCATCGGTAGAGTTAAGTTAGGAAACAATCTGCATTGAGGATGTCTGGTGTTTCTATGGTAGGTAGGACGTAAGGTGCCATTTGCCATTTCTGAACTGAGTAATTATTTCAAGCCTCATGCTGAAAGGGGACCTTGTATGAAGATGCACACAGTGTTCAATAAGCACAAAATGTGTATTTGCGTTTATAGGCAGTTAGGAATCAAGAGAACATGTGATCAGCTGAGTATCAACATGGCTGTATAAGTAATCATTCTAAAAGACTTTTCTAAGATTTTGTTAGTTTTGATTTGATCTGATCTTAAGTATTAATCAGTTGTATCTCACATGAGATGTTAAAACAGGTATCAAGCAAGCAGTATAAAATGTGAAATGAATAGATTAATATGAGCCAGCCTTCCTACAATACATAAACAGTTGTACATATCTGCTGCGTCTTTCTCTGTTTAATTGCCTCGTTTTTCGTGGGGGGGGGGGGGGGGGGGGGAGGTGAAATACTGATTTTGTTATGTGTAATGCTTGTGGTAATTTCAGCAGGACATCCATTTTAAATCAAATTTATGCTCACAGTGTAGAATAGAAGGTACTTCTCATTTATCCTACCAGCAGAATAAAATTGGGAAAAGGTCAGTTACACTTGGCAATGTCATGGTGTACAGGTTTGAGTGTATCTCAACAGGAAAGACAACACTGTGTGAGAACTTGTCACAGTTGTTGTTGTTTGATAGCTGTGAAGAATTAACTTCAACATGCATGCAATGTACCAAAAGGCCATGAAATTGCATTACCCTTGCACTCTATACACACAAGTATATAAAGCCATAGCATCTTTGCCCCCTTCTTTTTTCCATCTACACAAAGAAAATCCTCACTTGAATTTGGTAATGAAGGGGATTATGTAAAGCTCTTTCAAACTGTATGCCTGCTATTCTAAAGTCTTCAACTGAAGAGATTAAAGTGTGTGCTTGGCTATGGTGGCAAGTGAACAGCGGATTAGGGCTTCCTTTGTCCATGTAGGGTGAAAAAGGAGTAGGCTAGATTCTTTGTGTGTATGGAGTGCTAATTGGACACAGAAATCCCCATAGCTTTGTACGCACTGTCCAAAGTTGGAGGGGCAGGAAGGGTTAACAGAATTTAATTTTCCTAGGAGGTTTTTTCAAGCTTGGTTCAACTGTTACCACTTCAAGACTTATGTCAACACAATGTTTATGCAACGTTTAACACTATTCAGTTTTGTAACTATTCCTCCTTCCTTACAAAGAGCTGCAAAAGATAGTGAATAAAGGTCTTCACAATTACTTACATACATGGTTATCCATTTGGTCCCAACTTCAGGCGTAAGAGGAACATATGTATTGCTGCATGACATGCTACAGTTCTGAAAATGCAAAATTATGTATTTCAGGGGAATGACTGATATTAATTGAAATCGTTAGGTATTTATCATGAAAACTTGTATGACCTGTCCTGCAATATTGAACTGATTATTCAGAACTTTTAGATTTTAAGAAAAGAAAAGAAAAATCTTTGCAGCATGTGACCACAATGAAATGTCCCAAAAAAATATGTGCATGGCTCCAATCATGGGAACCCAAAGTGTAACATATGGGGTCAAAAATGAAGCTCTTGGAATGAAACTGATTCTCTCCTTACAATCTTCCTTACACCCTGTATTACTCACACACCAATTTTAAGAGCTGTTCCATGGGCAGTGCACATGTAATCAAATATCAAAACATCAAGTGTCTTTTGTTCATAACTCCATGTCCATTTCCTATTTTTTTTATTTTGATTCATTTATGGAAGCAGTTTCAGAAAAACTTCAGTGACATATTAGTTGATAATTGCTATGACTATCATCATATACCAGAAATTCAGGGATTTGCAGCTTCACCAAAGCATAGTGATTGAATCAATTTTGGACAACAGTTATGAACATAAGATTTTATGACCTGTGCTGAAGAAATTTAGCAAACATCCCTGAATTGATATCATATCCCCATTAACAACATTTCAATAAACAAAGGGGATGGAGTGGACCAACATATAACATAACTAAAGTTGTAATCATTCTTATTCTTTTTCACTGTAAGAATTTGCTGTTGTCAAAAAAGATTATGTTCATAACTGTAGGACAATACTGATGGTTATTTTAAAGAAACAGATTACTCTTATGCATCAAAACTTACAAGAAACTAGTTAAGACTAAAGAAATAATGACTTAAAATCAAATTAATTTTACAAGATTAATTTTTAGATAAATGTTTTAAATTTCGTGAAGTTGTCATTTTGTTCATAACTGTCGGACGCATAAGATTCAGTGGTGTCCAGGTTATGAACATAAGGAAGAGATGATAGGAAGTACAAAAATATGTAGTATACAACACATAAAATCATTAGTAGTTTGTGTTTTTATACTGAAAAAGACAGAATAGTTCAGAATTGTTAAGAAATAGCTACATAACTTTGACATTGATATTGAATAAAAACTGAATCTTACGTTCAGTAAGATTGTAAAAACTGTAAGATTGTAAAAATCAGTAAAAACTGAATCTTACTTATGAACTCTTTTGTTCATAACAATGTCCACCTTCGTAATTGATAAAAAAAAAAAGATGTAAAATGCTTATGTGAAGTAATATTTTCTTATATTTTTATGAAAGCAATCCCTGGTGATACAAAAGTTTAGAAAATGATTTTCCATTACTTCAGAATAGGGCTGTATTATGTTCATAACTGTGGACACTAAAAATTCAAGTGATGTTGCAAGTGATAGTATATTTTTAATATCAGAGTAATGGGGAATAAAAACCTTTTTAATTGTTGGACTGTTACTCTGATCTCTTTTGAATGCTATATTACAAATTTCCTTCTCCATAAAGCGCCATGAACATCTTTTTAATGGGCAGTTGCAATAGAGTAGTATTCACTAGTATCATCACAATATAGGCAGTCAAGGGGAATCTTGTTCAGCAAGCTGCTTGGGAACACTGAAATTTGTTATAACGTTGTTGTTTTGTAAGTATCTTGTATCAGAGATAAAAACAAGAATGTAAAAGGAAGGGTATGTGCAATATTACCTCATTCTATTGGTATCTTGCTATATCTGACCTAGTTTATGTTAGTAACAAGGTTTCACTATACCTGTAATTGAATATCATCAATTGAGCTGCGAGGGTGTTCACACACATTTGTAAGTTTGTTCAGATTTAGCACCACTTGCATTCTCATATGCAGAAGGTGCAAGTGATAGGAACCTAATCTTGATGTTATATTTCTTCTCTGGTCTCTGGTCACAGCAACACCGCAAGAAGATGCAAGGACGCAGATTAGACTATGATTGCAAGAAGAGGAAAGTGCAGAAAGGTACGAAGAGGTCTTGCAGTTATCAGATGAATTGCTGTCATTCCGTAGATTCTTCTTTATCAAGGATGTCCAGCTGTCAAAACTGAGACATTCAGTAAACAATTGTTTTGCATAGCAGTCATTACCAAGCATAAGACCTAGACTCCATAAGTATCTATCATTCGGTCATTACAGTAGTGCCATTTCTCAGCAACCAAAGAGTTTGATTGCGAAACGGCTTAAGTGCCCTTTTAAACATTTTAAAGAAGGTCAATCATCACATTGACCGAAATAAATCCTTTCCATTGTTATCTCTCATAATAAAAGTTGTGATAAAACAAAAATCACATGAATATTTTTTTTTTTACTATTTTGTTTGATTTTAAACAGCTTTAATTCCAAATATCTCAAATTTACAAGAATTTGGTTAATGTTTGCAATCAAACTCTTCAAATGTTTGTTACTGTTCTTAAACAAGTAAAATGCCCACATTAGTAATATGTATGTGTCACTTCTATCATTTCATGGACTTTGATGGTAGTGCAAAGACATATTATATGTGCAGCCATTTCTTTTTTTTTTTTAAACTCATATCCGGAAATTTAAGGACTATTTGTTAGTATTCTGTTCAAGTTTGTCTCTGTCTTTATGTTCTTTCTATTCTCCGAGATGATGGACACAAAAATCCTCGAGAATAAAATGAAAACTGACAGGAAGCACTATGCGAGATCAATTCTTATAGATTTCTGTACATATATGTTCTTAGGAAAGCTGAAAAGCTTCATGAAGAAAGAGAAAAGAAAAAGAAGGAAAATATGTGACATGCTTTTCCATAACATTTTTGAAAGAAATGAATTATGAATAAAGTTTATCTTTTGTCAGTCCTAGTATCCGCCATTGATGCAGGGAATAGAATCTTGGTTTTTTTTTTAAGCTGGAAGTTCCTCAAGAGAATTTGCATGTTGGGTGTAGATAAAAGGGATGGAATTGGATTGAGAGCCCCGTGAAGCAGTCAAGCAAATCAAGCTGTAGTCCTTTTGCGTCCTTATGTAGGGATATGTTTGCATCGTTTGAATATATTGCATCAGTAATAGTTGCACTGCAAGTACTTTGCTTTTTGATAGCTTTTTCCTCTCAAGAAGGAACAAAAGAGTGCTAGTGTTTTTGATAGTCAGAAATGTAAAATCACTGTAGTCTGTTCCATGTATTCTATAATGAGCAGTTTGTGGAATTTGAGAAGGTAACTGATACATCTCCTCAGCCATGATGAGGAAAATTTATCTCAGTGGATTTTGCTATTAAAGTTTGGCCATGAATCATTAGTGGCGGTCGTTATGACAACACCTCAAATGATAGAGTGCATATTACATTCATTCTCTTCCTCCATCCGATATTTATTTTAAAAGTATGCTCATTTTTCTCAGAGAATTTTCGCCCAGTTCAGACTAGTTGTGAAAGAAAAACCTTGCATGGATACCTTTTACCTCCATGGCTATTACAGCAGTGACACAGAGGATTGAGAATATAATATTTGGACTAAGGATTTAATCATACTTTTGATAATTTCAATATATTCTATGGTATTTAGTCTTTTCCCTCACTTTAGACTATTTCATAGTGCACTCTGCATTAGTGGGCATTAAAAGTAGGTCTCCCAAAAATCAAGTACGTGTTGATTCTTTTTTTTTTTGGGGGGGGGGTGAGGAGGGTAGGAAGAAGTTTGGAAATTGTTATCACTTGATCTTGAAAATTGATATCCCTTTACAAAGAGCTCTCTAAATAAATTTGTCATACTAATGTTGCCCACATTTTCCAGAATGAGCGTTTTGGTTTCATAAGCTTGTGCTGTACTCATTCTTATCTTGGTATAAAATCTCAAGTACAGCTGACTAAGTGCAAGGGGAGAGTCATGTACATTAATTGCGTGCCTGATTCTACTATTGAGGTATCTGTTGCACGGCAATCTTCAGTTGGGATGTCCCATAAAGTGAGAGTATTGGTCATCACGTCTTGAGTGCACAGAAATATCCCTCTTCCCTTTCCCTAAAGGGATGGCTAGTAACTGATCAGTGGAAATCAGTGGGAATGCTGGGGGATGATTGTTCCAATCCTTGCGGGATTCATTTAAAGACCTAATAAAATGGTTTAGGCATTTTTTTCTCAATGATGTAATAATATTAAATGTTAAATTCTAAGTAATTCTATGGTTGTGCGGGGTTTTTTACTGTTCTGAATTTTGTTCTATATTTGTTAACATAATGGATACAATTTCCTCGGTTTTGGAAAACTTGCTATACTTTCACCGCATGCGGCGCACTATCACTTCTAAATTGTGATGACGTCTAAGAACGGAGTCGTTCACGACCAGTCTCGCTAGCCGTAGACAGCGAGCTGGCAAGGCTATGCTAGCGCAGCGCAGCGACAGCCGGGGCGCGGCCGGCGGCACTGGCTAGCGCTGGCGGGGGAGCGAGCGCATAGCAGGTGCTGCGCTGCACTATTGTCATTGGCTAAGCCTTTAGACAAAAGAATATTTAATGAACTGTATCGGATTTAATACTGCCAATAATACAGATTACAACTGTGGTACGCTTGGATATCCCTTATTTTCGGCGAATTCGTGAAATAGGCCCCACCACTGCGTGTCTGTACTTAATAGTAATACGGCGACTCGCCTGATTCAGTCCCACCGTGTGGCGTTCATCTCGGTAGGTAAGCACGGCGGTGGGGCTGCCTTCCACAGTGAATACTTGTGAATGCGGCTCACTTTGTGAGCGAGCTGGGCCTGTTCTTCTAATCTACTTACTAGACAGTTACAACTTACAATGTCAGTCATGTAGAATACAGTGTATCCTTTCTATGGATATGGGGGCATACCAGACATACCACTCTGTATTTCCCAGGCGATCGTTTCCGCGAGGTCTATTCTCGGGCTTGGTGCCATGTTCATACGCTCTTGCACTGGCAGCGGGGGAGATGCAGCTGGTTCATATCGGTAAGGTGCAGCCCCACGATAACGTTCTGGTTCATCGGCTGCCTCTCCCTCCCCATCTTCCCCTTCAACTTCATGTGCCTCCTCTTCCTCTCCGCTATCGTCAGAGCTGCAGTCTTCATCATCATCATCAATGTCGAAGTTTACCCATATAGGGG